>CAKNYM010053137.1:748534-780289 GCA_932195095.1 Andricus curvator | reverse complement strand
AACCGAACAGTAGAATTTTTAACCCGAAATATAAAAGTACACTTTTCAACCAAAAAGAATTGACTTTCTCTGAAAAAAAAGTTTGCAATGATTTTAAAAATTGAAATGAAATCATGAATCATGTTTTATGAAAGCAAAAACATTTTTTGTTAGAAAAGTTTTAGATTTATAATCAGTGAATTTTATTAAATCTGTAAAAAGTACATAATGTCTTTTAGGTACTCAGTTTTACAATTGAAAGTGTTATTTTTTTAAATATCTCAACTGTGAAATTGTATAATTTGAAATTTAAATTAAATTTTCTTTTCATTCATAATTATTAATAAATCTTTCAGTATGCTTTAAAGTTTAAACATTTTTTCAACCAAGTACATTTGATGAAAAAAAATTACAATGTAGTAAACAAATTTTAAATGTTGTCAAAAAACATTGCAGTTGAAGAACTCTTTTATTTTTTGTAAATGAATTTTTTCTTACTGCGGCTTTTTACCAATTTGTTAACATTGGTTGGATTTTAATAAAAATAAAGCATGGCTTATTTTTGCAGTAAAAAGATTCCCTACAAGTCTACTATTTCCAATTTTTAAAATAAGTTAAGAATCTTCAAACATAGTTATTTGTTTTAAAAAATTCCTTTTCAAAAGATTGTTTTAACGATTTCAGCAACAGAAAAATTTAATTTCAAAATTGGAAACCGTAGAGAATGCTTTCCCCGAAAAAATAAGCCATCATTTATTATAATTCAACCATTATTAAAAAATTAGTAAGAAGCAATAATAAGAAAAAATTCAATATAAAAAAAACATTCTTAAAATAAATATTTTATGTGAGCTTTTAAATTTGTCATTAGAAATTATGTTTTTTATTTGAAATAATATCATCAGTAATATTATTTTGATTCTTTAAATCATGGAAAAACTATTTTTTCAAATATCTGATTTTTGGTACAGGGGAAAAAAGATGACTACTTTTAAAGACGGGAATAGGGGAAAGACTCTGAAGTTTGCCGTGGTTTATAAAAAATATTTGTAAAAAAGAAAAACAGAAAAGATAAAAGTATAAATAAACTGAAAATGTTCCTTCAGTGGAATTTCTCGTGAGAATACCATTTTTACAATTTTTATTGGCTGAGCGTCTGCAGGGGTTGTTCGGTAGACTTTCTCCTTTAAGACAGTCGTAAAAAGGGTTGAGAAAGAAGAGAGAGAGCGCGGGACAGAAAAGGCACTGGGCCCTGAGGGGGGTCGAAGGTTGTCGATTCGGAAGGGTTTTTTCTTTCGTCAAACTCTGGACAAGCTGAAGGATCACATCCTGAATCCTTAAAGAATTCGAGAAAGTAGCCCTGACAATGGGACCTATAAAGATTAGAAAGCGTTTTAAAGGGTTGGTATGGTAGGGGTAAAAAATTTCACTTTTTCCAGTCATCGAGGAGCTAAAAATTGACTTCAGTTTTTTCTGAAACCGCGATCGCGAACGAAGTCCAGTTCTCTCGGGTTTATTTGTAAACTACTACAGGGAAGATTTGCAGCAGGTAAGTCAATTACTTTATAGTGGGCTGTAAAACGTTTTATGGTTAATACTCAAAGCATCACTCTTTCTATAATTTGCCTCGTGAACCTGAGTTATAGTACTTCCCCGTTTCTTTTGCTGCCAGATCACTTTACTATTTTATAATAGCTTCATTTCTTTACTGCTTGCGGACACTTTAAACTTGCAATTTTTGCAACAGGTTGTTTAGGGAAAATTCTACATTTTTCCTAGGGATTTTTTTTTTTGAAGAAGTGTGGACGAGTATAATTGGGAGCATTTCCCGAATGGAAAATATGATGAAGGTTTTTATTAATTAATGATGAGTATAAACCCGGTAAACAATAAGTTCCATTGTCCCGGAAAGTCCCGGTAAAGTAGTAGAAGTGTGGACGAGTATAATTGGGAGCATTTTCAGGATGGAAAATATATTGAAGATTTTTATTAATTAATAATAAGTAAATATCTGAAAAAAAAGGCCCGGAAAGTCCCGGTAAAGTACTAGTTATGAGACAAATCAGTACTTAATTGCCAACTTTTCTTAAAATGTTGAAAGTACAATTAGGAACAAAAGTATTAGAAAAGTTCCCTTTTATTTTTCCGACATGTTTACAAGTGCTGATGGGATTTATGTCCCAAAAAAGTACTGCTGAAATAGGATTAAGGTACTAAAAAAGTTAAAAATGTGTCCCGTTTCACCAGGACTTTTTTTTTGAAAAAGTACTGGAAAAGTCCCTCTTAAGATTTTTTTTCAATTTTTGCAAGTCCTTTATTTTTAGGTCAAAAGTAGTAGAAGTTCCATTTTATTTCGAAATTTTAAAAAGTACTGACGGGAATTTTGTCCCAAAAAAGTACTGATGAAATAGGACAGCACGAAATTTTGGAAAAAAAGAAAATGGAACTTGTCCGGTACTTTTCTCCTGAAAAAATCCTGCAAAAAAATTAGGTACGACTTTGCCGTTAGTTTCTAAAACAGACCTGCTAAAAAAAATTAAGTAGGATTTTTCCGGTACTTTTTCGCCACTTGTGAAAATTTCAAGAAAAGTAAATTGGAACTTTTCTAGTACCTTTGTTCAAAAAATTATTTAAGGCTTGCCAAAATTCAGAAAAAATTGAGTAGATTTTGTGGGTACTTTTGTCCTAAAAAGGCCTTTTTAAAATAAAAATTATGTGGGACATTTTCAATACTTTTTTCCTAAAAAAGTCCCATGAGCACTTGTAAAAATGTCGAAAAAAATAAAATGGAACTTTTGTAGTATTTCGTCCCAAAAATTATTTAGGGTTTGCAAAAATTAAGAAAAAATTGAGTGGAATTTTCTGGTACTTTTGCCCTAAAAAAAGGCCTGCGCAAAATAAGAAATAAAAATTAAGTGGGACTTTTTCGATACTTTTGTTCTACAAAAGTCCCATCAGCACTTGTGAAAATTTTGGAAAAACTCGAGGAAAAACTATTTTCTTTTACTCGGGCGTATTTTCTTGATAGATTATTATTTCAATTTATTTTGTACATAATCATTTTCAAAGCGCATTTAAAAATTTTTTTTTGCACAGTATATATTCAATGCCATAGTAAAAAAATATATTGTTTAATGTCATATTTTAATTATTGATTGATTTCCGAGTAAAAAAAAAGTTCCATTGAAAACCCATCGGGATACAAATCAATTTTTGTTTATTTTGAGCAGGACTTTTTTACAACAAAAGTGCCAAAAAAGTCCCACTTATTTTTTTTTGTAATTTGTGGAAGCCCTAAATAATTTGTTGGAAAAAAATTAGGACCAAATTGCCAAAAATGTTCAAAATATGTCCCGTTTCAACAGGACTTTTTTAGAACAAAAGTACAAAATTAAAAAAAAATTAAATGCAACTTTTCCGGTACTTTTGTCCTAAAAAAATCATGGTAAAAAAATTAAGTGGGAATTTTTTGGCTTGTTTTTTGGTACTTTTCCAGTAGTTTTCTCCCAAAAATTATTTAGGGGTTTCAAAAATTAAAAAAGAATTAGGTGGTACTTTTCTGGTACTTTTGTCCTAAGAAGGTCCTCATTAAAGTAAAAATAAAAAAATATGAACACTGTCTTTTAGAAATTAAGCATTAATTTTCAAATTGTATATATTAATAATTAGAAGTTTAATAATATTTATTAATTATTAATTAATTATATATCATATATATTTCATATATATTATATATAATTAATAATTATAATTAATAATTAAAACTATACTAATAATTTATATTACAAACGCGGAAAAAAGCCACCTTAAGAAATTTGAAGCACACAAAATAGAGAAACCATTTTGACGTTTATTCTTGTAGAAAAATTGTCAAATTTATTCTGACTTAAAAATTGGGTAGAATTATTTAACAACTATCATTATAAATTAATTTATCCTTTCAAAATTATATTTTTATGTCTTCATTTACAGCTAATTATCTTTTTAGCTTGGTGCAAAAAAATTTAACAATTTTTGCTGGAATGAAAGAAATTCTTAGTTGATTCAACGATAATTCGATTATCATTCACAATAATAATTATTTTCAGAGTTTGACAGATTATTCAGTAAATTTTACTGATTATTTAGTAAATTTGCACTAATTAATTAGTGAAAACCTTTAAAGTTAAAGAGAATTCAAATTTAGATAGAAAAGCAATGAATTTTAACTGATTAACATAAACAATATGTATTGTAATATGTCTAACATAAGTGAAAATTGTGACTGATTTGATTCAGTGACTTATTTTTCACTGATTCAAACTTAAAGTGAATATTTGAGTAAGAAAACAAAACGTGATAAATCCATATCAGTTATTTTCTCAATATTTAATAATAATATATTGCAGCTTGAAATTAATTAATCAAAATCAAATACAAAATGGGCTATCATAATCAAAATGAATATGGATTCATTTACTTTTGATTAAGTAAAAAGCATCATTTGTTCTATGTAAAGTTGAATCAGTAGAAATTTCTCTGAAAATCAGTGACTGGCTATTCACTAAAATTCAAGTAATTTTTCACTAGTTTCGCAGTAGAAAGTTACTAACGTTTCAGCGAAAATTCAGTAAATTTTTCGTTAGAAAACCAGTGAAAAATTATTGAAATTTCAATGAAAAACTGCTGGAATTTCCGTGAATAGTCACTGATTCTCAGTGAATTTTCATTGTTTCAAATTGTCAAAAGAGCCAAATGGCGAATTTAAGAGAATTTGAACCCACAAAAAACATTTGTATGATTTTAAATTTTGTTGATTTTACTAAAACAGTTTCCCCATTGTGTTTCCCCAAGTGATTTTCCGATTTCCTTTGAAAATTTTTTGTTCTTAGATTATCTCAGTAAATTACTGATATAAAAGCACAATTTAGTAAAGTTTCAAAATCTTAGACGACTTTGTTTAGAAATTATAAATAAAAAAGTACGCAAAATGTCCTGTCACGCACCTGTCTCAACCTACAAAGGAGGGGGGCCATTAAGGGCAATTTTTGGGCCAAATCCCGAAGATTTCAGTATAGCTAAAAATCGATTTATCGAGTTTAAATAACAGTTAATAATTATTACTATGTTTGCGTAATATTTTTTATAAAACGTGCGGTAACGCTCCATATTAATTTATCATACAATTAAATGAGAGGATTTTGCATTTTGGGTGGCCCTTAATTTTTTAAAAATATATATATTTGAGGCATTTTTTAATTTTCTTGTTTTTGAAAGTTTCATTGTCAAAAATGCTCAACTTTTTGACAATCATCCATAAGATCTCTTATATCTACTAATGCATTTAAAACTGTAGAAAAATGTATGCTTTTATCAAAGTCCATGGCTACGTGTACCGAAATTTCGGTACAAATAGCCGGATAGAAAAAAGACGAGTTCTTCAGTGAATGAAAAAATATGCAGTTCTCATACCATGTTTATAGAATAGAGCAGTTTATGATAGATTTTGGGGAAATCATACACCATTAAATCTTGTAAATGGAGGATTAGTTTATTAAGCGAGAGCAGTGAAAATATGTACAGAAAATGATTGTTATTAATGAACCCAGTATTTAGTCAATTTATTTAAGCGAATTTCAGTTTAAAAAACAATTTTCTATACTTACTACTGGCTATAAGAACAGTCCCAACGGTACATAAAGTTTTATAGGTAAATAACAGTAAATTTATAAATGCAGAGAAGCCGTTCGTATTAATGAGAACTATATACTGAAGGAAGATGGTTAGTCCAACCAATATGGAAGATTATCCATATGACTTTAATTGACTGCGACGGTTTGATCCATTTAAAATCAGTGTGATAACATAGTCGTAGATCATAAAATTTTCTGCAATGCAACAAATTCCTCATTGATGACTTTGGTCCAGGCTTGGTCTAGTCTAAGTAATTTGAATCAGTTAAATTTTTGACTAATTCCTATCAGTGACTGAATTCTAGCTATGAATTCAGTCACTGATTACAATTATTAAAAGTTTAAACTAATTGAAGTTTATAGAGGGTACTGTTGTTGATGCTTTTTCAATCCCCCATGAAACATTCTTAAAGTAGACATTACACTTTGGTTAAATGAAAACAATTATGTTAAAAAAAACGGTTTCCTTCATTCATGACAAATATTTTTCGACACAATTTCTAATAAAGTCAACTGCTTATAACAAAAAATGTAGTTGCTCCAATCATCTTGTTAGTAAAATACACTGTTGCTAATTTTATCATTCGTTACTTTATTAGTTTTAATCCAAGAAATCTGCGATAGTTACATCACGAAACGAAATGTGTAAAATTAACTTAGCAACCAGTAAAATTGAGCGGTTGGGTGCAATAAGAGCCTATCTGTATTTTCAGAAATCACTTGTTTTGCATTCGTTTTACACATAACTTCATGAAGAACAAATGAAAACCAAGTGACTTCTAAAAATACAAGTAGGCTCTTATTGCACCCAGATCAATTAGTAACATATTCTACTCTACTATAACAAGATGGTTGGACCAACCATTTTTCAGTGTACACTGTTCAATTTTGAAACATCAGCAACCGTACCTTCTACCCAAATTGATCTTATTTTCCAACTCCACCTCCGAATTTTGATCTCATTAGCCCTCAGCATCACATTCCTCTAAAATCTGTCAAAAATCTGTAAAAAAAATCCGCGACCACAGAAGGTCGATCGCGAGACTTGGCTCCTGAAGATGGCACTGAACAAGTTTCCCATGATACAGGAAAGAGCTCTTGTGAAAGGTGGGAGGCTGAGGAGAGAGGAAAGAGAGACAGATTGATTTTAAGGGAAAGAAAGAGAGAGAAAGAGAGAAAGGCAATCTTCTCTCGTGGCCAATGAGTCGCCGTCTCTTTTTGGTGGCCCAACCCTCAGAAAACATGGCTGCCACGTGCGAAAGGGAGCTTAGAGTTTACCCAGGGAGTCCTTCAGGACCGTCGCTTTTGTGAGAGTTAAATGGGAGGGGTTCCCCGTCAGCCATCATGGGATGCTGCGAGCTAGGAAATGCACCTCGAGCCTCCAGGCTCAGGATTTCTTCTCTTTCTCACTCTCTCTCTACTTGTTTCTTTCACTTTCTCTCTCTCTAGTTGTTTTTTTTCACTTTCTCATTCTATCTAGGATCTCTGAAATAAAATAGGGATTGTCTGCATTGCAGATAAGTGGAGCTAGAGTGCCTTCAAGTCTATAGATAACCGCAAAAGCAATTGTTATGGGACCATGTCTCGACTAAATTATTGTTATATGATAATCAGTACCGCTTCTCTCAGACTCAGACCGACAAAATTCCACATTTTTTTCTGCTTACGCATTTTTCCTAAAACACACGACATTTTTGATTAACGAAAATGGCTTTATATGGTAACAGATGAAAAATATTTGACTAATCAATCGTTTAACTTCTTAAATTTTGTACAGTACTTTATTTGAATCAAAAGAATATCTTTTTATATCAAGGAAATAGTATCAAACAAATATGTAATTTCTTTAATTCAAAGAAGAAGAAAAACGTCATTATTTAAAATTATAATTTTGAATTAAAGCAAAACACTTAGAGAAATGATTTCTTCAATTAAAAATAGACTTTTCCCTGGGTGTAGGGTATTGACAAAACTTTTTTAAAGAATTATTCCCGAAAGGAAGATGATAAATATGTTTGTGTTTTAGTTAAAGAAAGAATCGGTTTCTTGTTATTGAAAGTAACAAAACTAAATTAATCACAAATAAAGAGAATATAATGATTTAATTTGTTTTGGGTAATATATCTGCAATGATAGGGTTCAAACAAAACTTTGCTCAGGCTTGTCTCCTAAACGATGATGATAAATAATAAATATCTTTGTGTTTTAGTTAAAGAAACAATAGTTTCATGTTGCTCAAAGTAATAAATGTAAATTGATTATAAATATAGAGAATATAATGATTTAATTTGTTTTGGGGAATATATCTGCAATCATAGGATTGAAACAAAACTTTGTTAGACTTGTTTCCTAAAAGATGATGATAAATATGTTTGTATTTTATTTAAAGAAAGCATTAAATTCTTGTTGTTGAAACTAATAAAAATAAATTGATTATAGATATAGATAATGATGATGATTTAATTTAATTTGGGGAATATATCTGCAACGATAGGATTGAAACAAAACTTTGTTAGGCTTATTTCCTAAAGGACCTAAACTCTAAAGGATGATGATAAATATGTTTGTGTTTTAGTTGAAGAAAGAATTAGTTTCTTGTTGTTGAAACTAATAAAAATGAAGTGAGTATAGATCTCGGTATAGATATAGAGAATATGATGATTGAAACAAAACTTTGTTATGCTTGCTTCCTAAAGGATGATGATGATGAATAATAAATATTTTTGTGTTTTAGTTAAAGAAACAATGGTTTCTTGTTGTTGAAAGTAATAAATATGAATTGATAGAGTATTTCCATTAAGCCATAAAATTTCAAAATGGCCGAACACGCCAGGGAGAGCACTCGTGCTTTATACATTGAATCCCATGCAATATACCTTTCGAGGATCAATTAATCCTTTTATTTTAAGAAAATGGTACTTTCGTGTTTTTTTGTGGGTTGTACGAAGAACAAAGCAAGGAACCATGGAATATCATTTTATCAAATTCCATCTATTATAAAAAGAAACAAACAAAAAGCATTCCAAACCGGGTGGAGCATACACTTTGCAGGCAAAAATAGAGTTATCGAAAAAATGACGTGAAAAATGGATAAGTGCGATTAAACGTGGTCCTTTAAGTGAGTCGATGATAAGAAATGCAACAATGTACTCAAACCATTTTATATCAGGTACGATAAATTAGATACATTTTACACGAGGCTGAAGTAATCAAGTTCTAACCTCCAAATTCAATGGCCTCATTTTACTCAATGAATACTAGCATTAAATATTTTTTAAGTACTTATCGGTACTCTGGTTTTAAGTAAAAGTGTGAACACCGAAGGAAAAAGTGTTTACTTTGATAATTTTTGCGTAATACAAAAGTTTCGAATGTTTACGTTAGTTGACGTTACCATTTGAAAATTTCATTTTACGCAAAAGTTATTAAATTAAACAGTTTCTCCCTGTGCACACATACTATAATTTAAAGAAGGAGTACTGCTCAGTGTTTAAAAATGATTTAATTCCAGTATTTATTCATTAAAGTGAGGTTATAAGATTTTGAGGTTAGAGCTCGAGTCCAACAGCCTTCCAGTTACAATTCGTTGCAACTTTTGTTTAAGTCATATATGGCAATATATAAGTGGGTTAAATCAATTTTTCCATTGCAAAACAAAATATACTCCAATATAAATGAATCTATGCAGTTAATGATAAATTAACGTGCCAATACTAATCTCACCACGCACTATCTATAAAGTTGTCATCTACCTTCTTGCACTACACTTTTTCAACAAATCCGGCTTCGTAAAACTTAAAAGCCTCTAAGCTTTTATAAGCTTTCAATTGTTTGCACGTGTAATAACTATGAGTTATCTTAAAATATGATACAAGATCGAACTCACTCACTACGGGTACATCACTAATACGTGTGGAAAATTCCTCACTTTTCAGAGCGTAGGGATCTAAATTGTCAATTGCACTTAGTTTATCACAATAACGGACCTTCACTTTACCAGATAAACTCAAAAAGTATTCACTAGACATTTTTCATTTGCCGATAAACACAATTCTTTAACTAAGATAATACACGCGACGCTATGTATACAATGCAATGTTTTCCCTGGCGTGTTCGGACATTTTGAAATGACGTCACAAGTGGAAATACTCTATTATAAATATAGAGAATATAATGATTTAATTTGTTTTGGGGAATATATCTGTAATGATAGGATTGAAACAAAACTTTGATGATAAACATGTTTGTGTTTTAGTTTAAGAGATAATTGATTTTGTATTGCTGAAACTAATAAAAATAAATTGATTATAGATATAGATAATGATGATGATTTAATTTAATCTGGGGAATATATCTGCAATGATAGGATTGAAACAAAACTTTGTTAGGCTTATTTCCTAAAGGATGATGATAAATATGTTTGTGTTTTAGTTTAAGAGATAATTAATTTTGTATTGTTGAAACTAATAAAAATAAATTGATTATAGATATAGATAAAGATGATGATTTAATTTAATTTGGGGAATATATCTGCAACGATAGGGTTGAAACAAAACTTTGTTCAGGCTTGTTTCCTAAAGAACCTAAAGGATGATGATAAACATGTTTGTGTTTTAGTTCAAGAGATAATTGATATTTTATTGCTGAAACAAATACAAATAAATTGATTATATATATAGATAATGATGATGATTTAATTTAATTTGGGGAATATATATGCAATGATAGGATTGAAACAATACTTTGTTAGGCTTATTTCCTAAACGATGGTGATAAACATGCTTGTCTTAGTTTAAGAAAGATTTTCTACTTTATTAAACAATTGCCAAATTTTAACGGTTTAAATTTCAAAACCTTGATATTGAAAGACTTTAAAATTTAAAATTTTCGGGGCATTCAATTTCATGAACACACTGCCAAAAACAACTTTTTCGATTTTCTTCAAACTGTGGTCAATTGTTGGTACACTTTGGTCTGCAGACCATGTTTCAATTCAAACCAAATAAAGATTGTGACTGAGGGATTTGAAAGGAAATTTTACAAGCTTTATGTCGATGGTAACCATTTCTAAAAAATATATATCCTTTCTATAGTGTTTTTAAACTGAATATTTAAATTCGGAACATCCTCAAAACACTATCCTGAGATGCTCAGAATTTAAACTTTCAATTACAAAAAACTATAAAAAGGACATATATTTTTCAGAAGTGGTTAGCACAGTCGAAAAGATTGTCAAATTTTCTTTCGAATCCGTTAGTTACAAACTTCATTTGGTTTGGTTTTCACGCAATAAAATTTCATTGAAAAATGAAATATGAATAGTTATGAATATGAATAGAAAAATGAATAGTTTGCTACATTTTAGTAATAAATAATTAACTAATTTTTATTAGCATATTTAACTAAATTTTGTTAATTGTTGTAATTATGACTATTGACTTAAGGTAGTTTTCGGGCTGAAATAGTTAAAACATTTTTTTTTAAAGAGGAAATCGTTTTAAAAAATAACTGTATTTGACGATTAACCACTTATTTTCTAAACTAGGAACGGTACAGTTGTACGGAATGCCTTCTCCGGAAAAATGAGCCATGATTTATTAAAATCCAACCATTTTTAAAAATTGGTAAAAAGCAACAGTAAGAAAAAATTAAATTACAAAACGCATTATTAAGATAATTATTTTTCGTAAGTTTTAAACTTTATTCGTAAAAAATATTGTTTTTGTTTTATAATAAATGAAGCGTTAATATTGTCAATCCAAGAACTTCTACTCTAAATAAGTCCAAAACTAGAAAAAAAAAACAATCTTCAATCGAATCCAGAATAAAATCCTCGTAAAATCTTATTATTAAAAAAATACGAGTAAAAATACTCTGAAATTATATTCAAAGTAATTCTGTATTCTTGGTAAATAAAATTTTTAAAAAACACGATACAAAAATGGAAAGTAAGATGAGGAGAATATCTGATTATTCGACACTTGAGGACGATCACGAGGCAGTTAGTTTATTATTTTATTCGACGTGGTCTGTAAGTCAGTGACTTTACAGTCCAACAAATGATCTCCAGGTAAAAGTATTCTTTTCCAATTGCAGAGTAATCCAAGGCTTTTAAGTCCCAACTATTTGACGCGGGGGGGGGGGGGCCGGGTCCGCAAAGATATTTTCTGAGTGACCGTGAGGTTTTCGAATTGCATTTACATTCAGCCGGATTTCACTATCTGTTAAGAAGTTAAGAAATGATCAGATGGCAGAAACTTCATCGCTATTTCCTTTTGCCCCTACTGTGTTAATTAGGCAAATTTAACACTTTCATTCCTGGCTTATCGCGACTCGAATATCTACATGAAATTGTAAAATTCACATATTTTTTTGTTTGTTACGATGTATTTTTGTATTGAAAAATTCTAAAAATACGGCGTGTGAAGTACTATGGACGTATTCACTATGAGTGTATTTATTTGTGCTCATTTTATGAGCATTTTGCTTCCTCATAAGTATCAAATAAATTTGCTTCCTCATAGAGGGAGGTTTTCCCTAAAAAAAGAAAAAATTGATAGGTTCAATATTTTTCAAGCTTATGTTTCTGTCTTTCCGAATATTTTATTTTCAGAATCAGAGGGCCGAACGGTAGTTTTATATTTCGAATTAAAACCTCATATAAACAATGTAACTTTTCTTAAAACTATATAAGTAGCTATTGATTAATCAATAATGGTCTTCGAAACTTCGTCAAAAGATCAATCCATGAGTCTCGAAGACGCGAACAATATTGCATCAAATGCAGTACTGTTATATTCCCAATATAAAAAAATCTTCTTATAAAAAGGAAACTAATTTTGTTGAAAAATTCAAAAACAATATTGGTAGGTTATGGTAGATCATGAAAACTTCTTAATTTTTGCAATCGATACATCATCCTCTAAATATTGTTTAAAATTAAAAAAAAAAAAATCTGGCTTCTACAATCGCATAAACTACCGTTATTTGCCCTTCACTCCTAAGAAACCCAAATGTGTTTTTTTCTGGTCACCCTAATATACATTATAGTTTTCCCAATATTGAAAAAGGTTTCCTTATATCAAGAAGATAAACAACATCTTTTGTCACTTTATAAATCGGTATTGATAGATCATAAGAGGTTATAGAAGATTTGTCAATAGGTCATTCGACATGTCTCGAAGAGGCAAATAAATATTTCAAATACAGTACTGTGGTACTCCTAATATGAACAAAGTTTTTCTCATATAAACAAAATACACTATTTAAACTTCATAAATCGGTACTGGTCGGTCATAAAAGGTTTATCAACAGGACAATCGATGCGTCTCAAGGACGCGAACAAATAATCTACATGTAATCTTGTCGTATTTTGAATATAAAAAAAAAATTCTTATATAAACAGAATTACCCATTTTTTTTAAATTCATAAATGGGTACTGGTGGGTCATAAAAGGTTTATCAATAGGTCAATCGATGCGTCTCAAGGAGGCGAACAAATACACTGAATATAATATTGTCGTATTTTGAACATCAAAAAAGTTTTTCTTATATAAACAGAATAAACCAGTTTTTTAAACTTCATAAATGGGTACTGGTAGGTCATAAAAGTTTTAAAAATAGATCGATCGATGCGTCTCAGAGACGCGAACAAATACGCTAGATTTCGTGTTGTTGTATTTTGAATATCAAAAAAGTTTTCTTTATATAAACAAGGTAAAATATTTCTTGTTAAATTTCTAAACGCAAGAAAAAACTACTTCTAAATGGTCGATTTACCTAAAAATCCTATCAGACCTGGATATCAATCGGAGCTACACTTCGACCAAATTTCATGATCGTAGCTCTTTTACTTTTCGAGATATGGTGAACAGAAAAAAATTACACACACATACACACACGGGCATTTTAAAAAAAATTTCTTTTCGAGCTCCTGTGGTCGAATTATATCAAAATATGTCAAAAAAGTATATTTGAAAATTTAGGTCATGACAAATCTCCCTCTATGAGGAAGCAACAATTGTTTTCTATGTAGGGTGTGTCCATTAATTACGTAAGGCTTATTGGCGGGGGAGGTGGGCGGAAAATCTTATGCATCCTTATTTAATCTGATTAATTAAAAAAAAAATCTTGTGGTATTCCTGAAAATCTTTGAAATCCTTTTAAATTCCATCAATTATTTTGAAAAGTTTGTAAATCCCTTCAAAATGTTGTTATTTTTAGTTAAATTGAAAAAATTAAAATTTACAAATGTGGAAATTTATTGAAACCTTTCAATTCCATGTATATCGTACATAATCTCTTTAAAGCCCTTTGAAATGATTGAGCTACCTGTGAATCCTTTAAAAACTGTTAAAATCCCATAAAAATGTGGAAATTGCTTAAAACTCTTTCACATTCTATGAAATCTTTTTAAATCCTTGAAATGGCTTGAAATTTTCAAAATCCCATTAAAGTCCCTTATAATCCTTTAAAATCCGTGGAACTCCCTTAATATATCTAGAAATCGGTTTAGATCCTTGAAATTCGGTTAAATATTTAGACATATTAAGACATTCTTTGAAATCTTTTAAATCCCTTTACAATTTATTGAAATCTTTAAAATCCGTGAGAATTTTTAAATACTTAAAAATATTTTTAAAAACCCTAAAAAAATTCTGTGAGTTTTAAAATCCGTGGAAATCCTTTCAAATCTCTACAAATCGCTTAAGTTGAATCTCCAAGTAAAAAAAAAACAATTTTCATCAAAGTAGTTCAATTTTCAACCTAAGAGATGAATTTTCAATTAAAATTATGAATCTTGAACCAAAAAAATTAATTTTCAAGAAAGCAGTTCAACTTTCAACCAGAGTTGAATTTTCAACCAAAAAATATTTCAATTTTAAATCAAAACCAGTTTAATTTGACCAACAAAGCGAATTTTCAGCAAAATATTTGAATCCTCAACTCAATAAAATACATACATTTTTTACCAGTTAGTTGAACTTTTAACCAAGAAGATTATTTTTCTACCAAAAAAGAATGAATTTTCGTACATAATCTTTTTAAATCCCTTGAAAACAGTGAAAATCCCTTAAAATTATTTGAGATTCTTCGAAATTTTTGAAATCACTTTAAAATTAATTAAAATATATAAAAAAAACATGGGAATCTTTCCAAATCTCGTGAAATCCCTTAAAATGCTTTCGAATATAAAACCCTTAAATCTCTTAAAATCCGTTAAAATCTTTTGATATATTTGCAAATCCTTTGAAACACCTGAAATCTTTTGAAATATTATCAAATCTCTTTGATTCTTTTTTTTCCTTCAAATTTTCGAAATCCCATTAAAAACTCCTCGTGAAATCCCTTACAATATGTGAAAATCCATTAAAATCTTTTAAAAGCCATACAAAATCGTTGAAATCTCATTAAAATCCCATTATTTCTTTTAAAATCTCTTAAAATCCCTTCAAATCTTCGAAATCCCTTTAAAACCCTCTTTTCAAAATTCGCGAAAATACTTCGGTACCAAATTAAAATTAAAATTCCCTAAAACCCCATGATTTATTTTAATATCTCTTAAAATCCCTTGAAATCCGCGGAAATCGTTCCTAGTTCCTTAAAATCCATCAAAATCCGTCGGTAACTCTGGTAACCCCCTAAAATCGCTTGAAATCTGATAAAACTTCTTGAAGTCCCTTAAAATCTTGTAAAATCCCTTTTAAAAATAGATTCTCTCTGAAATTGTACTAGGTTACTTCTTCAAATTCTTGAAATATTTTTAAATCATCTAAAAATTGTGCAATCTCTCGTGAAATCTTTGAAATCTTTTGAAATCCTTTCAAATCACGTTTACAGCGAAAATAATTTATATATTGTTAATATATTGAAAAAATAAATAAAATCTCACATAAGAAGGGGGTGGGAGGGGGTAAAAAATTGCATAAATCCTTGCGTAATTAATGAACGTTCCCTAATCATCTTTAAATCTTTCATTGACTCACCTGTGCAGGATGTGTAGGAACGATTAGCCCGGCACCACTTTAGTAATCTGAAACAAAAAATTACATTTTATTAGTTAATTTTCCAAGAAATCCTGAACACCGGAAATGCCAGAGCAGGAAAAAAAATTCGAAAGTTGGGGAAAGTGACTTGGGGTTCGGTATTTCGTTTGACCAGCTTCACTGCAGAAGGGTTGGTGAAAGTTTTCTATTTACTGCGCTGTAAATAACTACTGACTCTGGAAAGGGTTTTGGGAGAGAACTCAAGTTTTACTACGAGATCCGAAAGGATGTGACGAAAAAGAATCCCAGTTCAAAATACATTTGGGCACAACAGGATGAGCACTAAAATAACTCTTTGTGATTCTAAAGTAACAGTAAAAAGCGCCTTACCGAAGAGAAATGTCGACTTTCGAGTTTTATGCCCAACTCTGGGGTTTTATAACAAGGAGCACTTTTCCTAATCTTTATTACCTACGTTATTTAACCTTTCTCCTTTTTTTGGTATTTATGAACGCTTTTTTAAAGGGCTTCAAACGGACAAATCAAGGAACATTTTTGTGCCGTAAAAGATTAAATAAGTACAAAAGTTCATCTTTTTCTTGGAACTACACGAAAAATAAATTAGCATTGAATCAAAAAATATTGGTCTGAATATGCAAAACAGTTGAATTTTCAACAAAATAATTGAATAATCAACCAAAAAGATTAATTTTCTACGAGAAAAGATGAATTCTCAACAAAATACATACATTTTTAACCGAGTAGGTGAATTTTCCATAAAAAAGACTAATTTTCTACAACAAAGGACCAATTTTTAAAAAATACTTCAACTTCTAATCAAATAATCTAATTTTTATCCAAAAAGATTAATTTTCAGCTAAGAAGATTAATTTTCTACTAAAAAAGAAGAATTTTCAACAAATTATATAAATTTTCAACCAAATAGTTGAATTTTTTCAAGTAAAAAGATCAATATAACCAATCATGGAATAGTTAAATTTTCATTTTAAAAAATTATTTACAATGAAGAAATAAATTTTTTTTAAATAGATGAATTTTCTACAGAACAGTGGAATTTTCTACAAAACAGTAGAATTTTCAACCAAACAGTTGAATTTTCAACCAAATAATAAGATTTTCAGTTTAAAAAATTAATTTTTGACTCAAAAAATGAATTTTCATCCAAGTATTTCAATTTTTAAACAAATAATTGAATTTTTATTAAAAATTTTTTTTAACCAATATGGTAAATTTTCCAATAAAAAAGACAAATTTTCAACAAATTACATACATTTTCAACCAAATGGTTGAATTTTTAAGATAAAAAAGAAGAATGTAACCGATAATGGAATATTTAAATTTTCACTAAAAAAATTATCTTCAACATTTTAATTTTCAACCCGAAAATATGATTTTCAAACGAAAAGTTTAATTTTCAACGGAACAGTTGAATTTTGAACCAGATGATTAAATTTTCAGTTGAAAAAAGCAACAAAAAAGGATGAATTTTCAATAAAAATTGATGACTCTTCAACCAAAAAAATAAATATTTAAGAAAGCAGTTAAACTTCCAACAAAAGAGTGGAATTTCCAGTCTATGTAATATTTCATCCAAAAAAGATTTTAATTTGTAATAAAATCTGGTTTACTTTAACCAAAAAAGGTGAATTTTCAACAAAATACTTGAATACTCAACTAAAACAGATTAATTTTCATCCAAACAGTTGCATTCTTAATCAAAAAATGTATTTTCTATAAAAAAAGACGAATTTTCAACTAAGTACATGAATTTTCGATCAAATAATTAAATTTTCAACCGAGAGGATTATTTTTCTACCGACAAAGACGAATTTATAACAAAATACTTGAATTTTCAACCAAAGAAAATTAATTTTTAATAAAAAAGTTACATTTCCAAGCAAGTAAATGAATTTTTAACTGAAATAATTAATCTTCAACTAAAAAGGTGAACTTTTAACAAAGTAGTTCAACTTTCGACCAAACAGTTGAATTTTATCTGAAATTGTTGAATTTTCGGGAAGAAAATAGGAATTTTCTACAAAATAGTTGAATTTTCAATCGGAAAATGTGTGTATTCAACCAAATGTAATTTTCAATTGAATCAGTTTAGTTTTTAATCAGAAAGTTGCATTTTTCACCAAAACAGATAAAAGTTCTACAAAGAAGATGAATTTTCAAGTTAAAAGGACAAATGTTCAATAAAATAGTTGAACTGTCAACTAAAAAAATTTGTTAGTCAAAAAGAAAAAAAATTTCAATTAAATTGTTTAATTTTCAAACCAAACAGAAGAATTTTGAACAACGCAGTTGAATTTTCAACCAACTTTTTGAACAAAATTGTTCAATTTTGAACCAAACAGTTGATTTTTTTTAACCTACAGAGATGAATTTCCAACCAATTGGTCGAATTCTTACACAAAAAAGTTTAAACTTCAAAACCAAAAACAGTTGCATTTTGTACCAAATAGTTTAATTATGAGACCAAAAGGACGAATTTTCAAGAAAATCTATTTTCTAAAACTAATTCCATTATTGTTCCACACTTATTTAATTAACAGACTTTATATTTTATATGTATGTTCTTCCCAATGATGAATATTAATCTGCTTATAAAATATTAGTAAGATTTTTTCATCATTGCCCCGCGCCCATACAAAATACTACTTAATTCATGCACCCTTCCTTCATTCAAGTAGATTTTCTTGAAAGAAGAAAAATTTTCTTGGGTCAAGAAAATTTTGTATCGTCTGTATTTACACCAATATTTTCTTGATTAAATGCAAATTTTTGTTTGTTTACTATTGATTGCAATAAAGAATTTGAGTAAAAGAAGGAAATTTAAACATCCAAAAGTCGATTCCAAAATATTCGGTGTTGCTCAAAAATTGAGAAAAAAATCCCCTACTGGAATACTAAGAAGCTATTTTCACGCTCTCTTAATGCTAAATATGTTTGCGCTAATAAATCAAATTGCACCCCTAGATTATAAAATTTGCTGAACCCGATGTCAAGTTTTCGATCACTGGGAGGAGTTGACAAAGCTTGACAAGTTGTTTCGCTCGTAAACTCTTTCTCAGAGTGTCTTCAATGTCGAAATAACTCGTTTAAACTGCCGACTTAACGAGGTCGAAGACACGCGTGACGAAACGACTCTGGATTTCTTAGTCCCGTTTAAACTACCCCTGATCTCTTTTTATATTTCTCATTTTTTATTACTTTTTTTAAGACCTTTTCCTTGTCCGAAGAAAGTTTCTACTCTTGATTGGCCTCATCGCAATGAGAGAACGCAATTCAATAAGAGGGCTCGAAATGGAAAAACAGAATTTAAATAATTAAAAAATAAAAAATGCCACAGAGCATAGCATACAAAGTGAAAAGCCGACATTAACGCCACATATCTCACCGCATTCCCTGTGGGATATGAGACGTTTTATGCCGAACATTATACGACTGGCGCAGATATGCAGCAGCCCCGGTCGAACAATTCCGTTTGGACCGCGGTCTGCGGCATCCAGAGTTACGAGAGCGAAAACCATTTTGCCTTTTCAGCTAAAATGATGTTTTCGAGAAAATTTCACTCAAAGGATGTCGGAAATTTAGAGAGGTAATAATAATTATTTAGACTTTTAGAGTTTATGAAAATATCTACAAAGACACTTGATTCTTCAAAGAACATAGAGTAGGGTAGCTCAAAAAATAAACATTTGTGTTGTCTCATCCCCCTATTCTCTTTAATTTGGTAGAAAAATAATTCTGCAATTTTTTATAAATTTAAGAAAAAAGTTAACCCTAATTTTATTCAGAATAAAGGTGAAAAGAAAATATGTGAAAAACACCCTCTATATGTGGTTAAAAGTGCTGTTCTCATACACCTTGGATGAGACAGCCAAAAAAGATATTTAATTTGTTTGGGCTACCCTAAAATAGAGCCGAAATATTTTTAAATGTATGTGTTTACATCTGGTCAATTTTATATAATTGAACTTTCTAATCATTCAACCCAGTACAAATTCACTGAGGATCAGTAAAATGTCTACTGTGAAAGCAGGGCTTTTCAAAGTGATTGGTTGATTTCCTGCTTTAACAATGATAGTCCATTAAAAGAGTAATCAAATTAATTAATTGATTCATTAAGTTATGATGAAACTAATTTTCAGGCAAAACCTACAGTCGAATTTCACTAATTGGATTAATAATAAAAGAATTTAGTTATATTATTACCTGAAAAATCAGTGAAATTATTACTTAAGTTTCACTACATTTTTCTACTGCAAGCTCCCGAAATATTACTGAAATTTCTGAACTTACAAAAAATTTTCGTTAAAAGATGAAATAATTTTGTGTCCAATTATTGTAACTATAACCATTTAAGTTAAAAAAAATTCTCTTCGTCTAGGTCATTCCCTAATTGACCCCATGAGCTTATAGAGATTACAATCATAACTTAGCTCTTGGAACTAATTAATCCTACTTAGTTGAAATATTGAATCGTCGACTCATGACACACAACCAAAACAAAATATATATATACTTTTTAAATATCTATTTTTTCTTCAAATTAAAAATAAATTTCATTGATTCAATACATTATTTCAAACTATAGAGTCGAGGAGTCCATGTAAATTTTGTGAATCCCTTTAAATTTTTCAAACCATGTGAAAATTCCTTGAAATCCTTTAAATCGCTTGAAATCTCGAAAATTGTTGAAGAAGATCGATATTTTGGAATTGGATTGAGTTTAATTTTCGTAATTACATAATGGAATGATGTTTCATCTACCAGAATATCCAATTTTCATCCTGTAAATATTTCAATTAATGTTGCAAACGTTATATTCCTGCCAGAGAATCTTCCATTCTTCAGTTGTCAAAACTGTTTTCTAAGTAATTTTTCTTTTAAGAAGCAATATTTCAAGCTTTACGTTTAGAGCAGTATTCCTCTAATAAAATAAATCATTTGATGCAAAAAAGAATTTAAATAATTAAGGAATAATTCTTAGCAAAGTTGCTTTTACCTTGCGGGTCGTTCTTACCCAGGTCTACCCTACTCTACTAAGTGATCAACTTTTACACTTTGTTCTCCAATCCCAATTTCTATTATTATAAATGATCAATTTTCCATTAACCAGGAGAGCAAAATCACCACTAAATACTGTCCTTAAGACAAATTCAATAAACCATAAAGAGAGCAAAATCTTCGTAATTACAATGTCCATAAAAGCTTACTTATTACTATAACGAGAGAATGCTTTCTTCATAAGTGTCCGCAATGCAAGAGATTGACAATATTGCCAGATTGGCACTCGAGGCAAGAGAGAAGTTTGGATTTTGTGAGCCATTCGGGCGCTCGTGATTATGCCATTCGACGTCGGTAAGTATGTAGGTATATGGAGTGGGTTTTTGAAGATGTCAACTTGCTGACGTTGCTTTGACGTGAAGCACATTAGTGGCTCCATGAAACAGACACTCGACAATGATCGTTTCGAACTGACGATGGGACGTATAACTGCTACGCAGCTTATAAAATGCTACATGTGTTCCGACAGTAGTCGCTACTGGCTACTGTTATAGTATGTACTTGTGAAAGAGAAGATGAAGAGACCTGCGTGCCAAATATCCAAGGTGCCAATGAACCATACCAAACTTAATAGACTCTGCTCCTTATACAAACATCAGAGATCACAGCGGTTCAGTAGTTCAATTTTAAATAAAAAATTGGTCAAGGTAGATGCCATATGGCCTACAAAAAACTGTTTCGTAGCCTATCAGGACATTAATTAAGTCGTAATGAACATCCATTAGTGGCTTCTATCAGTCTGCGTTTATTTGCTGATGTTTAACGGCTCGCTTCGATACAGATCTGTATCATCTTCAAGTTATTGTTCACAAAAGATTTTTGAAGGGTTTTTTGAGTAATAAG
Organism: Andricus curvator; assembly: GCA_932195095.1. Lineage (NCBI taxonomy): Eukaryota > Metazoa > Arthropoda > Insecta > Hymenoptera > Cynipidae > Andricus > Andricus curvator. The sequence continues at coordinate 758,712 of CAKNYM010053137.1, read as the reverse complement.
CAAGACTTTTTGATTCTTTTATGATGCTAGATGTGTAGTAATCGTAACCTTCTTCAAGTCTTTTGTAGAAACCTTTGCAGCTGATCATGATATTGTGTGTTTAAAGCCAATTAAATAATTTTAGGAAAATAATAACCAAATTAATGGTTAAATTAATGGATATCCATTAGTGGCTCCTACTAGTATATGCGTTTATTTTTTGATGTTTAACGACGCGTTTCCATATAGATCTGTATCGTTTTCAAGTTATTGTTCATCAAATATTGTTGAAGAATTTTCTGAGTAAAAAGCAAAACTTTGTCATTCTTTGACGATGCTGCTGATTATTATTATACCATTAAGCCATTTCCCTTTCGGGGTAGGCGTGACTTGCTCGGTTGGAGAATAGTATTGTATAGGTTGAATAGGTATATAGGTGTAAGGTTGTAAGGTATGTAGGCATGTAGGTATATAGGTATAAGGTAGATAGGTATATGGATGTTAGGTATAAATATTTCAGATTGATCTGGAATTCTCGTGTTATTTATTTAAATGACACGTTTATTCCGCAACACTGCTCCGACCCAGGTTGCTGATCAATCTCTCTAGCGATCACCCCAAGTGCAGAGCCTCACAAAATTGTTATGTATGGTTCTCCACTTGGGCCCATTAGTATCCAAGGTCTTTGTTTCAGGCGCCATTCATTCTACTGTCACTCTGTTTACAAACTATTTGTCGCCACACTTTTCTGTCCTGGCATACTACTCTAGCTTCCTTCACGTCCATGCATTTTTTCATGCAAGCTCTTGTGTTTCTATGGCTTCTTATGTCTCTACGGATCAATGTCTCATTTACAGATTCTAACCATTCTTTCGGCGGTCTACCTCTGGGCATTCTGCCATTTACTTTACCTTTATACACTTGTTTGGTCAGTCGTTCATCTTTCATTCTTTCAAGATGTCCGAACCATCTTAACTGATTTCTTTCCCATGTGTCAACTATTGTCTCTTTTGCACCACATTCTTTGAGGATTGTCTCGTTTCGGACTTTGTCCATCAGTGTTTTCCCGCATATTATGCGCAGAGGTTTCATGCCGATCGCGTTAATTTTACTCCTGTCCTTTTCTTGACATGTCCATGTCTCGCTACCGTATAGTACAGTCGGTACGAATATAGAATTGTGTATGGCCATTTTAGCTTTTTTTGATATGTTTTTATTTGTTAGGATGGACCCTGCTCTACCGATAACCTGTTTACCCTTATTTATGCGCCTATCTAACTCCCCATCTATTTTTCCATCGCTAGTGAATAGACTACCTAGATACACGTACTGGTCAACTTGTTCTAATCTCTCATCATTTATGATAATGTTGCATATTGTTTTCTCACTTTTTCCCTCAAACACCATGATTTTTGTTTTATTTACGTTAATTTTGAGTCCCATGTCCTTCATGCTTGCATTAAGTTTATTCAACATTCTTTGCAAATCCTCGACTGATTCTGCCATAACAATCTTGTCATCTGCGAAAGCTAACCCACGTACCTTGACTGTTTGGAGATCTACACCTTCTTCGTCGAAGAGTGCAGTTCTTAGACACTTATCCATGAATATGATAAATAGCCACGAGGACATAACGCATCCTTGTTTCACGCCTTGCATAATATCGAACCAGTCACTCAGTTTCCCGTTTACCCTTACGCTCGCTTTACTACCTGTATATATTGTTTTTATTGCTTGCAGGAGCCCTCCATTTACTCCGTACTCTTTAAGAACTTCCCAAAGTTTACTTCTATTTACCGTGTCAAATGCTTTTTCTAGGTCAATAAATGCACAGAAAACTTTCTTTCCTACTCTCAAGCTTTTTTCTGTGATCTGTCTTAGGCTAAATATCTGATCTGTACATGATCTTCCTGGCATAAATCCACTTTGGACTTCCCATATCTTTTCTTCTGTAATTTCCATTACCCTACGAATAAGTATTTTTGAGTATATTTTACTTACGGTACTTAGTAGACTAATACCTCTGTAATTGCTGCAGTTGCTTTTGTCTCCCTTTCTTTTGTATATTGGTACGATAATCGCTTTTCTCCAATCGTCCGGGACTTCTCCCGTCTCGATACATAAATTTATCAATTCGCACAACCTGTGAGGTATGTACTCGCCACCGTATTTAAGCATTTCAGCGCTGATACTATCTACACCAGCAGCCTGACCGTTTTTCAAGTTCTTTATTATGTTTCTGACCTCAGTGACACATACTTTTTCAATTGGGTTTTCTAATGCATTATGTTCTATGTCGCAGTTTTGTTGTCCTATATCTTTACCTCCTAATAGTTCTTTAAAAGAGTCTTTTAAAGCGTCTACTATCCCGTCTATATCATATGATGATGTGTAGAAATCGACATCCTCTTCAAGTCTTTCGTAGAAACCTTTGCAGTTGTTCAATCTTCTATGAACAATATTCAATCTAAAACAAGAATTCAAAAGCATACAGATCTGTATCGTAACGCGTCGTAAAACAACATCAACAAACAAAAGCATATACTGGCAGAAATCACTAATTGATGCTTGTTCATTCAACCAGTCGAACCAAAATAATGTTTTGAAATTATTTTCCTTAAAATTATTTGATTGGCTTTAAACAAACAACATCATGAACAGCTGCAAAGGTTTCTACAAAAGACTTGAATATCACGATTTCTACTTTTATAGTATCGTCAAAGAATGGAAAAGTCTTGCTTTTTATTCCGAAAACTCTTCAACCAATCTTTCGTGAACAATACTTTGAAGAGGATATTGATCTGCTTGAAGCGCGTGGTTAAACAACATCAACAAATAAATGCATATTATTATTATACCATTAAGCATATACTGGCAGAAACCACTAATGGATATTTATTTATTTAACCAGTCTAGCCAGAATAATTTTTGCAAATTATTTCCCTTCAAATGAATTAAGTCGTTCAAATACCCAATGTCACCCTCGCTAATGTACGGGGTAAATTCAGCTAGGTTATGGGGTAAAGTTGGCTAGTTTAAGGGATAAAGTCGGCTAGGATATGTCGTAAAGTCGGCTAGGGTACGGTGTAAAGTTGATTCGGGTACGGGGTAAAGTTGGATAGGCTAAGGGATAAGGTCGCCTAGTATACGGGGTAAATTCGGCTAGAATCTGGGGTAAAGTTGGCTAGGGTACGAGATAAGGTCGCTAAGCTACGTGGCAAAGTAATCTAGAGTACGGGGTAAAGTCCGCTGGAGCACGGGGTCAAATTGAGTAGGGTATGGGTAAAGTCGGCTCGAGTGTGGGGTAAAGTTGACTAGGGTACGGGGTAAAGTCGGCTAGGGTTCGTGGTAAAGTCTACTAGAGTACGAGGTAAAGTTGGCTAGAGCACGGATTAAGTTTATCTAGGCCTAGGGTAGGGTTAAATTTCGCTGGGGTAGAGGTAAAGTTGGCTAGGCACCTTTTGTTTAGCAATTTTTCTAGTCATTTTTATGTTTAAAATTTTTTTTAGCCAGTTTTGATCAATCTGTTGAACCTTTCAGCACTTTATACTGATAATAGTACATCAGAAAAAAATTCTAAAAGATTAAGGATTGAAAAGAAAACTACAGAAATGAAAAATGCTCATGTTTGAATTTTTTCAAATGTATTTTTATCAGTAGATAGATTTTGATTCCTTATTTTATTAAGTTCTACATATTTTATTACATGTTAAGATGGCTTCGTTAGAAATTATTTTTTAAATTTTGGTTTAAAAATCTTTAAACCACGACATTTAGGACCAAAAATTTTGCGTCACTTTGTGTAGTCCGGATTTAGAAGTGCGTACTCAAAAATTGTAAAATTATTGTTAAAATTTGTTTTCTCTCTTGACTGAAAAATCTTTATTGATTGTCAATTCAACTCATTTTGTAGCAATTTAATCTTTTTTGGTAAAAATACAACTGTTTGGTTGAAAATTAATTTGTTTTCGTTGAGGAATAAACTTTTTTATTAAAAATTCAACTGCTTTGTAGAAAATTCGCTTTTTAACTTGAAAATTCAACAATTTTGTTTGATTTTTTTTCTCTCCACTCTGAAAAATCTTTTTAATTTTTTGGTTGAAATATCAACTATTAGATTTTTCTTTGAGAATTCATCTTTTTTTGTTAAAGATTTACAATTTTATATGAAAATTCATCTCTTTGGTTGAAAATTGAAACATTTTGTTCAAAATTCTTTTTCTTTTGTTGAACAGTAATTTTTTAAACTGAAAACTTAACTATTTCATTTTTGGTAGAAAATGTATCTCTTTAGTGGAAAATTTAACTATTTGGTTGAAAATACATTTTTCCTTGAAAATTAATTGTTTTAACTGAAAATGTAACTATTCCATTTTTGGTTGAAAAATTTGTTGTTGTTAAAAATTCGTCTTTATGATAAAAATGTATATCATATTCTTGAAAATTCGACGATTTTGTTCAAAAGTCACCATTTTTTGTTGATAATTCCACTGTTTTGATCCACTGTTTTATAGTAAAATATCATTATTACCATTTTTGTTGAAAATTCATCATTTTTGGTTGAAAATTCTACTCCTTGGTAGAAAGTTGAACTACTTTGTTAACAATTAATTTTTTTGGTTGAAGAAAATTTTGTTTTGTAGAAAATTCGTTTTTTTTTTTGGCTTAAAAATTCAACATTTTGGTGGACATTTTTTTCTCGACTGAAAAGTCACCTCTATAAAAATATTTTTGATTTTCAACTACAGAATTGATTAATTTTTCAGATTCACTTTATCGATTGAATCGTCAGCGATTTCGTCGTTGTCAACATGTCCTTCAAATCTACAAAATAAGCAAATAAATCGATGATGAAATATTTGAAATTAGCATCATCAAATATTCAAAAACAATCTCTCTCTCAAAGCGTCTTCTTTTCTAATCTCTTGAATTTATGTTAGTGATTCTTAAAAAATGAATCGAAACCTTGTGAAATAAGAGAAAAATTAAATGAAAATTCTCGATTTTAGGCGTTTTAGGGTATTTTGCAAACGACATTCCATCAATTTCGTATATCATTCTTTACCATACTAAAATAATTCTCTACAAATTAGAGTATTTTTAATAAATTATAGGAAACTATAGAAAACATCAAAATCTCAAAATGAGTTGCTGAAATTTAAAACATCTAGTACCCTTCAGTTAATTTATATTTTCATAGTACTAAGGAATTTCATCTGAGATTTTGATCGTGCGATAAACACCGCGTTACGGTTTTACTGCTACCCCAATTACACGATTTTACGTTTGTTTCCTAAGGAGGAGTCAACTGCTGGAATTGTCCAAATGACGTTGTGGGAATATTAAGCTGCAAGATCAACTGGAAGGCCCTTTGAAATTTAGGTGACACCCCATTACGAGACGCCATTCGTATTCTTGCCGACGCTCCTCGCCATCGCGAAGGTAAGTGAGAGTATTTCAGAAGAAGTCTTTAAATTTTGAAGCAGGTCCAATTTTCGGATTTGGTATTGGCGCTTCACGCTCAGGAATTTACAATTTCGAAGAGGAGATTTCCCTGATAATAATGATGTCCTTCATAATGTTCGTAATTGATATAATTACCTCCCTGGCCCTAATACTGATAACCACTTTGATAAAAATGAAAGAAGTCATGACAATTTTAAAAATTAATCAAGATCTTAATTGTTTGCGAGTTCTGGTAAATTTTTCGTGTGGGTCGAAAATCTTGGAATTTATGCGCGGCAGCTGGGTGAGGGCACCAAAGTACCGCGTTTAATGGATTGCATCCTGAAATCGTAAAAATTGCAATTCTGGACTTGCTACACCAAAATCCATGTTTAGAGCTAAACCCAAGACGAGTAGCCACATATAATCTGTACTTTTCTTATCGTGTCAGAGAGAAATTTTAAGCGCGATAATAATTTTTTTGTATGCAAACGTTCGAGAAATAATAAAATCGAAAGTTGGTTTGCATACATAGGATATTGAACCTTAAGGAAGGTTAATGTCACGAGAATAGAATACAGAGTTCTACTTTTGAGATATTTGTATAGATTTCCTCTATGTTGAAGTTATTCTTTATTACAGAGCTCGAATTATTTTTTTACAATAATTTTGTACAACAATTTTTTAACAATATTTGAAAAATAATTCATAATTTACATTAATTTTAAACTTCAGGAACATTCATTTGGAACATTTTATCTTGATATTACTCATCAATGAAGGCTTTACATTTGAGACTGTATAGTTTGAATATTGAATTAAATAGCTTTAAATTTCTAAGATATCAAGTCGAAATATGTTGAATTTTCAACAAATTAGTTGAATTTTTGAACGAAAGAGCTGAACTTTCAACCCAAAGGTGAATTTTTCATAAAAAAGTCGAGTTTTCAAGTTGAAAAGTCGAATGGTGTAGAAATCACTGATTTTTAAACCAGAAATATTAATTTTCAATCCAATAGTTGAATTAAACAAAAACCAAAATTTCAACCAAAAATAGTTGGTACTGCAAACAAATAGTTGGGAACTTTCAAACAAAAAGACGAATTTTTTAGAAAACAGTGGAATTTTCAACAAAAAAGTTCCTTTTCAACCATGAAAATTTTGACCAAAAAAAGATAACTTTTGAACAAAATAATTGAATTTTAAAGCAAATGGTCGAATTTTCAAATAAAAGGGATTAAACCTCAATCAAAACCAGTTCCATTTTCAACCAAATAGTTCAATTTTCAATCCAAAAAGACGAATTTTTTATAAGGCAATTGAATTATCAACCTAAAAAGTGGAATTATCAACAAAAAAGATTATTTTGAACGAAGAAAGACAAATTCTCATTGACTTCAAAAACAAAATTAATTTTCAAGCAAAAAGACGAATTTTTTATAAGACCGTTGAATTTCCAACTAAAATGTTAATTTTCAACGAAGAAAAATGAATTTCCAACCAAAAAATACTTTTCAACCACAAAATATAAATTTTCAATCCATAAGGATGAATTTTCTATTCAAAAAGATGAATTTTCAACAAAACAGTTTAATTTTTGCCAACAAAAGATAACTTTTGAACAAAATAATTGAGTTTATTTTAACCAAATGGTTGAATTGTCTAATAAAAGAGGTTAAACCTCAACCAAGAATAGTTGAATTTTCAACCAAATAGTTGGATTTGCAAGCCAAAAAGACGAAGTTTACAGAAGACAATTAAATTAGTAATGAATAAACTAAATTAGTAGGCTGAAATGTAGAATTTTCAAAAAATAAATCGTATTATACCAAAAAGATGAATTTTTAACTAAATGGTTGAATTTTCATGCCAAAAAGACGATTTTTTGTTATAAAAAGTTAAATTTTCAACCATGAAAGATGATTTTTCAACCAAAAAAGATGACTTTTCTACCATAAAAGATAAATTTTCAATCCAAAAGGATGAATTTTCTATCCAAAAAGGAGAATGTTCACAAAACAGTTACATTTTCGACCAAAAGAAGATGAATTTTCAACAAAATAATTAAATTTTCAACCAAATTGTTGAATTACTAATCAAAAGATTTTTTTGAAAAACAGGGGAAAAAGAGAGATTCTTAAAAAAAGGCATTGAATTTGAAATTAATCGATTTTAAACGTACTCGACTTGAAAATATCCAACTTGCAATTTGAAAAAATTAAAACTTTGAATGCAGATTTACAAAATTACAAAAATCTTAAATTTGAAAAGCTATTAATTAAAAAACTTTCCAAGTATCAACCTTTAATTATTAATAAAAAATTATTCAACCTTTAATGTTCTTAATTAAAATTTTACAATTTGTTCTAGTTTTGAATTTCAATTTTGAAAGTTTCATTGTAATTAAAACTGAAAGTAAGTATAGGGAACTTCTGAGAAAAGCGGGAAAAGTCCATTAATCGCCTTTTTTCAAAAAAGTCGAAAAAATACGAAAAATTTGCACCATCCGAGCCCCGGATTATTTAATTTTTTTCTGTATATTTTGTTATAACACAAAAATATTGTTTAAGAGAAATATGAGTTATTGTATAGAATTCCTGAAAATAAAACAAGAATTCAAGGATCAAATTTGGACTAACACAACAAAATGCTCCTACTGCAATTCCTAAAAACAAAAAAATTTGTTTCTTTGCACAAAAATAAAAAAGAGGAAAGAAAAATGATGAAAAATAATGAAAAATAATAATAAGAAAAATAATGTTATATATCCAATTCGAGAAGAGGATTCAACTAAAAAAGAACCTTCAATGAGAGGAGTATAGTACAACTCTATATCCCGTCCGTCGGCATCGTTAAATCGTCATTGATGTATTCAGCGTGATAATTTTTTGCCCTTGAATGCTAGTCAACAAAGCATACAATGAAGGACTGATTTTTCACACAATTTATAGATCCATTAACTTTTGAGCGCAATGCATTGTCACATCAAAAGACATTGTCAAGTGACTTGTTTCTTGGACCTCCAACATTGTAATCTTCACTTGAGGTCGTTTTCAGCAAACGAAAAATGCCTTCTAATCAAGAAATTGCGAAATATTATCGAGAAATATTTTATTAAACTAATAAAATTTCCTCCGAAAATGGGATCAATAAAAAGTGATTCGTTTCGGTGATAAAAATACTTTCGTCGTTTCATTTAGAACCTTCCATTCTTATATATTAGTGACTTCTACTCTGACTTTTCTACTATATATATTTTCGGATTTAATGAAATTGTGATGGAAATATTTTATTTCTTGTTCTGAATTAAACAATTTGTGGTCTGCACATTGTTACTTTCAATGGTTTAATTTGAAGAAGAGAATAGGAAAACTACACATTGTAGACGAAACCTGTATATTTAAAAGAATAATTTAAAGAGAGTTATTACAATTATTGGTATAAAAAACGAAATAATAAGTCGCAAAAATCTTTTATATATACGCCCTTTTTCGAATTCAGAAAACTTAGTTTTCTACATGTTTCTCTGCTTTTTCGAACAGCATTTGGAATTATGGATTTCTTCTTGACTCACAATCAAGCTGACACCATCAGGTCCACATTTTTTCTCTTCACGCATTTTTTCATAAAATATCACGAGAATTTTTTATTTTTAAAATGTCTTTATATAGTAACGTATAGTAAGTAGGAGTAACTCTTCAGTTTATTAAAATAGAAATTATCGTTGAAACGCAACAACTTAAAATAATATCATATAAGAAAAAGAATGAAATATTTAAACTATTCAAATTGAAGAAAGTAGCTGCCATATGGTTTCAAGGATGACAATTTTTTAATTAATTTAATTATTATGGAGAAATTTGACTATAAATTATAGTAATATTTACTTTAAATAGTCTTGATTATGTAAAAGCAACAATTATGACAATAAAATGACGGTAGGCATCACTAAAAATAATATTACCATAATATGATTTAGAAAATTAAACTTAAAAGTGAAAAACCTCCCTCTACAGGAGGTAAAGAATTTATAACGTGCTTTTTTATACACCATAGATATTTTGAGCCTTAAATGATTAAAAATGACCTTTTTAAAAATTAAAATGTGTGATGGTCATAGAAAAATAGCCCTAAACTTTTTTAAACTACCCCCTTGAATGATATTTTGCTACTTTGGTAGTTCTTCACATCATTTCTTATAGGAAATGTCCTAGTATGATTTCAGAAATATTGCATAAATATTTAATAGTTTCTTAACCATTTAAAAATATAGGTAGATAGCCGATCGTTAATCGGCAGTCGTCAATCGTCAACCGTCATCGTGAATAGACTATCGGCAAACGTCAGTCGTCAATTTTCAATCGTCAATTGACCATCGTCAATTGTCAATCATTAATCATAAAGCGTCAACCATCAATCATAAAGCTTCAACCATCAATCGTTCATTGTCAATCGGCAATCCAAAACAGTCGATTTTTAATCGTCAATCATCAATATTCCATCGTCAATCGTCAGTCTTCAACAGCCAATCGGCAATCGTTAATCGTCAATCGTCCTTTGTCAATCATGAATTGGAAATAGGCAATCGTCAATAGTGAATTGCCAATCGTCAATCGTCAGTCGTCAATCGTCAATAGTCCATCCTTAATCGTCAATTGTCAATCATCAATCTCCATCGTTCTTCGTCAATCGCGAATTGACAATAGGCAATTGTCAATGGTTAAATGCCAATTGTCAATCGGCAATCGTCAATA
>CAKNYM010053137.1:712602-748524 GCA_932195095.1 Andricus curvator | reverse complement strand
ATCGTCCATCGTCCGTCGTAAATTGGCAATAGGCAATTGTCACTAGTTAATTGCCAATCGTCAATCGTCAATTTTCTATCGTTAATAGTCAATTGTCAATGGTTAATCGTCAATAGTCCATCGTCAATCGTCAATAGTGAATCGTCAATTGTTAATCATCAATCATAAAGCGTCAACCATCAATCATAAAGCTTTAACCATCAATCGCCCATTGTCAATCGGCAATCCACAACCATCCTTTGTCAATTATCCATCGCCATCGCCAATCTTCAATCATCAATCATAAAGCTTCAACCGTCAACTTTGAATCTTCAATTTTCCATCGTCCTTCGTCAATCGTGAATTGGCAGTACGCATTTGTCAATAGTCAATCGCCAATTGTCTATCGTCAATAATAAATTAAGTCAATCGTCAATTGAGTGTCGTCCATCGTAAAATGCTAATCGTTAATCGTCAATTATGAATAGGTAATTGTCAATAGTCAATTGTCAATCATTAATTGTTAACCTTGAATCATCCATCGTCAATCGTCAACTGGCAATAGACAATTGTCAATAGACAATCTTCGATCGTGAATCGTCAATCGTCAATCATCTATCGTTAATTATCAATCATCAATCATAAATCGTCAACCATCAATCACACACTGAAAAAAATAGTTGGGCCAACTAGTTAGCATGATACGGTACTGCTATTTTATTAGTTGGCATACACATTCCACTAGTTGCAGTGGCTATTCAATTAGTATCAGCAACTAAAGAAATGTTTGTCCCAACTAATAGGATAGCACAAACTAAATAGTTGTCACAACTAACCATTTTTTCAGTGTAAAACTTCTACCATCATTTTATTGTGATACTTAATGGTTTTACTAAATTCGTTTGTCATTTTTATACACAAAAATAATTGGATCACGGGTTAAACATCTTTTTTTTTTTTTTTTAATTATTTTTATACTAAAGGAAAGAAAGTGGAAGGGCTGGGTGGAGAGACACAAATTTTTATTTTTTTGGACCAACCTATTGAACAGGATATGGATTTCCGCCAAGTAGGACATTTTCCTAATTCGAAGGCCTCTTTCGCGGGACGCCATTGCGTGACCTGCGCCATATATAAAAGGGAGCGGCAGCCCTCGCCCTCGTTGAATATAAATCGAACGAAACCCTGTTTACGTAGAAACCTAAGCAGGATGTACGTGCTCGTTCGTGAGCGAAAGTAGCAATTAATGCGTTTACACGCGACGGTGAACATTCCACTAAGCAACGAGAGGTGAGGATAAAGGATAAAGGATAATGTATATAAACAATGTTATACTATTTCAAGCGAGCCGCAAAGGCGCGAAAATATTTTCGCTCCCTAATCGCTCCCCAGATTGTATTTACGCTCCGCGCGTCCCTTTAATCAGGATTTTTGCGCGACTGCAACGAGGCCTGACCTGCGTGACATAAACGTATCTTGCTCGGATTTTCAGCTTGTTAACAGAATACCCTTCTGAGGGAAGAGTTACTTTTATGTGGCAATTTTACGAGGCTTTATATCACCTGATTACGTAAAATAATTAGAAACATGAGCTTTATCATTTTTTTTTAAGATGCAGACAGGCTGTGAGAATGAAGCCAAGATTATAAAAGAGGGCAAAATGAACATTTGAGGTAAAGCCTTCTTCCTAAGAACATTTTTTTTTTTAATAATAATAGTTTCTAAATCTGAATTAGTTCGGCGATAAACTTCATTTTCAAAATTACCTGATTTTTCCCTGATTTTCTCTAATTTTTTATTTTCTCTTATCAGTAATATTTGAAGACCATAATTCTAATATTGTAAAATTGTTAATATAGAATGTTTTATAAATTGAATAAAACAATTTTAAATTTAAACTTATACATTTTTTATTTATTATTATCAGATCTGCGACAGCCTAATTTGCTTAAAAAAAGTGACCTATTTAAACCGAAGAGGTGGCCAAAAGTGACTAATATTTATTATTGATGTAACTACAGTTTAAAAGAATTCAATTCAGAAGATTAAAAAAATTCAAGTTGAATTCAAAAGAATTTAAATGAATTGGAGAAAGTTTAATGAACCTAAAAAATGACATTGATTTCAGTAAAATAAAAGTGAGTCTAGAGGAATTGAGAATCAAGAGAATTACGAAAAATTTGAAAGAATTCAGGATAAATTAATAAGAATTCAAATGAATTGAAAAAATATTAGAAATCTCTTCAAATTTCACTTTTTGTGAATAAATTCTTTGAAATCCATCAAAATATGATAAAATTCCCTGAAATTCTATAAAATCTGATGATGTATCCTGAAATCCTTCAAAATTCATTAAAATACTTTGAGAGCTCTTCAAATCCCTTAAAATTATTAAACTCCTTAGGAACGTTTGAAATCCCTTCAAATTATTAAAATCTATTCAAAAACTTTTTGGAATATTTTTAAATATCTTAAAATATTTCAATTTCCTTGAAATCTTTTGAAATTCCTTAAAACTTTTTTAAGCTCTTTAAAATTCATAGGAATTTTTTAGAATACCCTAAAATATTTCAAATCCTTTGAAATCCCTTCAAATTATTGCAATCAATACAAAATTTCTTGGAATCTTTCTAAATACCCTAGAATATTTTAAATCCGTTAAAATCCCTTGAACTTTTATAAAGCTGTTGAAAGTTTCTTGGAATTTTTAAAAATACACTAAAATATTTCAAATCCTTTGGAATCTTTTGAAATGCTTTGAAAATGTTTGAAGCTCTTGAAAATTCTTTGGGATTTTTAAAAATACGCTAAAATTTTTCAAATCCTATGAAATCCCTTCAAAGTATTGCAATCAATAAAAAATTCTTTGGAATATTTTAAAAATCCCTAAAATATTTTAAGTCCTTTGAAGTCCCATTAAATTACTGAAATCAATTGAAAATTCCTTAGAATTAAAAAAAAACTAAAATATTTCAAATCCTTTGGAATTTTTTGAAATACCTTGAAACTTTTTACCGCTCTTGAAACCTTTTTGGAATTTTTAAAAATACTCTTAAATCTTTCAAATTCTTTGAAATCCCTCCAAATTATCAATAAAAAATTCCTCGGAACATTTTTAAATTCCCTAAAATATTTCAAGTCCTTTGAAATTAATTTAAATTACTTAATTAAATTAAAAATTCCTTGGAATCTTTTAAAATATCCTAGAGTACTTCAAATTCTTTAAAAAAATTCAAAATACACTAAGATCTTTCAAATCCTTTGGAATCCATTCAAATTATTGAAATCTATTAGAAATTCCTTGGACTCTTTAAAAATATGCTAAAATATTTAAAATTCGTTGGAATCCCTTAAAATTATTGAAATTTATTAAAAATTTATTAGAATCTTTTAAATAAACCTAAAATATTTCAAAAGAATTTTAAAAAATCCAGAAATAGTTATAGACTTGAATTCAATAGTGCTTAACCCATGGGTTGATTTATTAAAAAAGAAATTTTTGAAAAATTAAAAAATTGCTCCAAAAATTCTAAAAAAATTCAGGTGATTTTTTTGTTCGATTCTAACAACTTTTTATTTTTGAACATTTTTGCTATAAGCTCATGGTTCTCAAGAAAAAAATTCACAAAAGTGATCAAGAATGATGACTTTTGAGCATTTTTTTCTTGAGAACCATGAGCTTATAGCAAAAATTACCAAGAATAAAAATTTGTTAGAATCGAACAAAAAATTCACCTGAATTTTTTTAGAATTTTTTTAGAATTTTTTAATTTTTCAAAAATTGACAAATTGCAAAATCAAAAAAATAATTTAAAACTTCCTGAAAAAATTCTCACGTATTCTTTGAGTGATTCTAAGAACTTTTTCTGCTTTCGCACTTTCTCGAAAAGATCATACTTTTTGAGAAAAAAATTCATGAATGTCTTCGCAAAAATTTTGTCATTAACGAGCCATTTTGAACACACTAAGATAAAAAAATTGATCTCTGAAACGTGTATTCTGAAAGCTTAGGCATTTATTCCACCGGTTATTGAGGTTCCAAGTAGATTGCACACTGGGAACCATTCAGAAAACTCGATTTTATATTTCAAAAATTAGAAAAAATCGTGTTTTTTCTTGTTTAAACAATATTTTTCCATAGTTAACAACATTTTATCACATTTTCATGCCAACCATCGGAAAGAAGAGATATTAAGCTTTAAAAATATGTGTCTCTCAATTTTTTATACCTTGAATTGCATGAGTTATAATTGCCGAAAGAGTGGTGTATCCAAAGGGGCATTCTCGGCGTTAACGGGTTAACTCAGTGATTAAATTTGTATTCCAAAAAAGATGATTTCTGAACGAAAAATGTAGTATTTGATATTAAAAAAAAAATTAATTTTTAATCAGAAACAGTTGAATTCAACAAAAAAAAACTACTTTTCAACATGAGTTGAATTTTCAACTTAAAAAGATTTTTCAGTCAAGGGAGAGAAAAAATTGCAAACAAGCTGTTGAATTTTCAATCAAGAAGATGAATATTTGAATTTTGAACTAAAAATGATCAATTTTCAAACAAAAATATAATAGTTAAATTTTCATTTTAAAAAATTCAATAAACTAAATTAAAATTTTTGCGCTTTAAAGTATGTAGATACTTTTATTTTAACTTATACGCAGCTTAACAATAAGGTGGTTCAAAAAAGGCTTTTTTGAAGACAAAAGATTCTAATGTATGTTGAGTGAGTTTTATGCAAGTTAGAAATCACAAGATAAAACCTTTCTCAAACTGTTAGTTAATTACGATATGGTATACGACGAATTTCATGTAACATAGTTCATAGCAACATTTTGGCCGCATTGAAAAAGTAGAGGTTGTATTGAGAAAACATTAACCTTTCTTAATTCAAACTCAAAAACCATCAGAATGTATTAAAAAAATTATTAAATTATGTTTCCTTAGCAATTCATTGCTACTCATTGAATTAGTAAGTTGGTACTACTAAGCAGATTAGTAGAATACCCTTACTAATTCATTTAGTAACATAAATCTTACCATTTCATTTAGTAGAAAGTGATAAAATTACTAATTTAACAGTCAGATACAATGCTACTAATTGAATTAGTAAAATTTCTACTAATTCGGATTTAGAGAGTGGGTCTTCGGGCGTCTGCACGGAAGTTAGGATTTATTTTTGAAATTAAAAAAACACATTCTCCATCATTCTCTGACACAGTAACATTTGACATTCAGCCGAAAGCCCTTTTAGCCATGGTCTGTAAAGATCCTCTATTTACTGTAGAAATGCCAGCAACAGAAGAGGATCGGGTAGCGTCAAGTGCAGTGGTAGATAGGAGAATTTAGAAGGAACGTAAATTTCCTCTCATTGCCCTGGTAGAGAAGATCTCTATAGTTATAGTGATAGTGGCAATAGTGAAAAGCCGATGGCAGTGTCCGTAATGGGGTCGCCTAACTTGACAGTGGCGCTCAGGAAGGGACTATTTCCTAGACCTAGACAACTTACGTCTTATGGTAAGAGATCTTGTGAATTTATCGTCGCGCCTCCCGCTTTGTTTACGTGCTCTCGCACCCACATAAATTCTGATTTCGCATCTCGAGACGAATTTACACACGAGTCCATTACCAAAAAGGAAATGGAGACAATATTAGCATACCAGATCCCTAGTGTCTATAAGAGCTTTTATCTTAATCGCTCTTTCCACGGTTGGAAAGTGCCGCTTCGATAAACGTAAACCGGTGACACTCCATCTCGTTATCGAGCCGTAATTCGCGATATTCCTCGTTCGCTCGACATTTCCTTCAAGTATCATAAACCGCTCGTTCAACGCTTTCCGTGCTCTCATTGAGGAAGAATACCTCTTACTTTAATGGTATTGAGGCATAAACCATTTTTATTTTGAAAAAAGGATGATTTCTCTTGCATGTGGTAAATGTATTTAAAGTGGGCAAAATGAGCAGCAAGATTTAGATTTAGATTTAGATTTTCATTCTAATTAACTTCTTTTATCATTTTAATGCTGTAGTGATTTTGCAGTATTTTATTGCAGAAGAATAATAAGTAAAGTGTGTACACTCGATGGTCGGATATCGAATTACTACTTTCCAACTCGACAGTCCGAAAACCGGCTTAACTCGGGATGATGGTTTTCTGCAGTTTCCCTCTCCCCTGGACAAAGATCCAGGCAAATGCGAGTACTTCTAATAAATTCGGATGCAGCTGCGGGTTATCACTGGTTGTGATTAAATTCATGCAGTGATTCTTAGTCCATAAAATCATTCAACATTTTTTGACATGGGAAAGAAATCAGTTAAGATGGTTCGGTCATCTTGAACGAATGAAAGATGAGCGACTGACCAAACAAGTGTACAAAGGTAAAGTAAATGGCAGAATGCCGAGAGGTAGACCGCCGAAAGAATGGTTAGAATCGGTAAATGAGACATTAATCCGAAGAGATGTAAGAAGCCATAGAAACACACGAGCTTGCATGAAAAAATGCATGGACGTGAAGGAAGCTAGAGTAGTATGCCAGAACAGAAAAGTGTGGCGACAAATAGTTTGTAAACAGAGTGACAATAGAATGAATGAAGCCTGAAACAAAGACCTTGGAATCTAATGGGCCCAAGTGGGGAACCATACTTAACAATTTTGTGAGGCTCTTCACTTGGGGTGATCGCTAGAGAGATTGATCAGCAACCTGGGTCGGAGCAGTGTTGCGGAATAAACGTGTCATTTGAATAAATGACACGAGAATTCCAGATCAATCTAAAACATATATACCTAACACCTATATACCTACATACATTACACCTATATACCTATCTATTCAACCATTTTTCCAACCGAGCAAGTCACGCCTACCGCGAAAGGGAAATGGCTTAATGGTATAATAATAATAATAATAATTGGGTCAAGCTAAGATATTTAAAAAGATCCCAAGGGATTTCAGAGGATTTCCAAGGCTTCCAAATATTTCAAATGATCTTTAAGGAATTTAAACGGATTTAATGGGGTTTTGTAAGATTTCTGTTTGAAGGATTTTAAAGGCTCTCAATACGGTATTTTAATAAATTTCCGGGAATCTTAAAGGATTTCATAAAATTTCAATTGTTTCAAGGGATTTCGAGGAATATCATCAGATTTGATGTTATTTCACGGGATTTTAAGGGAATTTATAAAATTCTAATGATATTTCGAAGAATTGATTTTCGAATATTTGAACGGATTTCCAAAGATTAGAATTTTTGTTCAATTTTACAGATTTTTAAGATTTTATGATATTTTGAAAGACTCCGAGGAATTTTTAATTGAATTCAATAATTGGAAGGGATTTAAAAGAATTTAAAAGATTTTAGGGTATTTTTTTTAAATCCTGAGGAATTTTTAAGAGTTTTAACAAAATTGAATGGGATTTCAACAGTTTTAAAAGGGTTGTGAAATATTTTAGGGTATTTTAAGATTCCAAGGAATTTTCAGTTAATATCAGTAATTTAATATAGCATTTCAAAGGATTTGAAATATTTTAGGGAATTTTAAAAGATTCCAAGGAACTTTTAATTGATTTCAATAATTTGAGGGGCTTTTAAAGGATTTGAAATATTTTATGGTATTTTTGAAGAATTTTAAGGAATTTTATAAAGCTTTAAAAATTGCAATGAATTTAAAAAGATTTAAAAGGATTTGAAGTATTTTTAATAAATCTCAATAATTTAAAGTGATTCCAATGAATTTGAAAGATTTTAGGGTATTTAAAAAAATTCCAAGGAATTTTCAAAAGGTTGAAAAAGTTTCAAGGGATTTATGTTATATATATATATTTTTCTTACTCATTTGTCCTGAATTTTTATTCTTTTATTCTGAATTCTTTTAAACTCTTTTGTAATCTCCAGAATTATCTTGAACATTTTGAATTCACTTGAATTTGTCTAAATTCACTAAATTTTACTCAATTTAATGGATTTTGTTAAATTTTTTTAGTTTTTGTTTCAATAATCTTGAAAGACTAACCTTGAATTCTAAGGAATTTAAATTCATTTTTTTTTAATTCACCTTTAATTTTTATAAATTTCATTGAAATCTTCTCATTACCCTTAAATTGATCTAAATTCACCATAATTTTACTGAAAAGTTTTTTTTTCAATTCATTTGAATCCTTTTGAATTTAATTAGAATTGTTTGGAAAACTTATGAAACGAATTCTTTTGAATTCTCTTAGGTACATTCGAAAGAACACTGCTCTCATTATTATTTCAAGTAATTTATCATCAGATTTTATGTAATTTCAAGGGATTTCAAGGGAATTTATAACATTTTATTCAAATTTCAAGTAATTTATGAACCAGAATTGATTTTCAAATATTTCAACGTTTATTATTTCAAACGTTCAATTTTTAGGATTTTAGGATAATTTAGAAGATTCCAAGGAATTTTCAAGAGCTTTGAAAAATTTAAAGGGATTTCAAAAGATTTGATAATTTTACTTTAATTGCCGCTGTTAAATTATTATTTTACTTTGGCATACAAAAGAAAAAAATGGATGTCAAGTAAAATCAAAAGTGAAAATTAAAGGAGAATAAGCATTATTTTACAAGATATCGGTTTGCGAGACTTCCAAATATTTTTGTTTTATTTTGTTAAAAATCTGGGTGATTTATTTAACTAAAAATAAAACAATGGATGTATTAACAAGTTAAATAATCCATTCACAACTTCAATTAAAATAAAATAAGTAAATTTTTTGGCAAAAATGGGCTTGAGAGACATCTAAATATTTTTTTAAATAGTGCCGAAATTCAGGGGACATTTCAGCACCAAAAGTAACATTTTTTGGGGAATTTTTAGAAAAAAAAGAAATCCCTTATTTAACCTCCCTATAAAATTTAATAATTATGAATATTAAATTTATTAATTATCAGTGAAAATGATAACAAAAAGTTTGATTTAAATCAGTATAAATCCAGCACTATGAAAGTTACTTTTACAAACGAAAAAACATTGTTATTTAATTTTAAATTACAATTTAAAAAAATTGTAAGCACGCTCGAAAAAACTGCCCGACATTTCCAGGTTTTCAAGGGCAGTAGACAACCTGTCACTAAATCTGAAATTAGTTAAAAATTTCTAATTGAGAAGCAAAAAGTTAGTCAGTGATTCAATTAGTTCAGTATTTAACTAATGAATTAGTGATATTATTTTTACAAATTTTCAGTAAGTTTTTCAAATAAAAATTAGCTACATGATAATAATTTACAAATTTTAGGTGGTTTTTCATAAAAAGGTGCGAATTATTTTTTTCAGTTATAAATAATTCTAGAAGTAACTAAAATTGTTCTGTATATTCATCAGCTCATATTAAAGTTAATAATCGACCGATTTTTTCCCAATCAGTTAATTTATAACTAAAAATTAATTCTTTTAAATCTGACTAAATATAGGGCGGGAATTTCATGAAATTTTTTTTTTTTTAATGCGTCAACTCATTGATGTGAATATGAATCACTAACTTATAAAAAAAATACTTCACGGATCGGTATTGCAATTTTAATAAATATTTTATCTATAGTCTGCCCACGTGTGAAATATATTTTTTTAATAAAAGTGGTTTCATTTTAACCTTGAGATTCACATTCCGTTTGATACAAAAGAGTCTTTTACTGATTGAGTTTTTTCCCTAAAAGCCTTCATTTGAATATGCTAAAAATGTATCATATTAGAGTTATTGCGCATTTGACTTTCTGGTAAGATCAGTTTATTCTCTGGGCACCCTTCCATTTTATTGTTTATTGTCCTGAGGACTAGTTCCAAAATATATATTTTTAACCGTCCAGTAGATGGAAAAATTATTTATGAGAAACAAAAAATTATCATCGTAAGCTAAAAAAAGGAAATGGAAGAGTTTCCACTTCTTTTTTATGGCTAAAATTTATTCCTGAATATTTTTTTTTATATTCTGAAACATTTTTCTAGCCTTTCAAATTGCACAATTTAAAAAAATACCATTTTACTAATTTGAAAGGTCCGGACCACTAAAAACTTACGGAAATCTTTTAAACTTCCTTGGAACTTCCAAGAAACTTCAGAAGACTATTTCAGAGGCTTGAAAAAAGTTTATGAAACTTCATGGATTAAAAAAAGGGTTTTCAACT
Organism: Andricus curvator; assembly: GCA_932195095.1. Taxonomy (NCBI): domain Eukaryota; kingdom Metazoa; phylum Arthropoda; class Insecta; order Hymenoptera; family Cynipidae; genus Andricus; species Andricus curvator. The sequence goes on along the minus strand of CAKNYM010053137.1, from coordinate 738,398 downwards.
TTTTAAGACTTTATTGGCCCAAAGAAGGCATTTTTGTATCGAAAAATCCGGCTATTTGTACCGAAATCCCGGCATAAATAGTTCCTTTTCCAGGTTCCGCTGTTCGCACCAAAAAAATCCGGCTGTTCGTACCGAAATTTCGATACACTTAGCCACAGCCTTCCAAGAATCTTTATCGGACTTTAGGAATCATCAGGACTTCATAGGAAACTTCATAGGACTTCCGAAATATTTAAGAGACTTTTAGAAAATGAACAGAAGATAGGACATCAATTTGATGAAAATCTATAGACTGTCAATCTTCCTTTATTTGTTCCCAAATCTTATTTCGTCATCTGCCCTGGAAATGTCTCAGAAACATATTGAAGTACTGTATCGATAACAGGCCTTAGCCTTTCAACCCAAAATGGTCTTAAACAGGGAAAATAGAAAGATTTTTCACAAAAATAGAAAAGTAAATTCTCTTCAATAAAAATATATTAAATTTAATTTGAAAAGCTGTAAGTTTCTAACATTTCCGGTAAAAATATTGCAGATTCAACAAAATAGATGGATTTTTAACCGAATAGTTCAATTTCCAACTTAAAAGATGAATTTTTTACCAAAGAACTCAAATTTTCAACAAAATACATGACTTTTTAACCAAATAATTGAATTTTCAACTTAAAATATTTTCTTACAACCAAAAATTAAATAGTTGAATTTTTAGTTAAAAAATTACTTTTCAACCAACAAAAAATCAATTTTCAAGAAAATAGTAAGATCCTCAACCAAAATAGATTAATTTTAATCAAACATTTGCATTTTTAATAAAAAAAGGACATTTTCACCAAAACAGTTAAATTTTCAAACTAAAGAGACGAATTTACAAATAAAAAAGATGAATTTACTACAGTGACTGGAATAATTGAATTTTTATTTAAAAAATTAATTTTAAGCAAAAAAAACAAACGATTTTTCAACAAAATAATTAAATCTTTAATCAAAGAAATGAATCTTAAGCCAAAACATTAATTTTTAACAAAAAAAAAGCATTTTCAATCAAGTATTTTCACTTTAAACCAAATAGTTGATTTTTCGACTTAAAAGATTAATTTAGAAAAAAAATTCAACAAAAAAAAGAAGGAATTTTCAACAAAATACTTCAATTTTCAACTAAAGAGATGAATTTTAAACTAAAATGGAAAAAATTCTAAATTAAATTTTTTTTTTAAATCCTTAAAAAATCCCTCTTCAAACAAAAAAAAAATGAATTTTTAACAACGTCGGTAAATTTTCAACCAAATTGAACTTTGAACTAAAATAGAGAAATTTTGAACGAAAAACGGAATAGTTACATTTTCAACCATAAAATTAATTTTTAACGATAAATGTGATAGTTGTTATTTCTACAAAAAAGATTTCAACTTTAAATCCAAAACAGTTGAATTTAACAAAAAAAATACGAATTTTCTACAAAATAGTTGAATTTTCATAAAAAAAAATTCAACAAACTGGTGAATTTTCAACCAAATAATTGTTTTTCTACAAAATTGTTAAGTTTTTTACAACGTAGATTAAGTTTTAACCAAACAATTGAGGTTTCAACCAAAAACATGAATTTTCAACCAAAAATGAAATAGTCACATTTTCAATTGAAAAGAAAAACATTTTTACAGCAGGAAACGAATTTTCAACGAAATTGTTAAATTTTCAACCAAATTGTTCAGTTTTCAAACAACAAAAAAATGAATTTTCAACAAATAGGTTAAATTTTCAGCGAAACCATTGTAACTAGAATCAAGAATCTTCAACCAAGATAATAAATTTTTAACAAAGTAGTTTAATTCTCAACCAAGTAGTTGAATTTTTAACTGAAGATCAATTTTCAATTGAAAGTGGAATAGTTCAATTTTCAGTTAAAAATTAATTTTGAATTAAAGAAAAAGACGATTTTTCAACAAAATAATTGAATTTTCAACCAAGGATATAAATTTTCTACAAAACAGTTGAATTTTTTACTAAAAAAACAAGTTTAGCAAAATTGTTGAACTTTTTACAAATACGACTAATTTTTCACCAATTAGTTTAACTTACAACCAAAAAATTACTTCTTAACAAAATTGTTGAATTTCCTATAAAATAGATTAGTTTTTTATGAAATATTTGAATTTTCAACCAAAAAAGTTGATTTTCAACAAACTTTGAATTCTCTACAAAGTAGAATAATTTTTCACAAAATAGTTGAATTTGCCACCAAAAAAATGAATTTTCAACGAAGAAGATGAGTTTTCTGCCGAAAAAGGGAATTTTCAACAAAATACATAAATTTTAAACTAAAATAGATCAATTTTTAACCAAATGTTTGAAAACTATTTGGATTACTTATGTAAATTACTCTGAATTACCTTGATTACTCTGGATTACAAGATAATTACTTGGTTTACCTAAATTACTTCAAATTATCTGGATTACAAGCAAATTACCCTGGATTATAGGTGGATTATTCTGGATTACTTGGATTACTTGAATTACTCAGAATTTATCTAGATTAAAAGTGGATTATTCCAGAATAATGGGATTACTCCGAATCACTTGAATTACTCCAGATTACTAGTGGATTACCCTGTATTACAGTGGATTTCATGGGATTACCAGTTCCGATAACCAATCGGTCCAGTGGATTACCAGAGTTGCACAGAAAAAAACTGGGGTTTCTGTTGGAACTAATTTTTGGTTCCTAAGGAGCTGCAACAAAAAAAAAGCCCTTTTGCTGAAAAGAAACTCAAAACGATGAATTTATTGCAAAGGAGACTCTAGAGTGTAGTTGGACCTCCAAAGGAACCCAAACCAATGAATTTGTTCCAAAGGAGACTATAGTTGGACCTCCAAAGGAACCCAATTTCAATATCAATTTTTTTCAAAGAACATTTTTTTTCGCTTTGCGCACTTGGACATTTTAACTAGTGAATAAATCCAAAGGGTTTCCGAAGGAACCCTTTTGGGTCTGCAGAGGTTTCTATTGAAGTTCAAGTCCAAAGAGAAACCTACTTTTATTTAAGCCGCAACTCTAGTGAACCCCCCGTTTTTTCTCTGTATTTCCACCTCGGGCATTGCCCTCTAGAAGTTAAAATTTTCTCCGACTCAAAAATATTGAAACCACATCATATGCTGGATCATCTGTTAAAATCGGATAAAGCTGAGCAGATTGCAATCCGGGATAGTCGAAAACCACCCTGATGTGTTTACACCAGTGGCAATAGCCATTGGAGAAGATCGGAAGGCAGTCGAATGTAACCTGAGCACGAGGCAACCTCGTAATCTGGAATCCTGTGGAGACGCAAAGACGAATTTGATCGACCATTCTCGTCCAAAGCCAGGAAACGTGCACGCCCGTTTCTCTCCGAATCCTAGTCGACCCATTCTCTGCAATTCGGCAATTCCAGTTCCAGGCCAAACAATCCAGCGACTGGCGAATCAGCCTCCAGCTTCGACGTCCCCAGAATAATCCACCGTCTAAATTGGATTCCCGAAGGGTCGCATGGACGGTAGCGAGAGTGTATCCTGTATACTTGTATATACAGTAATAGTGTATACTGTATCCAGAGAAGCAGTTGAGAGGCTGCAAGATAGGACTTTCCTGCACGCGTAACAAATATATGTCTATTGTCTACTTGGGTGAAAATCCCTCGAAATCCCCGTCGTGCCCTCTCTCCTCGAAATCTCGTTACTGTCGCTAGTCCTGAGTAATTTATCGGGACAAAATGGTTAAATAAAAGTTACCTTCCAACTCTCGCTACTTAACCCTCGAAACTAACACCCTCAGACTGATTTCCTAATTGCATTAGTACTGGGGTGGGTGGCTAGCCAAAATTTCCCCAGGAGGGACCATCAAGACAATGAGGGGGGACTATCAAGACAATGAGGGATGACCATTTCAGTTGTATTTATGCTGGGTCCAAAATTAGGTACAGTAAGTCATTATAACTAGGGCTGGTAATGACGCATATAGGCGCACTTTGAATAACTCGAATAAAACTCAATAGATTTTGATGAAACCGAGGATGGAACTTGGTTTCCCCTATTTTTTGGGGCAATGGCCAATTCCGTCCCAGTTACCTGCGTACGGTTCCCCCACCACGCGGCTTCCCCTCACTCAGCCGAACTGCTGCCGCCGAGCCTGGTCAGCGGGAGTCCTTTGTACCTAATGAGGATAATATGACCATATTCGAAATCTACGAATTATAAGGATTCCAGTTGAAAATTAAATAATAAATGTTCAAGTTTATGTGAAATTTTATGGACAATTTTTCAGTACATTTCACTCAAATCAACTGCAGTAGCTTTGATTTATTGGTGTAACATTTTACTTTACTTGGGGAAATTCCGGAACCTAAAATTTGGCTAAGATTTGAAATAGTACTTTTAATTAACTTTCATAAATTGCCAAATTAAAAAAATGTTATATTCCGAATATTAGTCCTCACGAGGTACAAAGGACTCCCGCTGACCAGGCTCGGCGGCAGCAGTTCAGATGAGTGACGGGAAGCCGTGTAGTGGGGGAAACGCACGCAGGTAGCTGGGGTGGAATTGTCATCTGCCCGTTTTTTGTTGGTCGCTGATTACGCATCTAAACTTGAAAAGACGTACCAGTTTGGCACACAACCTCGTTTTCGATTTCCTAAATAATGGAAAAATTCCAATGTATGTACAATGTACAAAGAAAAATGGTGGTTCAGATAGAAAATCGTGGATATTACTTTGATTATGAAGTAGGATCAAAGTGATTTGCAGCAGAGTGATACTCGTTTGATTATAATATTCAGGCTCTAAAAATCTATTTGGTACGTTTTTATTATAAAAAATTTATTTATAACTTATAGAATTGTTAATTTATATACATGTGTGTATTGAAATATGTATACAAATTTTAAATAAAATTCTGCTTGGCTGATTTGTTCTAATTGGCTAATTTTTTTATTATAGGTAGCTAAAATTTCAGCGAGATTAAATAAAATTTTATTGAAAAACACAGAATACTATTATAATGGCTCGCTAATAAATTGCTCGTAAATTTGAATTATTACATTTTAAACGGTATAAAACGACCATAAATGTCGTATAATATACTATTAAAGACTTTATTACCGAATAATGAAAGTGATACAAATTTTAAGAGTGCTGTTATAATCACTTGTAAATTTAAAGGTTAAACATCACGCACACATTTCATTTATGTCACTTTCCTACTTGGTTTTCAGCATTAACAAATCGATCATTATTCGCTTTCGATTTCCTAAATGATGGAAAAATTCCAATGTATGTACAATGTACAAAAAAAATTGTGGTTCACATAGAAAATCGTGGATATTACTTTGATTATGAAGTAGGATCAAAGTGATTTGCAGCAGAGTGATACTCGTTTGATTATAATATTCAGTCTCTAAAAATCTATTTGGTACGTTTTCATTATCAAAAATTTATTTATAACTTATAGAATTGTTAATTTATATACATGTGTGTATATAAATATGTATACAAATTTTAAATAAAATTCTGCTTCTCTAATTTGTTCTAATTGGCTAATTTTTGTATTATAAGTAGCTAAAATTTCAGTTAAAATTTATTTCATAAAATCAAATTTTATTGAAAAACACAGAATACTATTCTAATGGCTCGCTAATAAATTGCTCGTAAATTTGAATTATTACATTTTAAACGGTATAAAACGATCATAAATGTCGTTTAATTTACTATTAAAGACTTTATTACCAAATAATAAAAGTGATACCAATTTTAAGAGTGCTGTTATAATCACTTGCAAATTTAAAGGTTAAACATCACACACACACTTCATTTATGTCACTTTCCTACTTGGTTTTCAGCATTAACAAATTGATCATTATTTTACAAAATTATTGCTAACTTTTTTTTCATTGTCTATTGAAGCATCACTTCATTTTTTTATGAGTGAAGGCTAAACATAATTTCTTAAACCATTTTTTAATAATAAGTGATGATAAGAGATGAATTTTTAACGAAGTTAAAATTTCATCATGTTTTCAAGTCGAATATTTTAGAAAATAGTCTACTTTTAAATCCAAAAATATCAATTTTCAACCAAGATGATTTTTCAACCACCGAGTTGAAATTTCAAGCAAAGAAACGAAATTTTAACCAAATAGTCGAATTTTAAACATACACAGATGAATTATCAATCAAATGGTCGAATTTCCAAGGAAAAAAATAACTTTAACCACAAAGAGTTGCATTTTGAATCAAATAGTCAAATATTCAAAGAAGTTGAATTTGTAACCACATAGTTGTATTTTCGACCTATGTATAAAGGTGAATTTTCACGCAAACAACTAATTTTTCAACAAAATAATTGAATTTTTTAACAAAATAATTAATTTTTCAATAAAATAGTTATATTTTCAACTAAAATGATGAATCTCTAACCAAAAAAATTAATTTTCAACAAAAAAGTTCAAGTATCAACCAAGTAGTAGAATTGTAATAAAAAAAGATTAATTCACAACGAAAAATGTGATAGTAGATATTGCAACCAAAAACATATTTTAATTTTCATTAAAAAAAAGTCAAATTAAACTAAAAAGAATTTAATTTTTAACCAAACAGTTGCATTTTTAACCAAAAATTAAATTAAATTTCTACCAAACGAGATGAATTTTCGAAAAAGAGGAATTTTCAACAAAAGAGTTCAATTTTCAACCAGGAAAGATTTTTCAGTCAAAAGATTAAGTCAAACAGACGAATTTTATATGAAAAAGTTGAATTTTGAAACCGAAAATATAAATTTTTGACAAAAAAGATAATTTTCAACCAAATACATAGTTGAATTTTAAATTAAAAACGGTCAATTTTCAACAAACAAACAAGAAAACGGAATTCAAGAAAATGGTTAAATTTTCGACCAAAGAGATAAATCATTAACTCATAAAATTTAGTTTTTAAGAAATTAGTTCGACTTTCAACCTAGTAGTTGAATTTTCAATCAAGGAGATTAATTTTCTACCAAAATAGACGAATTTAGAACAAAATACATCAATTTTAAATGAAATTGTTGAATTTTCAGCTTAAAAAGACAAATTTAAATCAATAATAGAATAGTTAACTTATCAATTGAAGATATTAATTTTTAATAAAAAAAAACATTTTTCAACAAAATAATTAAATTTTCAACCAAAGAGATGGATCTAATTAATGAAATAATTTTTTTCTAATTCGTCAATATTTAACTCAGTAGTTGAATTTTCAATTAAGCAGATTAATTTTTTGCCAAAAAACATGAATTTAGAACAAAATACATACATTTTCAACCAAATTATTGAATTTTAAGCCAAAAATGGAGTAGTTAAATAAATTAATTTTCAACCAAAATAAAAGAATTTTCAACAACTTAGTTCAATTTTCAAACAAAAAGATGGATCTTAAACTAATAAAATAAATTTTTGAAAAAGTAGTTCAAATTTCAATCAAATAGTTGAATTCTCATTCAAGAAAATAAATTTTCTACCAAAAAAGGCTAACTTACACTAAAATACATAAATTTTAAACGAAATTGTTGAATATTCAGCTAAAAACGATGAATTTTTAACCAATAATGGAATAGTTAAATTTTTAGCTTAATAAATTAATTTTCAGTTAAACAGAAAAACGAATTTTCAAGAAAAAAGTTACATTTTCAACCAAAGAGAACGGATTTTCAACTAATGAAATAAATTTGTATCAAAGTCGTTCAACTTTCAAGCAATTAAATTAGAATTAATTAGTGAAATTTCTTGAAAACAGGCGAAAAAAGAGGAATTATTTAAAAAATAGGTAAATATCGTAATAGCGGAAAGAGTGTGAAGTCTGTTATTAGATGATTTACTTGCAAAATAAAATACTCATTTTCACCCCCCCCCCCCTCCATGTCAATGTGACGTAGTTTTTGAACGATTCCTAAGGATTGAAATTAGAGAAACGTCAATATATTAAAAGAAAAAAAAAATTTTGGATCACCCTTCGTGTCTTTCCATGCCAAACAAGAAGAAGGACACATCGATTAACGAAGCTCATTACAAAATAAGGTAGTAACTCTGACAACATTTTTTTTTTAAATTTTTGTCTTACAAAGCAAAAAAGCTTCTTGACATGCTACCGTGCACGAAGGGATATTTTAATATGCGGTCTCCCAAGTAATTTGCGATCAAATTAGAGGATAGCGAAATCGCTTACGGGTCGAGCCTTCGCGGAATAATCCGACGTATAAATTGGATTCTAGAAGGGTTAGAAGGGATGGTTGCAGAGATGTGAGAAGGTGAGTTAAGGAGAAAGGGGATCTAAGTTTGTGCTCGTGTTTGCTATCGGAGAACGTGCGGTCCTTAGATAGGTACATGAAAATGCCCGAGACGCCTTCGCCGAAATATATCCGCCCCGGGTATGCTGAGCAAAGCAATTTGGCTCTAATCGGTTCGATTCGAAACCCTGTTCCTTTTTCATGATTATCTACCCACGCTGAAATTCGACTTTGTGATTCCACTTATCTGTAGGATCATCAAAAGATTTTGAGATATCTTTCACTTCTGTTAAAACCTTTAGCTTTTTCTTCTTAGCTCAGATATTTTAGATGCAGACTTTCTGTATCCATTACAGGTTCTTTGTTGGCTAAGTTTGTCCATTTGGAACTGACTTTCATTTGCAAAGAGTCTCCAATCTTGACTAATTTATGTTCTTCTGGAGGCAGCAGGAAGAGGCAAACAAAGCAAGGAAATATTCCAATGCATGGGAGGATTATTTGAGTAGGTGGAATTGATCTAAGCAAGAAAGGGGAAAGATTTAGAGGACGTTGGGAGTTGCAGCAAATGTAGGATTCTTGGAGAGTAAATCTACTGCATTATTTATTAGAATGAGGTAGAAAATGTTTTCAAGTTTTTGTGGAGTACAGGAAAAAGATGACATGGTATTGCATCTAATAGATATAAAGAATAGAGCTGATCGTTCCAGATTGTTTTATGGAACGGGTTTCTACTCTGGTGACCAAATAACAACTAAATTACAAACTAAATGAATTAATATAGAAACTAAACTAGTACTAACTGAATTAGTAGAATTTGTCTATGAATTAGTAGGAAATTACTAACTATTTGTTGAAATCTTTACTAAAGAAATTCAGAGTTCAGACCAGAAGCAGCGCTGAAGCTATGGACTCAAGAGTACCAAATTTAAATAGTAAAATTTTGAGTTGCATTTTCTTGAAATTTACTAAATAGGCTAAGCTATACATTACGCTCTAAAATAGAACCAGTCAAAAGTAACTGATACGAAGTCACTTTTGACTGATTCAAATAATGCGACCTCGACGACTGAGAAATCAATAAAAAGTGACTAATGAAATCAGATGTTTTATATGTTCCAATCTGTTGAATTTTCAACTGGAAAAGGTCCATTTTCAACCAAAAAAATAATAGTTAAATTCTCAATTGACACAATTAACTTTCAATAAAAAACGAATTTTTAACCAAATAGTTAAATTTCAAACAAAAGCGATGAATGTTTTACTAAAATACAAGAATTTTAAACCAAGAAGATGAATTTGCAAAAAAGAAAAAACATTAATTTTCAAAGAAATAATTAAATTTGGAACTAAACAGATGACTTTTCAGTTAAAATAAGGAATCATTCACTAAAAGACTGATTTTTTAACAAAGTAGTTCAACTGTCCATCAAGTAGTTGAATAAAAAAAATGCATTTTTCGCCAACAAGATTAATTTTCTCCCAAAAAGACGTATTTTCAGTAAAATACATGATTTTTCAACCAAATAGATGAATTTCCAACTAAAAACGATCCATTTTTAACAGAAAAGGGAATAGTTGTATTTACAATTTAAAAAATTAATGTTCATAAAAAAATATATTTCAAGAAAATAGTTAATTTTTCAACCAGAGAGATAAATTTTTAACTAAAATGATGAAGCTTCATCCAATAAACATGAATTTATAACAAAGTAGTTATACTTTCAATCAAGTAATAATATTTTCAATAAAAAAAGTTGAATTTTCAACGAAAACAGAGTAATTTTCAATAACGAAAAAATACAATTTTCAGCAAAATAGGTGGTTAAATTTTTAACCAAACAAATTACTTTTCAACTAAAATGATGAATAATTACACAAATAGTGGAATTTACAACTAAACAAGATACATTTTCAACGAAAAATGGAATAGTTATATTTTCAATTAAGAAAATTAATTCACAGCCAAATAAAGAATTTTCAACAAAATAGTTCAATTTTCAAACAAACAGATAAGTTTTCAACTACAATGATTTCAATAAAAAAACGTGAATTCTCAACAAAAAAATGTAATTAGTTGATATTTTAACCAAACAAGAAGATTGACTTATTTGAACAAAATAGTTGAATTTTCAACGAAAAATAATATATATATATATATATATATACCATTAAACCATTTCCCTTTCAGGGTAGGCGTGACACTACCCGATTCGGGTAGTGTTTCTAGGTTTTTCTTGTAGTTATAAATAACTACAAGTGTGGGCTCACCACACCCACGATGTGCCAACAGCACTCATGTCAGTATTCTTGAATGGTCACCCATCCAAGTACTAACCGCGTCCAACGCTGCTTAACTTCAGTGATCTGACGAGAACTGGGTTTTTCAGCGTGGTATGGCCGTTGGCAATAATTTTGAATAAATACAAAAAATTGCATTTTTAACAAAATAGGTAGTCAAATTTTTAACCAAAGCGAAGAATTTTAAACAAAAATGATGAATAATCAACCATACAGTGTAATTTGCAATTAAAAGAAAAAGATCAATTATTTATCAATCTAAAATGGAATAGTTAAGTTTACAATTCAAGAAATTAATTTTCAAGACACAAAAGTCACTTTGAACAATATAGTTAAATTTTCATTATAGAGATGAATTTCCAACTGAAATAATAAATCCTCAGACAAAAAAATTAAATTTCACCAATTAGTTCAATTTTCAACCAAGTATGTAGTAAAATTTTCTACCAGAAAATACGAATTTATAACAAAATACATATTTTTTCATGAAAATAGTTCAATTTTCCACAAAAAAGATGAATCTTAAAAATTAATTTTTAATAAAGTATTTAAACTTTCAACCTGTAGTTGAATTTTCATTTAAAAAATATGAATTCTCAACAAATAATTTAATGATGGATATTTTAACCAAAAAAGATTTTAATTTTTAATCGAATTGATATAATCAGTAACGTCCATTGACCGAAACAGTAACTTTTAAAGATCTAAACTGTAATATTAATTGATTAAGTAAGTAATTTTGAATGACGTAATCAAACCCTTTAACTAATTAAATCAGTCATTCGTGTGAATATTTGATTAAGTCAGAAATATTGACTGATTAATCTGTTAGAACGACTGTTTTATTAATAGTCATGATTTTTCAGTCAAAGCATACTTAATCAATTTAGTCAAATTTTTACTGATTTAAATTTAGAGTAAAATTGGCGCATGCTTACTAAAAAAAAAACCTTTTTTGCGAAATGACACAAGACCGCGCATGCACAGTGAAATAAGTAACTTTGCCCACCGCCAAAAAAAATATTCTTGAAAATTCATTTAAAAAAATTACGCACAAATTTGGCTGAAACCCACCATAAGGGATCAGAAATTTGATTGAAAAGTGTAAAAAAAAGTGCTAAATGATTTTCTCGGATGGCTGTTGCATTTGCCTTCAGCTCATGCTATAAGTTTCAAACTCATCAGAAATTGCCTATTTTGCGCACTTGTATCACAAATAGCTATTTTATAGCTAAGTCTATTAGTTTTCAAGCAAATGCAAGTAAAAATTTTACGACTCAAACTGGATATTCTTGCGTTCATTCCGTGGAAACTGAGAACAGAATCAAATTCCTCCTTTGTTGGCCATCATGGCAGAGTCAGTTAGAGTCCGTGGAGAAGATCATTGCCACGAGCAAACAGGTATTTCGCCTCTATCGTTTTGTAAACGCCTCTGGGAACTCCTCCATGAAGAGGATGGGTGTTCTTATATCGTGCTATCATCCAGAGGATTAGATTGGTAGGAATGGTAGGAAACCCGAATACTATATAGGCAAGGGGTTTCCTACCTAAGTCGTATATACGGCGTCTTATGTGCTTCTTGCTCTGCTATCCTTAGACCTAAGACTTTAGAGTTCAGAGCAATGCAAGTTGACACGGCCACACCTCTGATAAGATAGAGGTCTACTCTCTCCTCTCTCTCCTCCCTTCTCTCTCCTCTTTACTCCCACGTTTTCAGGTCCTCCCTCACATCGAACGAAAAGGCGTCTTAGGTGTGAGCAGAGTTCGTTGTTTATTCAGGAACGTGTTCCTTATTTTTTCCTTATTTTTCATTTTCCTTTACTCCTGCGTCAAGTATCACCTTCGTGCGTGACCTCCTCGGCTCCTTTTATAAGGCATAAGCAATTTCATACTCTTTCCGCTTCGAAGACGTGCTGGTTCTTTACGACACAGCTCCCCGGATTTTTCAGCGTCCTGCACCAAACGGCGCCTACATAGGTACCGACGTCCTTTGGGAATGTGAGAAGACTTGCGGCTGAAGTTTTACCAAGACTTTTTCTATTTGAAGCTGCAAGATATTTTTTTTTACATATTAGGATATTTTTTAATTCGTTTCATAAACGGGGAGGTATGAATTTTATATCAATTTAGAATTCCCGTGTTGATTACTTAAGCAACACGTTCATTCCGTAACACCGCTCCGACACAGGTCGCTGATCAATCTCTCTAGCAATCACCCCAGGCGAAGAGTTTCACAAAGTCAGCATATGTCAGATCACACAAATATATACAGACTAACTGATAATCCCATACTCTAATCACATCCACACAGTAAGATCCATAGTCTTTACTCTAATCATATCCACTAAGTAAAGCTCTCCACGAGGGCCCATTAGTATCCTGGAAAAAAATTCCCTGACGATTTCAGTGTATATTTAACATATTAATATTTTGAATGAAAGATATTTTCCTGAGATAAGTGAAAATTATAAAAAAAAGTTTGATTTAAATCTGTATAAATCTAGCAATATGAAGCATAATTTTCAACTAAAAAAAAAATTTCCCCTACAAATGAAACAGTTAAATTGCTAGTAAAAAATGGTAAAATTAGTGATGAATTTACAACTGAAATGATAAATCTTCAACTGGAATAGTTGAATTTTAAAGCAAACAGATGAATTTTCATCTAAAATGATGAATTTTTAACTGAAATAGTTGAATTTTCAACCAGAAAGATGAATTTTCAACCAAGAAGATTAATTTTCACCCAAAAATCAAATAGTCAAATTTTCAGTAAAAAAAATAATTTTGAACAAAATAAATTAATTTTCAACAAAATAGTTGAAATTTCAACTGAACCTGGAATAGTTAAATTGTCAGTAAAAAAATGAATTTTCAAAGAAAAAAAAAGTGTTTTCAACAAAATAGTTAAATTTTACACCGGAATGATCAACTGACAACTTATATGATGAATCTTCAACTGGAACAGTTGAATTTTGAACAAAGCAAATTTTTGTCAACTAAGATGATCAATCTTCAATTGGAATAATTGAATTTTCGACCAACAAGATGAATTTTCAACCTAGAAGATTAACTTTCAACAAAAAAGAACGAATTTTTAACCAAATAGTTACATTTCCAACCGACAAAAAAGATTAATTTTCAACTAAAATTATGAATTTTCAACTGAAATAGTTGAATTTTCAACAACAAAAAAATCAATTTTCAACCAAGGATTAATTTTCACCTAAAATTTGAATAGGTGAATTTTTAATTTGAAAAATTAATTTTAAACAAAATACATGCATTTTTGACCAAACAGAATTTTCAACTAAAAAAGATAAAATGTTAAGCAAAAATAGAATAGCTGAATTTTCAATTAAAAACAATTAATTTACAGAAAAAAAATTCCACAAAATAAAGTTACTTTTACGAACGAAAAAACATTGTCATTTAATTTTATATTAGGATTGAAAAAAATGAAGGCACGCTCTCAAAAATATTCCTCAAATTAACAAAAAATGCACTGAAATTTCCAGGTTTTTCAAGAGGTATTTAAAAATTCCCTGACAATATCCAGGTTTTCCTGGCGAGTAGACACCCTGATTAAACCAAAATGTTGTAAAATTTGGACTATGACTTTTTTTAAATAAAACTTTCTACTAATTAATTTTGAGTTAAAAAAATTAGTTTTCAAATTTCAATGCAAATTTCAATGTTTTCTTACAATTTAAATAAAATGTTTAAAGTTGAGACGAAAATGTTGGGAAAATTTTAATATTTTTTGTTGCTGAAAGAAATATTTTTGTAGAATGTATAAAATAAGTAATCATGAAGTTTACATTAAATTTATATAAAATATATATTCAATTGATTTTTATTATTATTTTCCTTCATCTTAATTGGCTTCTTTTATAGAGAACTTGATAGCTTTCAACCTCTTTAAGAGAAATGTTTTAAATCTCATATAATTAACTTTAAAAGGTTGAAGAAATTGCATAAAATTCAATCCATTTAAATACATTTTAATAATAAATAATAAGATAATAAAATATCTTAAGGACAATGGTATCTCAGCCTAAAGAATAATCCAAAAAAAAAAGTTGTATTTTAGACAAATATATTTGAAAAGCTAAGTGTAAAAATTATATTATTAACTTACAAGAAGCTTGGGTAAATACTTGAAACAATCTGAACTCACCTGAAACAAAAAATAAATAATTTTGGTTATTTATGAACATTAGCATAAAAATAGAAAATTGTATTTGTTTCATCATTTCCTTGAAAGCATTAATATCTTCACTTTTAAGGCATAGAAACTCGTCTATAATAAATACTTTATTTTATTATAAGTATGAAGAAATAATTATAATAATGCAGAACAATAAATAGCCTATTCATGCACCACTATACTTTATATTGTTGATATGCTCTGTAGATAAATAAAACCGTTTAATTCTTCTAGAAGAAGTTTTTCTTAAATGGAAACGTGTTGCGTAGGATAACTTGCCAGTCTGCGAAAATAGATTTATTGCCATTTGTGTTTATAGCCATAAAATACAGTTTCTAAAAATTGCGAAACATTGGCATATTAAAATGATCCTCAGAATTTTCTTCCAACCCAGTTTTGATTCCCCCACAGTTATTTGTTACTAAAAAAAACAATTAGCATAAAATAATTTGACAACCAAATATTTGGTTTGAAAGTTTTTTCTTTCGGAAACAACATTATCTCACAATATTATTTGATGGAAATTTACAACTACCTAGTGAATGAAAAAATCAACATCTAATAATTCAGGGCCCGGATCAAAGAACCGGTGATAACTTTCTAGCACCTAGGGTGGTAAGGAGTCTCTCCACACTAAGCGCCAGAAAGTTACTCTCACATTAAGGGTGAAGAAAACCACTTTCCGATTTTCCATCTGCTCTAATGAACTGATAAAAATACTACTTTTCCAAGTCAAAGATAAGACCTAATTAAGATCAGACCTCAGATACCAAAATTCTGACACGAAATTGCATTCGCCATCCCTCATCAGCTAAATGTTGAAGCTACTGCCCCTGAATGCAAATTCTATCTTCACAATCTCCAACCAATCAGCAGCTCCCGAGACTATCACATATCCATGGAATCGAGAAACTTCTCAATTTGCTCGGAAAAGGCGAGAAGTAATAACAATTTATTTTCATCCCCTCTGGACTGCCAGACGAGGAAATGGTCAAAGTTTTGGTTGAAAAAAAAGGGGAGAAGGGTGACTGTTCGATGCATGTGGAGAAGAACGGAGCGATGCAAGAGTGCAGGCACGCCTTTCTGCACCCTTCTTCCGGTCTCAGAACAGAGGGTGAATTTGTGTCTGAAACCCCTGGACCGCTGCGAGATGGCTGATGCTGGCTGGGGTTGGTTCGACCCGTTTCTGTCTGCCTCCGGCACTCCACCCCCCAAACTTTCACAAGCTAGCATCCGGTTCGATCGATACGAAACTCGGCTCCACCGTCGACGTCCTGTCTGGAACGCGTTGCATTTACAGACTCCCCGCTTCGCGCCATCTTCACCCGCCATGAACCATTTTAGGTTGTATGATGCTTTCGCATGGGAATTTTGCGACCTGTTCTTTCCCCTTTTTATGTGTCAAAAAAATTTGTGATAATTCCTTTGTTGGGCGGATAAAAAAAAGGTATAAAGAAGACGATGATGAGAAATACAGGTGTTTGATTTAGAAAGGAAGCAAAGTGATATTGAATTTTGAAGAATGGTGATTCATTTTTAATTGCTTTTCATTTTTTATTACTGTGTTTAAATAATTATTTTTTATGTATCCCATCTAAAAAAATAGGTGGAACGAAATCCTCGAAAATCTCGCACTCATTGTTGTTGACTACCTGATTATTTGCAATTTCCAAATGAGGAATTTTAACTCTAAAAATTTATTTCTAAAAGAGAAAATTTTAATTGTAAATAATTCCTTAATAATAAAGGTAACAATTCTGCTCTTAAGTTTTCGACCAAATGTTTTAAATTGTGTAGAAATTGTTGATGTAAGTTGTTGGCTTTAGGGTCAGGTGAATTGAAACGAATTAAGTTGTTTCAAACGTTTCGGCACACAATGGTGGCCCTCATCAGTGAGTTTTATTAAATCTGTGAAAAGTACATAATATCTTGTAGGTACGCAGTTTTACAATTAGAAGTGTTATTCATTGGTTAATATCTCAGTTGTGAAATTATAAAAATGATTTAATTTAAAAAAATTGATTTTATTTAATTCTATTAATAACTATCGGTAAATATTGCAGTATTATTAAAACATGGTTTTATTTTAACGAAGTATAACTGATGAAGAAACAATGACAATGTAGTCGAATGTAGTAGCAACATTTTTTTTCCCCCACAAATTTTAACAACAAAAAATTTCTTCCAAAAGTTGTCAGAAAACATTGCAATCGAAAAATACTTTTAAAACATTTTTTTTCTAGTGGCGTATATTTAATTTAAAAAAAATTTTAATTTGGTTTTTATTTCTATCTGTTTGTATGAAAAATAGCCTTCAACACAATTTTTTGTGTAAAAAAGAAATAATGTTAAGTAAATAATTCATATGTTATCATGAGGAATTATGTCTGATGGAGTAAAATTTTGTTCCCTTGTAAATGTCACATTAGTGGATATGAATACGAAATTGTAAAAAACTTTGTAGTTGAATAATTATTCAAATATTCTTTAAACAAATTTTCATTTTCTTAACGACGAAAAATTGATGCAACATTTTTTTAACACAGTAGAAAGAATAACAATTTTCAAGCAACATTGCATTTGAACAATGATTCATTCAAACATTTTTTTTCCTTTAATTTCTTGCGTACAAATTTTCATTTGAAAAATTTTTTATGTTTCTCGAAATATTTTAATTTTAATTTTGAAAACATTTTTTAAAATTTTCCTTTTTTTTTAAATTTGAAACGTACATTGTTTTATATTACCATGGAAAATTATTTCTGTGACAGTAGAATTATTTCAACAATCACAATGTAGTTGTTGATAAATCTTATAGTATTATGAAAACATGGTTTTATTTTAACGAAGTACAATTGATCAAAAAACAATGAAAATGTTGTAGAACAATATTTTTCCCAAATCTTTAAAACAAATTTTTCAAAAGTTGTCAGAAGACATTGCAATCAAAAAGATACTTTTTTTAAAAACATTTTTTCCCGTGACGTATATTGAATTAAAAAGTTTTATTTTATTTTTTTATTTTTAATTTTATATGTATTTTTTGTTATTTTTCAAACAATATGTTTGTATGAAAAATGACCTTCCACACCATTTTTTGTATACGAGAGAAATAATGTTAAGTAATTAATTCTTCTGTTGTCATGAGGAATTATGTCTGTGAAAGTAAAATTTTGTTCACTTATAAATTTCACTGTAGCATCAATACGAAATTGTAAAAGAATATAAAAACCTTGTAGATGAATAATGACAAAAGGATTCTATTCAAAACACCTTCAACATATTAAATGAGGAATTCTCTGTACGATCAATTTAGTAAATCAAAATTTTCAAATAATTAATTTTATTTGATGTTAAAATTTATTTCGGACTGTTTCTAAACATTATTGACGAAAAAAAATGTAAATTGTAAATGTTTTTTAATCTTCGGAAATTATTCTGTTCTTAACATTTTGCTACCACAATATATAATTTGTAAACTTTTTCAAACTTTTAAAGAGATGAGAAAAATGAAATTATGGATCTAGTTAAAAAAATGTATTTCATGATTCAGGCATTATTTTTAAAGATTAATTTTAAGCTTTGAAGTTTTTAAAATATGACGAAAAAGAATCGGGAAGATTTTAAAACAATCTTTTTAATTTTTGCAGGATTTATACAAATTTTGGGAAAACTTTGAATCACTTCAAGAGATATTTTTAAGTTTTCGAAATTTTGAAATGTTTGAAAAACAATTTAAAATTTTGAAAAATTGTTAACAAAATGTAGACTTTTGAAGATTTTGAAATAAAATTACGAAGCTTTGCAAAATTCCATGAAGTGAATATTTAAAAGAAAATTAATTTTATGAAAATACAGATTTTGAAACGTTTCAAATGATTTCCTAAATGTTCGGAAAAGAATGCAGAAGATTTTAGAAAAAAAATTTTCAATTTTGCAAGATTACAAAATTATAGAAAAAAATTGAATAAGTTTAAGAGATATTTACAACTTTTGAAAAAATATAAAAACAATTTTAAAATTAAAAATATTTCAACAAATTTAAAACAAAACTGAGATTTTTGAAGATTTCGAATAAAAAAATTAGAAGTTTTTAGAGAATTTTGAAAGAGAATAACAAAATTTCCTTAATAATTCTGGGAAATTTTTTTATGATTTTTTATTTCAAAAAATTTATTTTAAAAGAATATTTAAAAAGACATTTAGAAATTGTGAAGTAAATTGATAATATTGATATTCAATTTTGAAGAATGGTGTTTATTTTATAATTTAAATTTGAATTGCTTTCATTTTTAGATTATTGTGTGTGAATAATCATTTAAATCATTTTTCAAGTAAAAGAAAAAAAAATTATATAAAAAATTATTAGAAAAGATAATAACGTTCAGTATACGAAGAAACTAGAGAGTATCTTGAGGGTAAAAAATCATATTTTAGATAAAAATTGTTTAGCGTTGATTTTTAAAATAAACAAGTCAACAGGATCTGCATTCAAAATGAATTTTGTTTTTGCATTTTATTATTCCACAATCCTTTACAAATTTTTTGACCAAAGTCCCATTTAAAAATCATGAAAATTAAGTTTGAAAAAAAGTCTCCCGTGGACCCACTGGGAATCGGGATTGAGAAGAAGACAATTTGATTACTTTGTCTGTCCCAAATGCCACTATGTAGCACACATGCATTTATGATGAGCACTTCAGACAAAGTAGGGGGTCCCTAATTAGGAAACCTTGCAGTCTTCTGATTTGGAAATTGGATGCTTTCAAATTCATAATTTTTGAATTAAAAAAAAATTTTGAATAAAAAACGTCCTCAGTCTAGACTCTAGAGAGTCTAGAGTCCAATGCGTGAAATTAAAAAATTAATTTTCAACTAAAAATACAAATTTTCAACAAAATAGTTAAATTTTCAACTAAAATGATGAATCATCAACTAAATAAATGAATTTTCAACAAAGAAGTTCAACTTTCAACCAAATGGTTTAATTTGCAACTAAAAAAGATTAATTTTAAAATAAAAAGATTAGTTTCTACCAAAAAATACGAGTTTTCAAGAAAATACATGAGTTTTCAACCAAATAGTTGAATCTTCCTCTAAACAAGATACATTTTTCAAACCAAACAGTTGAGTTTTCAACCAAAAAAGAAACATTTTGAACCAAAACTGGAATAATTAAATTTTTATTCAAAAATTAATGTTGAATAAAAAAATAAAAAATTTCAAGAAACTAGTTAAGTTGTCGAGCAATGATATGAAATTTCATCTAAAAAAAAATAAATTTTCAAACCAAATAGTTGCATTTTTAACCAAAAAATATAAATATTTACCCAAAAATGGAATAATTAAATTTTCAGTTAAAAAATAATGTTTAACAAAAAAGACGAACTTTTAACAAAATAGTTAAATTTTCAACCAGAAATGAATTTTCAACCAAATAGTTGAATCTTTATCTAAAAAAGATGTGTAAATTTTAAAACTCAACACTGTTGAATTTTCAACCAGAAAAAAACATATTTTCAATCAACAATAGAATAATCACATTTTCATTTAAAAACTAAATCTGAAAAAAAGGATTTTCTACAAAATAGTCCAATTTTCAACCAAAGAGGTGAATTTTCATCTAAAAAAGATACAGTTTGAAACCAAACAGATGCATTTTCAAGCAAAAAATATAAATTTTCAACCAACAATGGAATAATTAAATTTCCAATTTAAAACTAATGTTTAACAAAAAAAAAAAGATTAAAAAAAATAGTTAAATTTTCAACCAGAGAAATGAATTTTCAAACAAGAAGATTAATTTTCAATTAAAAAAGACGAATCTTCAACAGAATACATGAATTTTCAACTAATAAAAAGAATATTTCTACCAAATTGTTGAATCTTCAACTAAAAAATATATATTATAAACCAACAATGGAATAGTTAAATTTTTAGTTAGAAAAGTTAATTTTTAACAAAAAAATAATTTAAAAAATACAATTTTTAACAAACTAGTTAAATTTGAAATCCAAGTAATTAATTTTTAGCAGAAGATTTCAAATTTCAACCAAGTAGTTGAATTTAAAAAAAATAGTTGAATTTTCAACCAAAAAAGGTACAACTTTAATGAAATAGTTTAATGAAAGAAATGAATTTTTAACTATAATGATGAATCATCAACCAAAAAATAAAATTTTTACAACGTAGTTCAACTTTAACCAAAAAGATGAATTTTCAATAAAAAAATATAATAGTTGATATCCCAACCATAAAGATTTTAATTTTAAATAAAAAATACTCGAACTCAACCAAAACATGGAAATTTTCAACAAAATAGTTAAATTTGAAACCAAAGAGATGAATTTTCAACCAAGAAGGTTAATTTTTTACAGAAAAAAAAGAAAAAACTAATTTCCATCAAACTACGTGAATATCAAACTGAAAAATATCAATTTTCAACCATAATGGAATAGTTAAATTTTCAATTGTAAACATTAATTTTCAACGAAAAAAGATTAATTCTCATTGAAAAATGTAATAGTTGATATTTTAACCAAAACACAATTTAATTTAAAATCAAAAACAGTTGAATTCAAACAAAAACGAATTTTCAGTAGAAGAGTTGAATTTGCAACCAAAAATGAACCGTTCAATCTAGAGAGGAAAAAAAATCAACCAAATTTTTGAAATTTCAAGCCAAAAGGGCGAATTTTTAACAAAATAGTTAAATTTTCAATCCGAAAAGTCGAATAAAATTCCTTTTTTTATTAAAATTGTTGAGTTTTAATGAAAATAATTAAATTTTCAACCAATTAATACAATTTTTAACAAAAGCGGATGGATTTTCAACCAAAAAGATGCATTTTCAACTAAAACGATGAACCACTAACTGGAATAGTTAAATTTCCAGTTGAAAAATTAATTTTCAGAAAAAAAATGAATATTCTACTCTGAAATTAATTTTTTTCCTTCTAAAAGTGTTTCTATAGATTATAGAAAATTTGGAATCTCACGCTTGAGAAAAATTCCAATTTTCCTGTATTGGACTAAAAATCTCTATGGATCTGAAAATTAATTTTTTTCTTTCCATAAGTATTTCTTTAGAGTTACCTAGTTCCGACTGCCACTTCTGAAATATGTACAACTTCCTTACTTTTGTTACTTTTTTATTTTTCAACTATATTTAGAATGTAACTAAAAAATAACGAATGTTACAGATGCTGTTACAGAAAAGTTGTATCTAGTTACCAATTCGTTACTTACAATCAGAAAAAAAATTTTCCTAAACCAAACAAACTGTTTTTTTTTGGATATACATGAAAATTTGGTTGAATTAAACAAATTTGTTTTGATTCAACAAAATATTTGATTGACCTAACTATTTGTTTTGGTCGAATCAGCCAAATACTCCACCTACTAAAAGATTTTGTTAAAACTACCAAAAAATTGAGTTGGGTTAACCAAATATTTTCTTGTCTATATAATAGCCAAATTCTATGGTTGAACCACCAAAAATGTTGTTGATTCAACCAAATCGTTTTCTGAGTGTATTTACAAAGGTAACTTCGCTGCTACTATCGCTACCAAAAAAGTAACTAGTTACAGTAATTAGTTAAAAGAAAATAGTAACATCCCATCACTGTTGACATCACAATCGAAAAGTGCATTACAATCTAAAAAAATAAAAAAATGGTGGAATTGTTTTTTCAAAAATGGTTTCCAATTCCGGACTATAGCCGGCCATAGTCCTGAAAATCTGGACTAGGGAGTTGACCCGTTACATTGTATGGTGCTGCCGCCCATTAGAGCCAAGAAAAACCCATGAGAGCTATCCGAATTCCTGAAATTCCAAAAGATGTGGAAATCATGCAGGCCATAAACAGTCTTAAATCACTTAATCCGATGATAATAAACGATTCGTGGCTTGTTTCATTTTTCGTTCACCGCTCCTTGAGGCTTTTGCCTCGTGAGTAACTCCATCGTTGGGAGGCAGTTATAAATGGAGGGCTGTTATCGGAAAGATGCCTTTCGACTGTACCGTGTAGAATAGACTTTAGGACTTTTTTACGAGCTTTCAAGAGTCGTAAAATAGCTTCGGTAATGGATGAACGACAAGCACGCGCATCAATTAGGAGTCTTTCTAATTTTAATTGCAACCTCGATTGCAACGGTCACATTGGCAGAAAACCAATTTTAGGTAATCTCGCACGTACCGAAGTCATTAGCCGAAAACTTTTCGAAAACTTTCCTCAGAAGCGGCGAATTTCGAGACTCGGATCAATCTTGAGGAAAATTGGAACGAGGTCACGAACTTCGAATTCTATCAGTTTGGAACTGATTTCAAACTTTGTTCCTCGAAGAGAAAGATTTTCGAGAAGGTATTTTGCGAGGAAAGTGTTTCAATTCAGATGGATTTTGTCATTTTAGAGAAGCAATTTTCACGCTCTATTTTTCAGAATAACATTTTTAACACTTGAGGGATAACAAGTGGTTTTTAATTGTAGATATTTGGCGCGAGGACACCCAGACGTCACTCAACTTTACATGAACGGATGAACAGGATATGTGATTGTACATCTGAAGGACATTTTTGCTCAATTACCAATCCGTCTTCCCATCTTCCACTTTCAATTCTGAAAATATGTCTTTGACTTTAAAACAGCAGGTCATAAAATTTTCTAATTGTAAGTATGAACAAACTTTATTGACAGTATAATTGTAAAAATAATTGTAGAAGAGACCACCCTACGGTAGATAATGATCATACAGTAGATAATCATTAATTTTAAATACTTAGAATTGAATAAAAAATAAATAAAATGCTTAGAAATAAACTAATTAGAATTGATTATTTGACTTATATTTGTGCATAAATTAATGATTTACTGTAAAATCATTATCTACTGTAGAGTGGTCTCCCCTATATTCTTTAAAAGATTTTATAAATATTATTCTATATAATTATTATTCCAACGGCCATGCCACGCTGAAAAAACCAGTTCTCGTCAGATCACTGAAGTTAAGCAGCGTTGGGCGCGGTTAGTACTTGGATGCGTGACCATTCGAGAATACTACGTACTGTTGGCATATTATGGGTGTGGTGAGCCCACACTTGTAGCTATTTATAACTACAAGAAAACTATCCACCTGGAAACACTACCCGAATCGGGTAGTGTCACGCCTACCCTGAAAGGGAAATGGCTTAATGGTATACATTCTAATTTCTTTTCAGAGATGAATGGAAATGCATCTACACCTCGCTCTACAGTCTACACTCTAAATCAGTCGAAATTTGAATTATTAAATTAATTCAAGCATGCTTTGACCGAAAATTCAGCCATTTCTACTGGCAAAACCGTAGTTTTAACACATGAATCATTCAATATTGCTAACTGAATCTAACAGTGACTTGAAATGACTGATTTTCAGTCAATAAAAGTGACTGATTTGTCTGCAATAACGAAATAATAAAATTATTTATAAATTAATATTCTTCATTAAATTCCTCACCTTTAACGATTGATTAAAATTAACCATAAATGACTAACACATTAAAATTAACGGTTTAGATCAATCAAAATGACTCATTGCACTACTTTTTGGAAAGTTGAACTACTTTGTTAAAAATTCATTTGTTTGCTCGAGGATTCATCATTTTAGTTTAAAATTCATCTTTTTGGTGAAAATTAAACTATTTTGTTCAAAATTCTTTTTTTTTCTGAAAATTAATAATTAGTCCTTTTTAGTTAAACCACTTGGTTACGGATTCAAATCTTTTGTGGAAAATTCACTTTTTAAGAGATTTATCATTTTAGTTAAAAATTCACCTCTTTGGTTAAAAATGTATCTATTTTCTTGAAAATTCGTCTTTATTATTATATAAAATGAGTCTTCTTGGTAGAAAAATAATTTTTTCGGTTCAGTTCAACTATATTAAATTCAAAATTTAAATCCTCTTTTGGGAAAACAACTATTTTTAATTTTAAATTTAAATCTTTTTTAGTTGAAATATAGCAACTATTACATTTGTTGTTAAGACTTAATCTTTTTTTATTAAAATCAGTTTAGTTTAAAAATTATCTCTTCGATTGAAAATTTAACTATTTTGTTGAAAATTCTTTTTTTTGGGTTGAAAGTTAATTTTGGTAAATGAAAATTTAACTATTCCATTTTTGGTTTAAAATTGATCTATTTTTAGTTGAAAATTCCACTACTTGGCCAAATATTCATAATTTTTGTTGACAATTCATTTGTTTGGTTAAAAATTGAACTACTTATTTGGTTAAAAATTCGTTTTTTATTGTTGTTTAAAATTACTCTTTTTTCGACGCAAATTTAACTTTTTTGATTGAAAAATGAAAATGTCACTACTTTTGGTTGAAAGTTGAACTATACTTTGTTAAAAAGTATTTTTTTTTGGATAAAGATTCAAAATTTTATTTAAAAATTCATCTTTTTCTTGAAAATTGTTCTTTTTTTTTAATTAAAAATTAATTTTGTTTACTGAAAATTCAAATATTACATTCTTGGTTCAAAATTTATATTTTTTAGTTTCGAAAATTCAACTATTCGGTTGGAATTTAATGTGTTTTGTTGAAAATTCATCTTTATTGGTACAAAATTTATGTTTCTTTTTAAATTCAACTATTTTTTACTAAAAATGAATTTTTTTTTGAAATACCTTTTTTTGTAGATAATTATCTTCTTTGGTTCAAAATGGAACTACTTAGTTGAGAATTTATCTCTTTGGTTTAAAATTGAAGTATCCTATCTTTGAAAACCCATCTTGGTGCGTTACTATTTCCGTTACCGTTACAATGATTTAGTTTTGTGCACCAGGCCGTTGAAGACGTCATCTACGATAAATTTTTAACAATTTAAATTGTGTCAACATCCAAAATAACTAACCAAAATAACTAAAAGTGGTGAGCCGAGGATCCGCGTGCACCGGGTCACGCACCAGGTAGTTTAGCGCGTATTCTACGAGAACTTTTTTAAAATTTAAATTGTGCCAACATC
>CAKNYM010053137.1:678973-698153 GCA_932195095.1 Andricus curvator | reverse complement strand
TAATGATATCAAATTCTCCTTTGCGCAGGAATTTAGTGCTAATTAAGAATATCTTTCCGATGACTTTTTTTTATATAATGCTCTGCAAATTTCAAAGAATTAATTATTATCTGAACACTGTTGATAAACAAATGAAGAGTTGGACCATTTTTCAACGAATAGGTTCAATTTTTTTACGGAATCAATAAAAAATGTTTTTCAAATCACTCTTTCCTATGTACGATGCTTTGAAAATTTACAAGAATTATTAATTATTTAGACAATGTTCATCAACATAACCAGAGCTTGGCTATTTTTCAAGGAATAGACACAATTTGTTTACGGAGTCAAAAAGTATGTCTTTCAGAAGACTCTTTTTCTATGTTTCTTTACAAATTCAGATTTTGGCTATTTTCAACGAATAGGCTAAATTTTTTTATAGAATTAACCAAGAATATCTTTCCGATTACTTTTTTCTATGATGACATGGAAAGTCTTTCTGATGACTCTTTTCGATGTTGCTTTGTAAATTTTCAAGAATTAATAATGTTTTAAAACTTTTTCATTGAAAATTTATAATTTGGCTATGTTTTAACAAATAGGCTACATATTTTACAGAATTAACTAGGAATATAATTCCGATGACTTTTTTTATATGATGCTTTGCAAATTTCTAAGAATTATTAATTATTTAAACAATTTTCATAAAGAAATCAAGAACTTGGCCATTTTTTAACGAATAGGATCAATTAGTTTAATGCATGAAGGTTTCTTTGGCAATTAAAAAAAAAATTCACAGTTTGGTTATGTATCAACGAACAGGCTTAATTTGTTTTAACGGAATAAACTAAGAATGCTTTTGCGGTGACTGTTTGATATGAAACTCAGCAAATTTGGAAGCATTATTAATTATTTAAACAATTTTTATAAACAAATTCAGAGTTTTTCTATTTTTCAACAAATAGACTCAATTACAAAAAAAATTAACTTAGAATATCTTTGCGATGACTCTTTTCTATGGAGCTTTGAAAATTCCCAAGAGTTTATAGTTTGTCTATTTTTCAACAAATATGCTCAATTTGTTAAAAAAATGATCTAAGAATATCTTTGCGATTACTCTTTTATATGTTGCTTTGCAAATTCAAATCTTAAACAATTTTTGTGAGGAAATTCAGAGTTTTCTATTTTTCAAGGAATAGGCTTAATTTGTTCACGGAATCAACTAAGAATGTCTTTTAGATGATTTTTTTTATGGTTGTTTTGCAAATTCCCAAGAGTTATTTATTTAAAACTAAGATTCTTTTAATAATAAATTTTGTTTTTCAACGAATAGTCTCAATGTTTTTACAAAATTAACTGAGAATGTCTTTGCGGTGACTCTTTTCTATAGTGCTTTAGAAATTCCCAGTAATTATGATTTATTTAAACAATTTTTGTAAGGAAATTCAGAGTTTCCTATTTTACAACGAATAGGCTTAATTTTTTTTAACGAAATCAACTAAGAATGTCTTTTCGATGAGTTTTTTTTCATAATGTTCCGCAAATTCACAAGAATTATTAATTATTTGAAACTAAGATTTTTTTATACTGAATTTTGTTTTTTCAATGAATAGGCTAAATTCTTTTACAGATTTAACTGATAATATGTTTGCGATGACTCTTTTCTATAGTAATTTACAAATTCCAAAGAATTATGATTTATTTATTTAAACAATTTTTGTGAGAAAATTCAGAGTTTGGTTATTTTTCAACGAAAAAGCTTAATTTTTTTTTTTTAACGAAATCAACTAAGAATGCTTTGCAGGTGACTGTTTGATATTATACTTTGCAAATGTACAAGAATCATTAATTATTTAAACAATTTTCATAAACAAATACAGAATTTTGCTATTTTTCAACGAATAGGCTCAATTTTTTTACATAATTATCTCAGAATATCTTTAGTTTGGCCATTTTTCAACTAATAGGCTCAATTTGTTTACGGAATCAACTTAGAATGCCTTTTCGATGAGTCTTTCCTACGGTACTTTGTAAATTTAAAATAATTATTGATTATTTAAATAATTTTCATAAATAAATTCAGAGTTTTGCTATTTTTTAGCTTACATTAAAACATAGTTGCAGCTATAACCTTTTTAATAATAAGCACAACTTTTCTATCTGAACTATAATATTAAAATCAAAACCATTTGAACATTTTAAACAAATTCATTTTTAGAAGAAAATATATGCACAATATATCTAATGAGAATTAAAGACCCAGTACAAATTTTAATAATTGTAAAAGTTTTCATTAATTTCAGTCTTTATTCTTTTTGTTAATTGCTTCCAGCACATTAATAATCTCTTCAGTACAATGCTATTGTGCTTTTTAAAGATTTTTTGAAATAATTTTTCACATGCAATATACTTTCCCCTCATTTTTAGTGTGATGTAATAATAAAGCATTTTAATGAATTCATTCTGTGTTTTTTTTCAATTTTTTCAAAATTTAGATAGCTTTGAAGCAAGATTTAAAAAAATTTACAATTTCAACTACAAGTTGAAAATTTTTTATTATAATTATAAATAATGGAAAATTATGAATATTTAGCAATTCATTGTATGTTTATTTTAGTTGCATTTTCGACGTCTATGACTTATCTATGAATCATCAAAATCATTCCACTCTGGGCTAATTATTTTTAAAGACAAAATTACAAATTTTAATTAATATTTTGGCTCATTTTTTAATATTTCTTTTTAAAATTATAAAGCCTTACTTTTTTTCGAAATTTTTTTTCTATTAGAATAATAAACAATACAAATTATGAACATTTATAAATTTATTTTATTTTACTTTCATTTATATTTTCAAAGACGATTACATCCTTATAATTTTAACTAACAATAAAAAATTATGAACGTTTATAATTTTATTTTATTTAACTTTCAGTTACATTTTCAAAGAATATAGCTTCCTTCCAATTTTAACTATTATTGCAATCTTAAACAATTGAAAATATGAATTCATCTGTCATATTTTTATGAGAAAACATTAAAATTTGAATTATTTTTGGAATTTATAGAAGTTTAGAAAATTTTAAAAAGGGGTTTACCCTTGGCTTATTTATCTTTAAAGAAAATGGAGTCAACTAAGAATATCTTTCCGGTGACTTTTTTCTATGCTTGATATATTCCCAAGAATTATTAATTATTTAAACAATTTTCATAAACAAATTCATAGTTTGGTCATTTTTCCACGAATAGAGTTTTGGGTATTTTTCAACAAATAGGCTAATTTTTTTTACAGAATTAACTAAGAATATCTTTCCGATGACTTTTTTTATGATGCTTTGCAAATTTCCAAGAATTATTAATGTTTTAAATAATTTTCATAAACAAATTGAGACCTTGGCATTTTTTCAATGAATGGGATGCTTTAGTTTAGGGTATTAAGAAAGAATGTATTTCAAATAACTCTTTCCCACGATACTTTGCAAATATATAATAATTATTAATTATTTCAACAATTTTCATAAACATATTCAGATTTTGGCTATTTTTCAAGAAATAGGTACACTTTGTTTACAAAGTAACTACGAATGTATTTCTGATGACACTTTTCTATGTCGCTTCGTAAATTCACAATAATCATTAATAATTTAAACAATTTCAATTAAAAAAATGAGATTTTGGTTATTTTGTAACGAATAGGCTCCATTTTTAATAGAATTAAGTAAGAATATCTTTCCAGTGACGTTTTGCTATAATGCTCTGCAAATTTCAAAGAATGAATCATTATTTAAACAATTTTGATAAACAAATCAAGAGTTTGGCTATTGATTTATAATAATTATCAATTATTTAAACAATTGTCATAGACACATTCAGAAGAATTTGTTTACGGAGTCAACTGAGATTGTATTTCCGATGACTCTTTACTATGTTTTGTAAATTTACAACAATTATTAATTATTTAAACAATTTCGGTTACAAAATTTAGAGTTTGGCTATTTTTCAACGAATAGGCTCAATTTTTTTAAAAATTAGATAAGAATTATCATTTAAACAATGTTGATAAACAAATTAAGAGTTTGACCATTTTTCAACAAACGTTTTTCGGATATCTCTTTCCTATTTATATTCAGTACTTTGAAAATTTACAATAATTATTAATTATTTAAACATGTTTATCAAAATATCCAGAGTTTAGCTATTTTTCAAGGAATAGGCACAATTTGTTTACGGAGTCCATTAAGTATGTCTTTCCGAAGACTCTTTTTCTATGTTTCATTACAAATTCAGATTTTTGCTATTTTCAACGAATAGGTTAAATTTTTTTATAGAATTAACCAAGAATACCTTTCCGATTACTTTTTTTCTATAATGCTATGCAAAGTCTTTCCGATGACTTTTTTGTATGATGCTTTGCAAATTTCCAAGAATTATTAATTACTTAAACAATTTTCATAAACACATTGTGAGCTTGGCCTTTTCTCAATGAATAGGATAAATAAGTTCAGGGTATCAAGAAAGAATGTGAATCGAATAACGATTTTCTACGATACTTTGCAAATATACAATAATTATTTCGACAATTTTCATAAACATATTCAGATTTTGGCTATTTTTCAAAGAATAGGCACAATTTGTTTACGGGGTCAACTAAGAATATCTTTCCGATGACACTTTTCTATGTTGCTTTGTAAATTTACAATAATTTTTAACAATTTAAACAATTTTCATACAAAATTCAGAATTTGGCTATTTTTCAACGAATAGGCTCAATTTTTTTGCACAATTAACCAAGAATATCTTTCCGATGACTTTTTCTATGATGCTTTGCAAATTTACAATAATTATTAAATATTTCAACAAATTAAGAGTTCAGCCATTTTTCAATGAATGGGCTCAGTTTGTTTACGGGATCACCAAGAATGTATTTTCAATAACTCTTTTCTACGGTACTTTGCAAATTTACAATAATTACTATTTATTCAAACAATTTGTATAAACATATTCAGAGTTTGGCTGCTTTCAAGGAGCAGGCTCAATTTTAACAGAATTAAATAAGAATATATTTCAGATGCCTTTTTTCTGTATTGTTTTGCAAATTTACAAGATTTATTAATTATTTAAACAATTTTCATTACAAAATTAAGAGTTTGGCTATTTCTGAAAGAATAGGCCCAATTTGTTTCCAGAATGGATAAAGAATGTATTTTCAATAACTATTTTCTACGATGCTTTGCACATTAACAATAATTATTAATTATTTAAACAATGTTCATAAGCATATTCAGAGTTTGGGCATTTGTCAAGGAATAGACAAGATTTGTTTCTGGAGTCAACTAAGATTGTCTTTCCGATGCTCTTTTCTATGTTGTTTTGTAAATTTACAAGAATTATTAATTATTTAAACAAATTTGATGAAAAAATAAGAATTTGGCTATTTTTCAACGAATAGGGTGAATTTTTTACAGAATTAACTAAGAATATCGTTCCGATGACTTAAAACGCAGCGAATACACAACTCGGTACGTATACGTCGCAGATGGTCATCCATCCGAGTGCTATGCACGCTCGAAATGGCTTGACATCTAGACTCTTCTCGAGTCGAGATCATTTACTGTGTATTTCTATGAAAATTTGTACGCGCCGACATTTTATAGGTTTTTTTCCGAAGTTGCATGAAAAAGTTTACAGTTGCACAATTATTTATTCTGCATCGTGAGAAGGTATCCATGCGAAGCCGTGTACAAATCAAAATTATTGAAGTAAAAATGAATGTAATGGTATTTTATTGAACTTCATTTCCAAATAAAATAATTACATGCAAATAAATTGTTCGCGCGCGGAGCGCGCGTATGAGCCTCTAGTATTGTTGAAAATTTGTCTTTTCTGGTTGAATTCAACTGTTTTTTATTTAAAATAAAAATATTTACTTGTTGAAGTATCAACTATGACATTTTTATTGACAATTCATCCTTTTTGATGAAGTTGATCTACTTTGTTAAAAATCCATTTTTTGGTTGAAGATTCATAATTTTAGTTCAAGATTCATCTTTTTGGTGAAAATTCGTTTTTTTTCGGTTAAAAACTAATTTTTACACTTGAAAATTCAACTATGCCACTTTTGGTTCAAAATTAAATATTCATCTTTTTAATTAAACTTTCAACTACTTGGTTGAGGATTCAACTATTTTGTTGAGAATTTTTCTTTTTTGGTTGAATTCCATTGTTTTTTATTCCAAATTAAAATCTGTTATGCTTGAAATATCAACTGTTTTTTATTTGGAACCAAAATATTTTTTGTTTGAAATATCGCAGTTATTAAATTGTTGGTTGAGATAATTAATTTCTTAAAAATACATTTTTATGTATAAAGATTAATCAATTATGTTCAAAATTCATCCTTATTGTTGAAAAATGGACTATTTTGATGAAAATTTGTTGTCTTGTAGTTGAGATTTTTTTTAAATTGAAAACTGTACTATTCCATTTTTGGTAGAAAATTGTTCTTTTTTATTTGAAAATTCAACTATTTGATTGAAATTTCTTATATTTTGTTGAAAATTCACCTTTCTGGTCAAATTAAACCATTTTTTATTTTAAATTAAAATTTTGTTGTTGAAATACATTTTTTGTAGATAATTTATCTTTTTTGGTTCAAAATTTCACTACTACTTTGAATGGGGAACTTTGTTCAAAATGCATTTTTTTAAATTGATAATTCATCAATTTGGTTGAAAATTTAAATATTCTGTGGACAATCGGGGGCTTTTTTAATTGGAAATTAATTTTGTTAAATAAAAATTTAACTATTCCATTTTTGGTTGAAAATTGATATTTTTTAGTTACATATTCAACTATTTGGTTGAAAATTTATGTATTTTGTGGAAGATTCGTCTTTTTTTTGTAGAAAACTAATCTTCTTAGTGGAAATTTTTTTTTTTTAATTTAAGTACTTCGTTGAACTGCTTCGTTAAAAATTCAAATTTCGGTTAACGATTCATCAGTTTAGTTCAAAATTCATCTGCTTGGTTTAAAATTTAATTATTTTTTTGAAAATTCTTATATTTTATTGAAGATTCGTCTTTTTTGGTAGAAAATCAATCTTCATGGTTGAGTATTATCTTTTTTGGTTGAAAATTTAACTTCTTGGTTGAAAGTATAACTATTTTGTTGAAAGTTCTTATATTTGATTAAAGATTCGTCTTTTTTGGTAAAAAATTAATCTTCTTGGTTAGAATTTATCTTTTTTGGTTGAAAATTCAACTGCTTGGTTGATAGTTGAACTACTTTATGAAAAATTAATTTTTTGTTTGAAGATTCATCATTTTCGTTGAAAAGTCTCCTCTTTGTTTGAAAATTGAACTATTTTGTCAAAAAATATTTTTGTTGTTGAAAATTAATTTTATTAATTAAAAATGTAACTTTTCCATTTTTGGTTGGAAATTGAACCGTTTTTAGTTGAAAATTCAACAGACTGGATCATTTAAATTTTTAAAATAACTGATTTCATCAGTGAGTCAAATTGTGAAAGGAAATGGAAATTTGACATCTTTCAAAACGTGTGCTTCTTCAAGATCATCCATTTCGCAATTTTATGTGTATGTTCAGTTCAGGTAAATGCACACCATGTAAGTAGAAATAACGATGCAAATTTAATGAATCAACTATATCTGATGGCGAATATCAGAATCCCATCGCAAAAATGCACGCGATCTGCATACAAGATTCTCTTAATATGCGATTTATAAGAGAATCTTAATGCAGTCCGTAAACGATATAAATAAAAAAAACACATCCTACTTTTGAATCCCAATTTCTTGAATTAAAATTCATGATAATTTAATTGACATTACTCTCATCAAAACATTATTTTCCTTGAATTTAATTTTTAACAGCATAATTTCCTCTTTCATTTACTCCAGCAATCTGGTGTACACTCTCTCGGCAATCTTAGCAAACCTCTTGCAATCCCATGCAATCCTTCACAATCCCTTTTAATCCCCCCTAAAGAAAAATATAGGAAATTCAGTATAGGCCTCTAATGATTTTCCCATAATGAATTTTTTATAATTTTTTCGTGATTATAGACAAATCTTTCTCTAAAAAATAGGTGTGTCACCAAATTCTCGAAAGCATTGTTGTGGCTTTTCCTCAATGCCAATTGGGTAATTTGAAAAACTAGAAAGAAGGAATATTGCCAAATTCACACACATAATTAAGAATTGACTTTTAGTTGAAGGACAGTGACAAAGAATGTCACATTTTTGTGCATATTTAATAGAACTGAAAAAAATTTAAGATTTATTGATGTACAATTTTAGTTGAAATAATTATTTTTCAACCTAGAAAAAGGGAATTTTCAACAAAATAGTTCAATTTTCAACCAAACTGATAAATCTTTGATAAAAAAATTAAATCTCAACAAAAAGTGTAATAGTTGAAATTTTCAACAAAAACTATTTTTATTTTCAATAAAAAGCTATTAAATTAAACCAAAAAATACGAATTTTTAACCAAAAAGTTGAACTTTCAACCAAGAAAGATTTTTTAATCAATAAAGAAAAAAAATCTCATAACAAATGTTGACTTTACAAGTCCTAAAGAAGAGTTTTTGAAAAAAGTTGAATTAACAACCCAAAAATATTCAATTTCTACCAAAATAACCGAATTTTCGACTAAAAAAACGAGTTTTGAAAAAAATAAGTGAAATTTCAACTGAAAAAGATCAATTTTATAGCGAACATTGAATAGCTACATTTTTATTTAAACAATTCATTTTCAACCAGAAAAAAAAACGAATTTTCAACAAAATTTGTTAAATTTTTAAGCAAAGAATTGAATTTTTAACTAAAATGATACATCTTTAATCAAAAAAATTAGGTTTTAACCAAATAGTTGAATTTTCAATCCAGAAGATTAATTTCCTACTAGAAAAGACAGATTTTCATCAAAATAGATCAATTTTCAATTGAAAAAGATAAATTTCTAACAAAAATAGAATAGTTTAATTTTAAGTTAGAGAATGAAGTTTTCAGCAAAATAAAATAAGTTTCCAAAGAAATAGTTAAATTTTCAACCAAATAACAGAAGAATTTCCAACCAAAAAGATTAAATGTATATAAAAAAATCGACGAAAAATGGAATGGTTAAATTTTTAGTTAAACAAGTTAATTTTCAACCAAAAAAATGAATTTTAAACCGAAAAAATTAGTTCTATGCCAAAAAGAATATCTTTTAACACAAGACATGAATTTTCACCCAAATATTTTAATTTTTAATGGAATTTTTAACCTAATAGTTGAATTTTCAACCAAAAACGGGGAATTAGTCACCATGATGATTAAGATTCTATCACAAAAGACAAAGTTTCAACAAAATACAGACATTTTTAAACAAATAGTTGAATTTTCAACAGAAGAAGATTGATGTTCAACCAAACATGAGATAGTTAAATTTTTAGTCAAAAAATTAATTATCAATAAAAAAATAATAATTTTCAAGAAAAAGAAATTAATTTTGAACCAAGAAGATTAATTTTCTACCGCAAAAAACAAAGTTTCAACACAATATAAAATAGCTCAATTTTGAAAAAAAAGATTTTTCAACCAAAATAATGAATCAATAAAAAAAAACTTTTAAATAAAAGCGCAATTAGTGCGCGCGTAGCGCATACAATGTTCTAGTCATTAAAAAAATCATAAGAAAAAAATAATAGAATTTTAAAGAATTGTAAAAAAGTTAAAAAAATGTCAAATACACCAACGGATTGCAAGGAACCCACACACACACAGTAACAGAAGTATTGGTGGGACTGACGTTACAGATAGACTATCCACCGTACGACAAATAATCACTTAACTTGGACATGATTTCGGCTCGCAAAACAAATTTCGCGCATAAAGGTGTTAGTTGGGTGTACAATCTAAACATGAATAATACAAACAATAAAGTAGCCTCGGAATGGACTGAAACTTGGATCGACAAAATGCATACACACGGTAAACGTAAAGGTCGAATTTCAGGCGATGAATGGAGACTGGGTGTCTGGAATGCTAGAGGAGTGAATGACCTTAAAATAAGAGAACTACGAGAAACTATGCATGCAAGGAAACTAGATATCTTATGTGTACCTGAGACGAAGAAAAAGGGTTGCGAAAGTAGAAACATAGAAAATGGGGTGTTGAAAGGCGGTTTTGAAATATGGTCAGGAGTAGGTAGTGAATCAAATCGTAGTCAAGGGATCGGTTTAATTATGAATAAAAAAGCAAGACAGCATCTCAAAGATCATGATTTTGTATCTCCCAGATTGTTGTGGGCTAGAATGAAGGTAGGAATCAGAAGGTTATTTATCATAGCGTGCTACGCCCCAGTTGACAGTGAGCCGCGAGAAGTCAAAGACGCTTTCTGGGACACTTTAAATGACACAATAAGTACTTGCGATCCAGGTGAAAGAATAATTCTGCTAGGAGATATGAACGGATGGGTCGGCGTTCAACGTCAGGATACAGATACAGAAAGGGTACTAGGTAAATTTGGGGATCCAAGAAAAAATTATAACGGGGAAAAATTAGTTAGCTTATGCCTAGAAAAGGGCCTATTTATTACCAATACTTGGTTTCGACATAAAATGATCCACACGTACACTTGGTGTAAAGGAAATAACCGCAGTGTAATTGACTTCGTTATTGCGGATGAAAGACTAAGAGAACTAGTTGTAGATACAAGAGTCATGAGGGGATCCGAATGCAATACTGATCATTATCTTTTAATCTCTAAAATAAACTTAGGCCGGGGATGGAAAAGAAAGAGAACAGAAAAAACGAAACAAACTCGAATAAAGATTGAAAATTTACAGAAACCGGAAGTGCGAATAGAGTTTCAAAATAAGTTAAGCGAACGCATAGATAGGGCAACTTGGGAAGCGCTTACGAGCATTAAAGATATAGAGGGCGCGTGGGCTTTATTACGGGATAGCATTGTTAAAACTGCAATTGAAGTGTGTGGTACGGCAGTGGTAGGAAGAAAGTCTGGTGATGCATGGTGGAATGATGAAATTCAAGCAGCCCAGCGAGAAAAGAAAAAAGCGCACAAGAAAACATTAAACATGACAGGTCTTAGCGATGAGGAGAGAAATAGACTCAAAAATGATTACAAAGACAAAAAGAGGAAAATGAAACGACTAGTCAAGGAGAGTAAAGAAAAAATCAGAACAGAAGAAGAGAACAAAATACGAAACGGCTTTGGAGGAATAATGAAACTACTATATAAACAGTTGAAGGAAAGTAAAAGTACAGAGTTTGTTAGCATGAGAAACAGCAAAGGTGAAATGCTATATGATATAGACGGGATAGTAGACGCTTTAAAAGACTCTTTTAAAGAACTATTAGGAGGTGAAGATATAGGACAACAAAACTGCGACATAGAACATAATGCATTAGAAAACCCAATTGAAAAAGTCTGTGTCACTGAGGTCCGAGACATAATTAAGAACTTAAAAAACGGTAAGGCTGCTGGCATAGACAGTATTAGTGCTGAAATGCTCAAATACGGTGGCGAGTACATACCTCACAGGTTGTGCGAATTAATAAATTTATGTATCGAGACGGGGAAAGTCCCAGACGATTGGAAAAAAGCGATTATCGTACCAATATACAAAAGAAAGGGAGATAAAAACAACTGCAGTAATTACAGAGGTATCAGCCTACTAAGTACCGTAAGTAAAATATACTCAAAAATACTTATTCGTAGGGTAATGGAAATCACAGAAGAAAAAATATGGGAAGTCCAAAGTGGATTTATGCCAGGAAGATCATGTACAGATCAGATATTTAGCCTAAGACAGATCACAGAAAAAAGCTTGAGAGTAGGAAAGAAAGTTTTCTGTGCATTTATTGACCTAGAAAAAGCATTTGACACGGTAAATAGAAGTAAACTTTGGGAAGTTCTTAAAGAATACGGAGTAAATGGAGGGCTCCTGCAAGCAATAAAAACAATATATACAGGCAGTAAAGCGAGCGTAAGGGTAAACGGGAAACTGAGTGACTGGTTCGATATTACGCAAGGCGTGAAACAAGGATGCGTTATGTCCTCGTGGCTATTTATCATATTCATGGATAAGTGTCTAAGAACTGCACTCTTCGACGAAGAAGGTGTAGATCTCCAAACAGTTAAGGTACGTGGGTTAGCTTTCGCAGATGACAAGATTGTTATGGCAGAATCAGTCGAGGACTTGCAAAGAATGTTGAATAAACTTCATACAAGCATGAAGGACATGGGACTCAAAATTAACGTAAATAAAACAAAAATCATGGTGTTTGAGGGAAAGAGTGAGAAAACAATGTGCAACATTGTCCTAAATGATGAGAGATTAGAACAAGTTGACAAGTACGTATATCTAGGTAGTCTATTCACTAGCGAAGGAAAAATAGATGGGGAGTTAGATAGGCGCATAAATAAGGGTAAACAGGTTATCGGTAGAGCAGGGTCCATCCTAACAAATAAAAACATATCAAAAAAAGCTAAAATGGCCATACACAATTCTATATTCGTACCGACTGTACTATACGGTAGCGAGACATGGACCTGTCAAGAAAAGGACAGGAGTAAAATTAACGCGATCGGCATGAAACCTCTGCGCATAATATGCGGGAAAACACTAATGGACAAAGTCCGAAACGAGACAATCCTCAAAGAATGTGGTGCAAAAGAGACAATAATTGACACATGGGAAAGAAATCAGTTAAGATG
The DNA here is from genome assembly GCA_932195095.1 of Andricus curvator. Lineage (NCBI taxonomy): Eukaryota > Metazoa > Arthropoda > Insecta > Hymenoptera > Cynipidae > Andricus > Andricus curvator. Next base: position 685,430 of record CAKNYM010053137.1, on the reverse strand, counting down.
GTTCGGACATCTTGAAAGAATGAAAGATGAACGACTGACCAAACAAGTGTATAAAGGTAAAGTAAATGGCATAATGCCCAGAGGTAGACCGCCAAAAGAATGGTTAGAATCTGTAAATGAGACATTAATCCGTAGAGACATAAGAAGCCATAGGAACACAAGAGCTTGCATGAAAAAATGCATGGACGTGAAGGAAGCTAGAGTAGTATGCCAGGACAGAAAAGTGTGGCGACAAATAGTTTGTAAACAGAGTGACAGTAGAATGAATGACGCCTGAAACAAAGATCTTGGATACTAATGGGCCCAAGTGGAGAACCATACATAACAATTTTGTGAGGCTCTTCACTTGGGGTGATCGCTAGAGAGATTGATCAGCAACCTGGGTCGGAGCAGTGTTGCGGAGTAAACGTGTCATTTAAATAAATAACACGAGAATTCCAGATCAATCTAAAATATATATACCTAACACTTATATACTTATCCACCTCATACCTATTTTCCTACCTACCTTATACCTATATACCCATATACACACTACTATTCTCCAACCGAGCAAGTCACGCCTACCCCGAAAGGGAAATGGCTTAATGGTATAATAAATAATAATCTAGACAACTTTGGAAAATAAATGAAATGCAATGAAATTTCATGAGATTTCTTACTAATAGCAATTCCGGCAAGCTTGCACTGGTCTTGATCCTCAATCGGGGGAATCCAATCGTAAACAGGCAGGGCCACATGAACAATTTCTGTTGGATTTGGACGCACGACGCAACTTGATGCAACTAATGCACTGATAGTGCGACCCTCATGGTGTTTGTCACGCTTGACTGAGCACCGCCTCTCTTTCGGCCCCGCGACTCCCCTCATCAATCAACTGCCGAGGACGTCAATTCTAGGAATTTCGTAAACCGGGGGTTCTTATATGGGGAGTTGAGTGTACTTATTTTAATGGGTTTTTACGATTTCTGAAGACTGTAAAGGAATTCCAAAGGATTTCAAGGCATTTTAAGGCATTTGAGGTATTTCAAGGAATTTCAAAAGATCTCAAGAAATAGAAATTTCAAAGGATGGCAACATTTTTAAAGGATTTTTGAAGATTTGAATGAATTTAAAATAATTTCGCAATATTTAAGGATCTCCCAAGAAATTCAAAAGGGGTTAAAATTTTCAAGGGATTTCTAAGGATTTTAACAGATTTCAATGATTTTAATGGATTTAAAAATATTTCCAAAGGTATCAAGGAATTTCAAGAGATTCCAAAGGATTTTCATAGATTTCAATGAAATTTTCAGCGATTTAAAAAAATCAAGGAAATTCACAGATTCTTTCTGTGTAAAGTAAAAAACACGCTCCCGTAACACTGTTCGCTGATCAATCTCTCTAGCAAGCACCCTAGCAAACATCAAATCTAAAAATCCATTTAATAAAAAAATTCTGCGTCTAGGAGACTTTGAATATTTAGAAATAAAAATAAATCCCCGAAAAGAAACTTGGAGATTTATGCAAACATTTTTGCGAATTTTAAAAAGCGATTATAAATTAGGGTGGTTTTTAAAATAAGTCGACACTCAATTTTTTTAATGTCCTTCTACATTCAACATTTTTACAACCCTCTTCACTGAAACCACTCGAAATTCCAATGTCAAATACGTTTTCTCACGCCCGAAACGTAGTGCCAATTTCGAGAACGGATTACGAGCAGAATTGCGCAATTAGACTGAAATTAAGCGGTAATGCTGCTATTAGGAGGAGCATAAAGTGGCCAACCGATATGACTTCTGTATTTATAAGTCCTGTGAATTATTTGGGGGCTACGAATAAACATATTCATAATTTACATTCATAAAGTGTTATTTTTGTTATTACGCAGAGTAGCGTTGCTAATGCGCAACTGACAAAGCAAATGGGTATTTTTCAGGTGCAATAATTTAAAAAAATAAGAGAATATGAAGCGTATTAAAGAGGGATGATTTCAGTGTTGGAGGTTTCCACTCTCTAAATCTGAGTTAGTCAAAATTCAACTATGTTAATTAAATCAATACTAAGGATTTCAACTCATAAATCAGTTTTTTACATTCTCATCCTAATGAGAAGTTTGGTTTTCTGTAAAATTTGACTTGGTCAACATTTTTTTGAAATCGGTTTTTATCAAATCTTCACGTTTTGAGACCCCTGAGTCAGAAAAAACGATTTTTACGAAGGTGTCTGTCTGTCTGTCTGTCTGTAGTAGTAGTAGTAGGCACTGTAACTTTTGAAAAATCGATTGAACTTTGGCTCATTGTTTTAAGGCCTGAAATGTAAGGACGAGTTCGTCAGCCAGCTATTTTGGATAAAAATTCAAAAAGTTAGAGCATTTTCAAAAATGTTGAAACCATTTTTTTTCAAGATTGAAAAATTCCATGTACGACTATTCGCAGTACTCGGAAAGTCAAACAATTTATCCTTACGACTTTTTTCCGATAAAAAGAAAATTATCAGGGTTATAGCATTTTCAAAATTAAAAAAAAAACACGAAAATGAAAATTGTAAACCAAAAAACGCACGATATGAAAAAAAGTCAAAAGAAGAAAAACGTTAATTTTTCAAAGCCCTAAAAGATGATCGTAACCACTTTTTGAATTTTCTTGAAAAATCGAAAATTCGAATTTTAATCGCAAAAAAATGAATAATCAAAAATTCCATTTTGTGGTCAAACTATGCAAGATACGAAAAAAGATGAATTGACAAAAATTGTGCATGCAAAAAAGATCTACAAATTCGTTATGAATCACTTTTTGATTTGACGCGTAGTTTTTGTTTCATTCGTAAAAAATAACATTAAAAATAAAAAACTGAAATTTGTTGACAAACGACACAAGCTACGAAAAAATAGACAAAAGTTGTTAACCCAAAAATGAGCTAAAAGTTTTCAATCATTTTCTGATAAGACGCGTAGTTTTGCTTTAATCGTGAAAAATGAAATTACACGTAAACAAATTAAATTTTTTGTCAAAAGACACAAGGTACAATAAAATGTTTAATAATAAAATTGTTTCTGAATTATATATGAAAATTTGCTTTTAACCTTTTTTTCACGAGACACGCGATGAGAATGTTTTCATTAAACTTCAATCAAAAACAATTGCATTTTCAACCAAATAAATAAATTTTTATAAATAATAATATAAATAAATAAATTTTTTAGAAAAAAAACATTTCATCAGATTGATACCATTAAAATGATCCATTTAAATAATAAAAAATAAGATAATAATATAATATACAATAGATAAATATCTTAAGAACAATGATATCTCAGTCTAACGAATAATGCAGAATAAAAATTATATTTCAGAAAAATATATTTGAAAACCTAAGTTTAAGCGTAAAAATTTAAGCGTAAAAATAGAAAATTTTATTTGTTTCATGATTTCGCTGAAAGTAATAATATCTTCATTTTTAAGATATGGAAACTCATCTCGTCTTTTTGCATTGAAAGTTCATTTATTTTTGTAGAAATTGCATCTTTTTTGGTTAAAAATCACCACTGTTTGCATGAAAATTAAGCTGTTTTGTTTGAATTGAACTATTTTTAGTTTAAAATTAAAATATTTATTGAAATATCAACTATCAAATTTTTCGTTAAGAATTCATCTTTTTTGATTCAAAAATCAACTAACTTAATTAAACGTAAACTTGGTTAAAAATACATTTTTTTTGGTTAATGATTAATCATTTTAGTTGAAACCCTTTTTTTTTTGTTCAAAATTGAACTATTTTGTTGAAAATTATTACTTTTTTTAACAAAAACTTATTCTTTTAACTGAATGTTAATTAATGTGTTTTTATTTATTTATTGAAAATTCATTTTTCTAACATTTTACCTATTCTATTTTTGGTTAATTTTTTTAGCTGAAAATTAATGCTTTTTTTTTTAACTTGTATTTTTTGGTATTAAATTCATATTTTGAGTTGAAAATTCAACTATTTGGTTAAAAATTCATTTTTTTGGTTGAAGATTCATCATTTTAGTTAAAAATTAATTTCACTCATTGAAATTTAAACTATTTTGTTGAACGTTCGTTGTTTTTTGTTAAAAATTACTTTCTTTAACTGAAAATGTAACTATTCCTTGTTTGCTTGACAATCTATCTTTTTTAGTTAAAAATTTATTTATTTTGTTGAAAATTCATGTATTTTACGTAGGTCTTACTTAATTGGTGGAACATCCTTTATTCCTTTAAATAATTCTCTATGACTGTTGTCGCTAAAAGTGATTTTAAAAAGATTTTGAAATTTTTTTTTTATTAAGATTATTGATGACCTAGGTATAAGCTTGTTTAAACCTGAAAGAAAAATTTGAAACGTTCAAGAAAAATGAAAAATTTTTCATTGAAGAGTCAGGAATAGTCGGGGAATTTCGAAATTGGGGTTTTGTAGCAACCCTGACGTAGAAAATGGTTGGAAACTTTCAAAATTAAAAATTTTCAGTAGTTAAAATTAAGTGTACCATCTCCTTAAATATCCCATAGAAAAAATGTGATTAAGGCCATGTGACGAGTGGGTCACGTGACCGGATTGCTACCTTACCGACACTTTTTTTATTTGTAAAATTATTTTCACACGAATAGCCACATCGAGTTGAAAATTTGGGATAATAAATAAGAAGCACTAAGAAAGGCGGGTCTGGTCCTAAATTGTTATAATTATGAAAAAAGTTTTTTTTGTAAATAATTTTTTTTTGCTTTTTTCATGATTATTAAAATTTAGGAACAGAACCACCTTTCTTAGTGTGCTTCTTATTTATTATCCCAAATTTTCAACTCGATGTGGCTATTCGTGTGAAAATAAGTGTACAAATAAAAAGTGTCGGTAAGGTAGGAATCCGGTCACGTGACCCACTCGTCACATGGCCTTAAATAACAAATATTTTTGAATTTTGCTGTTATGTTATCGACTAGCGTAGTGAAATAATTTTTTGTCGATGGAATTACGATTTTTAATCTACCAGAACTAGGCTGCACAATTTTTATTCTTTTAGTTATAGTCTTTAGTTGAGAAAAAAATTCCTCTCTAGCTCCGATGGGATTCGAACCCGGGTCTACAGATTGCCGGTCTGGTGCTGTGTGTGCTACTGGTGTGGCGGAGCACCAGACCGGCAATCCGTAGACCTGGGTTCGAATCCCAGCGGAGCTAGAGAGGAATTTGTTTGCAAATAAAGACTATAACCATTTTGGTTTAGACTAGTTCTAGTAGAACAAAAACCGTCATTCCATCAAAAAAAAATAGAAATATTTATGTCTGGCTGTTATTTGAGACATTTTGAAATGTACCAAGCACTAAATGTCGAATTAAATTGAAAATTGCAGGTTACGCCACTGAAAACGCATCCTGATTACGTATTCACATTGACTGAGTTACGATAATGATACGAAAAGCGAGTCTAGACTCTCTTGTCACGAGCTAGCGTGATAAAGTGTCAGCGAAACGCATAACTGCTCTTACGCGACTGGCGCTATATTAACGACATAATAGAGTCATAAACTAAGTTGACAAAGACGAATTAAAAATATCTCATATAATCTCCTAAGTTTTTAACTTAACTTAAGTTTCTTGAATTTATAAATAAAATTTAATGCAACATCACTGATACCAATCACACAATTCTATAAATCAACAGGTAAGGGATTGTCCATAAATTACGTTACCAATTTGAGGGGGGAGTGCACAATGGGGCAAAAAAATGTCTCTGGACAAATTGATATTCAGAAGCGGTTTGTGAACCGTTTTGAACTTTTTTTTTTAATTAAAGCTAATAAAATTCAGCATAAATCAGTCAGGGCCGACTTTGAAAAAAGTTTTTCATTTTTTTTTATTTAATAACAAAAATGGGAAAAAAATTGTTTAGAAGAATACCGGTTTTCGAAAAATACTTGGATTCAATCCCAAATACTTAGAATCAATGAAGCAACTATCAAGAAAAGTTTTCTAATAGATTGGAAATTGTTTAAAAATTTATTAAATTTGTTATAAACAAATAAGTGAATAAAAATGGTTTCATGGGGATTGGCAGTGATTCGAGAATTAATTTGCACTTTTGAACAATTTATAGGCAAAAACCGGTTTTTAATTGAATTCATGAAATATAATAAATAAATTGTTATTTTATAAACAAATTTCATAAACAATTATCCATAGCAGATAGTTATGTTGAAATAAATCAAGTTTTTTTCTATTGAATCGGCCGAAAATTATACGATAATGTCACAAAATTATCAGATTTATTCATCCAACGACAACTAATGATTTTTTAAAGAAATTTAATTAACAAATGCACTTTCTGGCTATTTTTAGAGGTAAAAACTTGGTTTGTTCAATATAATGAAGTGTAAATAATACAACTGTTTTGTGGAAAGTTCATGTATTATGTATTTTGTTAAAAATTCATTTTTTTGGGGGGGGCGGGGGGGGGGGG
>CAKNYM010053137.1:663540-678873 GCA_932195095.1 Andricus curvator | reverse complement strand
CTTTTTTGAAAAATCATATTTTTGGCTGTGGATTGAACTATTTTGTTAAAAAATCGTCTTTTTTGGTTGAATCAAACTTGTAAAATTTTTTTGTTGTTTGAAAATTAACTTTTTAAAGTGAAAATGTAACTAATCCATTTTAGGTTGAAAAATCTTTTTATTTAAAAATTCAACTATTTGGTTGAAAATTCATCTTTGTAGGTAGAAAATTCAACTATTTGGTTGAAAATTAAACTATTTTTTTGAAAAATTGACTACTTGCTTGAAAATTAACTTTTTGGTTCAAAATGTAGCGTGTCGGGCGGCAAAAATTTACTTTTTTGTGGAAAATTCATGTATTTTGTTTAAAAAATCGTCTTTTTGTGTAGAAAATTAATCTCCTTCTTTGAAAATTCATCTTTTCGGTTGTGGCTTCAACTATATTTTGTTCAAAATTCGTCTTTTTTGGTTGAATTAAACTTGTAAAAATTTTTTGTTTGTTTGAAAATTAACTTCTAAAGTGAAAATGTAACTAATCCATTTTAGGTTGAAAAATCGTTTTATTTAAAAATGTAACTATTTGATTGAAAATTCATCTTTGTACGTAGAAAATTAAACTATTTGGTTGAAAATTAAACTATTTTTTGAAAAAATTGTCTACTTGGTGAAAAATTAACATTTGGTTGAAAATTCAGCGTGTCAGGTGGAAAGATTTACTTTTTTTATGGAAAATTCATGTATTTTGTTTAAAATTCGTCCTTTTGGGTAGAAAATTAATCTCCTTCTTTGAAAATTCATCTTCTTGGTTGCGGCTTCAACTATATTTTGTTCAAAATTCGTCTTTTTTGGTTGAATTAAACTTGTAAAAATGTTTTGTTTGTTTGAAAATTAACTTTTTAAAATGAAAATGTAACTAATCCATTTTAGGTTGAAAACTTATCTTCTTATTAAAAAATTCAACTATTTGGTTCAAAATTCATGTTTGTAGGTAGAAAATTCAACTATTTGGTTGGAAATTAAACTATTTTTTGGAAAAATTGACTACTTGGTGGAAAATTAACTTTTTGGTTGAAAATTCAGCGTGTCGGGTGCAAAAATTTACTTTTTTTTATGGAAAATTCATGTATTTTGTTTAAAATTCATCTTTTTTGGTAGAAAATTAATCTCCTTCTTTGAAAATTTCATCTTCTTGGTTGTGGCTTCAACTATATTTTGTTCAAAATTCGTGTTTTTTGGTTGAATTAAACTTGTACAAATTTGTTGTTTGTTTGAAAATTCACTTTTTAAAGTGAAAATGTAACTAATCCATTTTAGGTTGAAAACTTATCTTTTTATTTAAAAATTCAACTATTTGATTGAAAATTCATCTTTGTACGTAGAAAATTCAACTATTTGGTTAAAATTTAAACTATTTTTTGGAAAAATTGACTTCTTGGTTGAAAATTAACTTCTTGGTTGAAAATTCAGCGTGTCAGGTGGAAAAATTTACTTTTTTTATGGAAAATTCATGTATTTTGTTAAAAATTCGTTTTTTTTTGGGGTAGAAAATTATTCTCCTTCTTTGAAAATTCATCTTTTTGGTTGTGGCTTCAACTATATTTTGTTCAAAATTCGTCTTTTTTGGTTGAATTAAACTTGTAAAAATTGTTTGTTTGTTTGAAAATTAACTTTTTAAAGTGAAAATATACCTAATCCATTTTAGGTTGAAAAATCTTTTTATTTAAAAATGTAACTGTTTGATTGAAAATTCATCTTTGTACGTAGAAAATTCAACTATTTGGTTGAAAATGAAACTATTTTTTGGAAAAATTGACTACTTGGTGAAAAATTAACTTTTTGGTTTAAAATTCAGCGTGCCGGGTGGAAAAATTTACTTTTTTGTGGAAAATTCATGTATTTTGTTTAAAATTCGTCTTTTTGGGTAGAAAATTAATCTCCTTCTTTTGTTAAAAATTCGTCTTTTTTGGTTGAATTAAACTTGCAAAAATTGTTTGTTTGTTTGAAAATTAACTTCTTAAAGTGAAAGTGTATCTAATCCATTTTAGGTTGAAAAATCTTTTTATTTAAAAATTCAACTATTTGGTTGAAAATTCATCTTTGTAGGTAGAAAATTCAACTATTTGGTTGAAAATTATACTATTTTTTGGAAAAATTGACTACTTGGTGGAAAATTAACTTTTTGGTTGAAAATTCAGCGTGCCAGGTGGAAAAATTTACTTTTTTGTGGAAAATTCATGTATTTTGTTAAAAATTTGTTTTTTTTTTGGGGTAGTAAATTAATCTTCTTTTTTGAAAAAACATCTTTTTGGCTGTGGATTGAACTATTTTGATAAAAATCGTCTTTTTTGGTTGAATTAAACTTGTAAAAAATTTTTGTTTGTTTGAAAATTAACTTTTTAAAGTGAAAACGTACCTAATCCATTTTAGGTTAAAAACTTATCTTTTATTTAAAAATTCAACTGTTTCATTGAAAATTCACCGTTTTACGTAGAACATTAAACTATTTGGTTTGAAAATTAAACTATTTTTTGAAAAATGGACTACTTGGTGGAAAATTAACTTTTTGGGTTGAAAATCCAGCGTGTCGGGTGCAAAAATTTACTTTTTTTTATGGAAAATTCATGTATTTTGTTTAAAATTCATCTTTTTGGGTAGAAAATTAATCTCCTTCTTTTAAAATTCATCTTCTTGGTTGTGGATTGAACTATTTTGTTAAAAATTCGTATATCTCTTCAATAAAAATTACTTTCTAGTTAAAAATTCATCCTCTTGCAGGTTTAAAATTTAACTGTTTTGTTTGGAAATTCATCCTTTTCGATTGAAAATTCATCCTTTATGTTAGCAAAATAATCTTTTTTTTGAAAAATTCATCTTTCTTTCTTTTTGATTAAAAATTTTAATTTTTTTTTCGTTGAAATACAAAATATTAAATTTTTCGTTGAGAATTTACCTTTTTCATTTGAGAACTGAACTATACTTGGTTAAAATTTCAACTATTTTATTAAAAATGTAATTTTTTTGCCAAATAGGCAGGAAAAGGTGAAAATCAAATAAAGCGAAGAAAGGAAAGTAAAAATCTATTTTTCATTTGTGGTTTGTTTATGGTCTTGAAATAGCACATAAAATGTCTGGAAGTACCGTTTGATGTTCGTCTGATTGCGTTAAGATTAAACTTTTATCTCTCAGAGTTAGAAATTATTCTTGTTGTTAACAGCTTGATAACAAATTTGTTAAAATAACTGTTAATAGAATTTTCATTTTGTGTTTTTTTTGTTTTCTATGTCTTTAACGGATTGAAAGAAAATAAGTTATGGAATTCAAGTTCTTGACTTAATTTATCGTTATATTTTTGTGAAACTAGAAAGCATTAATTTATTTAGATGTAAATGTCATTCTGAATTAGGAAAATAAAACTAACTATGGAAATGAATGAGAATATGTAGAAGGAATGCAAATCTCTTTAAAAAAAAGAAAAGCTTCAGGCCCCTGACCCGAGATCTCTTTATGCATTTTTTTCATGTAAGCAAATTATTTTTATTTTAATATGAAGAAGTCAAAGTTCTTGAAAATGGGTAACTTATAAACATTCCGTGAGAGAAATGAAAAAATTGACCTTTATCTTTTTCAGGTTGAAAAGATGTTTCTCAATTTATGAACTTCTGAGGCTCAAAACCTTTTTTTTATTTTTTACATTCTCATTCTAATGAGAAGGTATTGGTTTTATGTAAAATTTGACATAGTCGGTTTTCATCAAATCTCCACGTTTTGAGACCCCCTGAGCCAGAAAAAACGGTTTTTACCAAGGTGATTGAGCTTTGGCACACCTTTTTATGGCCGAAAAATAGAGAACGAGTTCGTTAACCAGCTATTTTGGATGAAAATTCAAAAAGTGAGCACATTTTGAAAATTTTTGAGACCACTTTTTTTGAAGATTTAAAAATTCTATGTATGGTTATTAGTAGTACGCAAAATGACGAACAAAATATGCTAATGACTTTTCGTGATAAAACAAAAATTACTGGAGTTATAGCATTTTCAAAATTCCAAAAAACAAACGAAAATGTACATTTTAAGCCGAAAAACGCACGATATGAAAAAAAGTCAGGAGGAGAAAAACGTTGCTTTTTGAACGCCCTATAATATTTTCATAACAACTTTTTGAATTTTTTGAAAAATAAAAAATTCAAATTTTGATCGCACAAAAAAATAATCAAAAATTCCATTTTGCTGTGAAACTATGCAAGATACGAGAAAAGATCATTTCACCAAAATTGTGCACCCAAAAAAGATCTACAAATTTCTTATCATTCACTTTTTGATATGACGCGTAGTTTTTGTTTTATTCGTAAAAAACAGCATTGAAAATAGAAAAAATGAAATGCACAGAACCGAGCGTGGAACGCAAGGTTCAAATGATTTTCAAATCAAATATCGAGCGCGAAGCGCGAGTGTCTGGATGAGAATGTGTTCCTTAAGGTCGATAGAACCTTGAGTAAATGAAGTTCCTTTTCAGTCTAAAATAAAAACAAATTTAACAATCACTTAATATGTAGAGGTTTTGATAATTTTATAATATTTTCAAACAAACTTTTTCTTTTCATCGAAGTCGAACACGAAGTTGAAAAATCTAGAGCAACCGAGCGTAAAGCGCGATGTAGATACGCCCGAGCGCGTAGCGCGAGGTGAATACATAATCGAGCGCGAAGCGCGAGATCCAACAGTTGCGCGCCCTAGGCGCGCTCAAACTTGCGAGCGAAGCGAGCCGCGCGCTAAGCGCGCGATGAGAATGTGCCCGCGAAGCGGGCAGATTTTTTTCTATAAATTTCTCTTAAGCAGATTACAAAATTAAATTATTTTAATTTGAAACTTATAATGAAAAAATATTTATTAATTTCGAATTGAAAGAGTTTGAAATTCAAAAATATATATTGAACGATTTTGAGTTGAAAACGTTCAAATCAAACAATTTTAGATTAGGTAAAATTTAAAAAAAAGGACAATATATTTCGAATGGAATCAGAAGGAATTGAAATTGTATCACTTCTAAATAAAAGTATTTCGAATTTAATGATTTCAGATATAAATTTTGGAAATAGGACAATTTCAGAATGTTTAAAATTGAATAATTTGATATTAGAATTTTTATTGGATTATTAAAAATTCAAAGGAATTGAAATTAAATTATCTCTAATTGAAATTGTTCAAACTTGAAAACTTTTGAATTTAAATAATTTTTAATGCAAAGGGATTAAAATTTGACAATTTGAAATTGAAAACTGAATTCAATATTTCAAAGTCACAGCTTCTAAAATTTTTAATTTTCATTAGATAAAAAAATATAATTTGATATAAAATTGGTAAGACTAATTTTTCAAATATCAAAAAATAACTTCACCGTCATTTTACCATTCAAAATGGTAAATTTTTTAATTATAGACATTTAGAATTGAATGATTCGAAAAAAAAGTTCATAATAAAAATTAATAATAAATGGGCAGAATTAAGAATTTAAATATTTAAAATTTTTGATTATACTTTTGAATATTCAACCATTTCAATTTTAATTGCAAAATTAAAACTTACATACGAAAGAGAGTAATTCAAAATGAAAATTCAGAACTCGCAAGTTGTAAGCATTCAAAATTAAAGAAAAAAACAGAATATTTACTTTTTAATTTCAAATTGTTCAATTTTTAACACTTTATTTAGAATTATTATTCATTCTTGAAATCTTCCAATGAATATTTTTCAATTTGAAATCATTCATTTTTTTAAATCTTTAACTAAAAATGGGAAAATTTTAAGATATTAGACTGAAAATTAAAAAAAAAAAAAGATCTCTATGATTCCAATTTTTGAAATAGCAGAACGTAAGCCATTTAATTCGAATTTGTTTGTTTTTTTAAGTTGAGTTTGAAATGTTCAATATTTTGGAACATTTTTAAATCTGGAAGCATTTAATTCAAAATTATTTAATTCAAAATCTTCTAAACTGAAAATTGTGCAACTATCACGATGATATCTTAAATTTATAAGAAATAAGTTAAATAAAACATTCAGATTCATTAAAAAATTATAGAAACAAGATTTTCTTTTTATTTAAAAATTTTATTATAATTATATTTAATACAAATATTATTATTACTACAAATTTAAAAAATTTTAGTGCTAAAACACTTAAATATAGAAAATTAAACATTCAGTAAAATATTAAATTTGTAACTAAATTTAAATATATACATTTTATTGTTAAATTATTATTTTTGTTATTTAATACATTATTATTATTTAGAAAAATTATTGAATTCAAAATTATTCAATTAAAAATCTTCTAAACTGAAAATTGTGCATTCATAATACAATTATAGAAGCAAGATTTTCATTTGATTTAAAAATTTTATTATACTTATATTTAATACAAATATTGTTATTACTAAAAATTTCAAAAATTTTAGTGCTAAAACACTTAAATATAGAAAATTAAACATTCAGTAAAATATTAAATTTGTAACTAAATCTAAATATATACATTTTATTTTTAAATTATTATTTTTTTTTATTTAATAAATTATTATTATTTAGAAAAATTATTGAAGTAACAGTACGTTTAAAATTAAAACCAAACAATTTATAATATTTATATCTAAAATTATTGAATTTAAAACCGAATTCAAAACTGAATAAAATTATAATAAAACAATTTAGAATATTTGAATTTAAAATTATTAAAAATAAAACTGACTATTAAGACTTTCAGTATTAAATTTTGTTATTTTGAAAGTTTTTATATTGAAATTGTCCTGACATTTTCGATATTATTTCAAATTTTGAAACTACAACATTGTTGAAATACTTTGGAATTCAAAATTATAATTTCAAATTTAAATTATAAAATTTTTAAAGATGATAAATATGTATTATTATCATATCATGTGGTATCAAGTGACATTTAGAGTAATTGGATATATTTTTAACTAAAAAATGTGATTTGTGTAAAAAACTGCCATTTTCACCGTTCAAAATTGAAGAATTTTAAATGTCGTGAATCTTTAAAGTTCAATTACACTCAGAAAACATTTTTTCTGGAACTAAAATTACCGTTCTCTGGATACAAATGGAAATTGGGTTGCATCAAACAAATTTTGGTTGATTCAACCAAATATTTGATTGACCCAACAAAATTTTTTTGTTGAATCAACCAAACATCTACCGAAAGATTTGGTTCAAACAACCAATAAATCTAGTTGGTCAAACAAATATATTGTTGTCCATCTAATAACCGTATTCTATGGTTGAATCAACAAAAAACTTTGTTGATTCAACCAAATCGTTTCCTGAGTGTATTCTAAAAACTTTGAAAATTATATGCTTTCTTATTTGAAACTTTCAAAATTAATGAATTCAAACTGGAGGCGTTAAAAATTAAACAATTCCAAAATTCGATTAAAAACTGAAGTATACACTCAGGAAACAATTTTGGTTGAACCAACCAAATTTTTGTTGGTTCAACCATAGAATATGGTTATTATATGGGAAAAAATATTTGGTAGGCCCAACTAAATTTTTTTGTTGTAACCAAATATTTTGGTAGATTTATTTGGCTGATCCAAGAAATAAATTTGGTTGGGTCAATGAAGTATTTTGTTGAATCAGCCAAATAAACAAGAAACCAGTTTTTTTGGTTCAAGAAAATGTTGTTTCTGAGGAATTTTCTTTTAAATAAATTCTTCTGGTAGGGATCTTCACGACTATAAAATTCAGTACTAATAATGAACTGTGCCTGCATAAAAGACCGAGTCAATTATCAGACAAGTGGCTATAGTCGAGTATGGAAAATTTCAAGAGTCCTAATCGTGTCTGAAAATCTTTTGGACCCAGTTGTGCTGCATTCAACATGGTTTTTCAATCCGGGCCATATGGCTCCTGATGCCTCCTGGCAAACCAGAAAAACGCTTGAATTCTTGTGACCCTCCTCTAATCGATAATACAGAGGTCTCCTCTCTAACTTTTTTATTTCTTCTTTTTCAGGCGACACCACGACTCTTCGTGACTATCCATCCATTTTCTGTTTTATCCCCGGTTTGTTGACACAATAAATTTTGGAATTTGTTCAAAATTGTGTTTGCAAACATGAGTCTTCAGCGATTTCTCTTTTCCTCAAAAAAAATGAACACACAGGAAGGTAAGCTGTAAGCACGTTCTTTCTTTATTTTATGATCCGAAGATACATTTTTTAGTCAATAAAATCCACTTGTTTTCTCGAAAACAAGTGTTTTCTATTTTGCACAAAGGACCTAATAATAATTTTTGAATTTTTTTTAATAGTCCCATTTGTAAAAAATTCGGGGCGATTTTGATTAGGAATTTTCTTATTTGAGAGTTTCAAATATTAATTTGTTAATGATTTAACATTTTGAAAGTGGAACTTAGAAACTTTTTTTTTAATGGAAGAAGTAATATTTGCTTGGTTCAACAATTTCACCAACATTTGTTTTTTCTCCAGTTTATTGAAATCAAAGATATGTTTACTATTTTAAACAAATTGAGGGTTGCTACAAAATCACAATATCAAAATTTCCTGACATTCACTGACTTTTCCTTGACCAATTTTTCATTTTTCCTAGTCATTCAATTTTTTCTTTTAGGGATAAAAATAACCTGACCTAGGAGATCAGTAATGCTAATGTAAAAAAACGTTTGTTTCTAAATTTATTTTAAACACTTTTAGTGACAACAGTCATACAGAATTTTATAAGTGGTTAACCACAATTTACGTAAGACATACGTAAAATGCATGATTTTTCAACCAAATATTTGAGCTTTCAACTCAAAAAGATACATTTTAAACGAAAAATGAAAAAATGAAATTATCAGCGAAAAAAATTAATTTTGAACAAGAAAGTGTACATTTTCAACAAAATAGTTAAATTTCCAACCAATCTTTGATACAAAAAAATTAATTCTCAATGAAAAGTGTCATAGGTGGCATTTAAAAGATTTTTCAGTCAATAAAGAAAAAATCATATACAAAATGTTTAATTTTCAACACAAAATGACGAATTTCATGCAAAAAAATTGAGTTTTTAACTCAAAAATACGAATTTTCAACAACAACAAAAATAACGAGTTTTCAACAAAATAAATAATTTTCAACCAAAAAAACATAATTTTTTAACCAAAAATGGAATAGTATTCTATAAAAAAATTATTTTTCAAGTAAACAACAAATTTTCAACAAAATCGTTAAATTTTTAACCAAAGAAATAATTTTTTAACTGAAATAATGAATCTTCAACAAAAGAAAAGACTTTATACCTAATACTTGAATTTTCAGCCCAAAGATGAATTTTCTTCCAAAACAGACAAATTTTCAACAAACTAGTTAATTATTCAATCGAAAAAAAATTTTTTTAACAAAAAATGGCATAGATAAATTTTCAGTTAAAGAAATGAGTTTTCAACCAAACTTATGAATCTTTAACCAAAAAATAATAATTTTTAACCAAATAGTTGAATTTTCAACTCAAACCATTAATTTTTTACCAAAAAAGACAAATTTTCAATAAAATTCATGAATTTTCAACTGAAAAAGACACATTTTCAAACAAAAATAGCACAATTAAATTTTCAGTAAGAAAAATAAATTTTCAAATAAAATGAAACGTATATGGAACAAAATTGCACATTTTTCAACCGAAGAAATAAATTTTTAAGCAAAAATAGAATAGTTTAATTTTCAATAAATAAAAAAAATAATTTTCAACTGAATAAAATACATTTTCGGCGAAAAAGTAAAATTTTCAACCAAGAAGATTAAATTGGAATTGAAGAATTTTAAATTAGATTAAAATCAAATTCAAAATCCCGTTTAACGTCAATTTCGCTCAAAAAGGAACATTTTCCACAAAAAATGGAATAGTTCAATTTTCAGTTAAAGAAATTAATTTTTAACCAAATAGTTGAATTTTCAACTAAAAAAGTTCAATTTTCAATTAAAGAAATGATTTTTTAAACAAATAGTTGAATTATCAATTAAAAAAGATAAATTTTCAACAAAAAATAGAATAATTAAATTTTCTGTTAGAAAAATAAATTTTCATCCATTTTAATTAATTTTTAATCAAAAAGGTGAATTTTCAACCGAGAAGATTAAATTTCTACCAAAAAAGATAAATTTTCGACAAAAGAATGGAATAGTTAAATCTTCAGATAAAAAATTAATTTTCAATAAAAAACTAATTTTCAACCAAAGAAATGATTTTTAAACAAAAAAAAATTAATTTTGAACAAAATACATGAACTTTCAATCATATATTTGAATTTAAGGAATTTTCAACTAAAAATATAAATTAGTCACCAAGAATGAATTTTCAACCAAATAGTTGAATTTTCAACTGAAGAAAATAACTTTTCATCCAAACATGGTTTAATTTTCAATTAAAAAAATTTATTTTTAACCAAAAAAATAATTTTCAACAA
This sequence comes from Andricus curvator, assembly GCA_932195095.1. Taxonomy (NCBI): domain Eukaryota; kingdom Metazoa; phylum Arthropoda; class Insecta; order Hymenoptera; family Cynipidae; genus Andricus; species Andricus curvator. Next base: position 668,415 of record CAKNYM010053137.1, on the reverse strand, counting down.
AATAGTTTAATCAAAAATTTGAATTTTCAACCTCAACTTTAATTTATCGAAAATTCCCCGTGAGGGTTTCCTTGACATTCCCTGATTTTTCCTGACCACTTTTATATTCCCTGAATTTCCCTGCTTTTTGGAATTCCCTGGTGGTCTGTAGCAACCCAGAAATAATTTCTTTGACCATATATCCATCACATTATTCCTTTATTCTGAGAAAAATTTTGTCCAGCGGTTGAAGCTATTAATTTATGATACATTCAAGTTTAATTTTTTTATTTGGTTTACTGATGAATTTGGAATTTTGAAATATTGAATTATTTTCAAAATCTAGAAGGATTCAATTGTTAACTGACCGTAAAATCCCTTCTGAAAAGAACAAAATCGACCCATGATAAACTTACAAGCATAATAAATCTTGCACAGTAATTTTTTATACCTACAATACAAGGATCATACATAAACAGGTAATTTATTCTTGAATCAAGTGTCGTATAGTTTGCTTGACAGGATACATTATCCACCTCAAGATCGATGATTTCCGTCCTCTTAGCGTCAATTTACGACTCAGGTCAACCGTTCAGTAAAAAAATCTACTTCAATGGCCATAAAAATTGTTATTTGCGTTTAATAAAGCTTGAAGGGAAGCTTATTCCATATTCAATATTTCATATTCAAGAAAACTTTAACTAGTTCATCAACAAACCACAAAAAGGTGATTTGTTCATTTGAAACACATCTAATCTTAAAAAATTAATTTTAAATTTTTTGGGTAAAAAAGTCATTTGAATCATTACAATTGAAACCATAGAATTTTCATCAAGATTTATACAGATTTTCAAGTTTCTAAAAATTTAAATCATGGAATAAAATATTCGCACTTTAATCCTAAAGGAAAATATTTCAATAATAAGCAAATTAATTAAAAGGAAAAAATAAATTAACCATAAGCCATAGGGATAATTCTAAATCCACTTTTTAATTTTCCAGAGTTCTGAAAACGATCCTCCGACGGGAGAAGAGCAAGCGATTGAACTTCATCATTGAAGAACAGGATATCGATGATTGGTTCCTGAGGAATCATTATTAAAGAAAGGTGTCTTGGGCGGATCCTAATTATTTATCCGACCGCTTATTTTAAGTGAAACTAGGATGTACTCACTTCATGAATATAACTATTTATATAAACTAAGTATATACCGTCATTTTAAATGAGACTGTAGACCTTTTATGTTTTCAGTGATTCGCACATTTTGGAGAGAATTTAAACATTTTCGATTATTATTTAATTTTACAAAGAGCAATATCATAATCGAAAAACAGGTAATAAAATTAGTGAGGAATTAATTGTCTTTATTATAATTTCGATGCTTTAAGATTTAAATTCTTTTAAAGGTGGTTACTTTTGAATGTGTTTATATGTTTCTTTTTAAAAAACTAATTACTAATTAGTATGTACTAAATACTTTTAGTAATAGAATATTTAATATTTAATATTTAATATGAACGTTGATTCGTCAATAAATTTCTTCACGAATCAACAATTAAAAAATATCAATTCAAAATGAATACAGTTTGTAAAATTTGTATCAATATTTCAAGCGCCAATTTTTGTTCAAATTGTAATTTTTAATTTTTAAGGTGGGAAATTGTTTAATTTTGAATTTTTCAAGTTTGAAGAGTGTTCACTTTAAAAAAAATCTCTTATATCAACATTTGAATCAGCGACAGGCACGGCAAAATCCAGTGTCTTATTCTTGCAGTATATTTTCACTGATTCAAATTTAGATAATTTTAAAATAAATCGTTCTTAATAAAGCTTCTATTTTTAATTACTTACGTTTTAATTCTAAAAACTCAAAATTTTCAATTTCGTATACCAACTCAAAATTTTGCATTCTTCTGGCTATTCATTTTATAAAAGTTTGATCAAAGTGAAATTTGAAATCGTTTACTTTTTAAGGCTTTAAATAACCATTTAAAAAATTTTAATAGCAAACATTTTTTAATTGTTCACATACAAGAAGCTATAACAATTTCAAATTATATAACAACAAATCATTATATAACAAATCATGCTATAAAATAAAAAATAAAAAATGTTCTACACTGTGTGTTTGAATCTTTTCTGTTTAAAATGTATATGTATCTCTATTTTTCAAAAATTAAACAATTTGAAAATCTATCCCAGATAGTGTTAAGATACTTAAAATTCATGTCTTAGAAATATAGAACAAAAAAACTTTTAGCGTAGGTTGTATATTGTATAAGAATTTCCTAGATTGTTGCCGTCGGATCGTGCTCTCTAAATCTGAATTAGTAAAAATTCAAGTAATTAAATCAACACTAAGAATTTCAACTGATAAATTAGTTATTTTTTAAATTTCATTGATTGAAATAGTAAAATAAATTTTAATAGTCTCAATTAAACTCAAAATCATGATGAACGTTGCATTTTTTGTGTCAGGGCCTAAAATGTTTCAAATTTTTGATAAATGTCTACCCCACCCCACTTACAAGAAGAAGGCAAAGAAGACTTTTTCAACAAAAAGATAAATTCTCAAGAAAACATATAATAGTTGATATTTAAAACAAAACAAAAACGAATTTTCAACAAAATGGTTTTACTTTCAACATAATAATTATATTTTCAGCAAAATAGTTAAATTTTTAACCAAATGGTTTAATTTTCAAGAAAATACATGAATTTTTAAACAAATAGTTGAATTTTTGACAAAAAGGATCAATTTACAACCATATATTTCAAAAATTACATTTTCAGTGAAAAAAATTAATTTTCAACAAAATAGTCAAACTTTGAAACAAAGAGATGAATTTTCAACTAAAATGATGAATTTTCCAATCAAAAAGACGAATTTTCAACAAATAAAGATTTTTCAGTCAAAAACAAAAAACAAAAAGTTCATTCAAATTGTTGAAGTTTTAACATAAAAGAAGAATTTTCAACCAAAAAGGGAAGTTACATTTTCTGTTTAAAAAAATGAATTTAAACAACAAAAAACCGAATTTTCAACCAATCAGTAGCATTTTTATCCACAAAAGACTACATTTCTACTAAAACAGATAAATTTTTAAACCAAAAGACGAATTTTCGAAAAAAGTTTAATTTTTTACCAAGACAGACTTCAGTTGAATTTTCAACACCAAAATATGAATTTTCAACAAAAAGTTAATTTTTTACCAAAATAGTTGTATTTCCCACCCAAAAAGACGAATTTTCAACAAAACAGTTGAATTTTCGACCAAAAAGATGACTAATTAACAAAACTGTTAAATTTCCAACCAAATAATAATTTTTTGTCTAAAAATATAATCGTTAGGAGGAAAAAACTGGAAAAATATAAAAATAAAAATATAAGGCAAATAAATTACTAACAGTTTTGCGGCCACTCTGATATAATATGCTTATTGTCAGCATATTATATCAGAGTGTTATCAGAGTTATATCAGAGCGAAACTTAATTTTCAAACTACCCTAATTTTTCACTGACCAATTTTTCAACTTTAAATTTAAAAATATCAAATTTATCATCCTTGATAATTACTTAAACTGCCTCTAGTAGAAATTCCTTGACTTTTCCAACATTTTTTTCAAAATCCCTGACTTTACCCTGACTTTCCCTGACCAATAAAATTCCCTGAATTTTCTGATTTCCAGGTTTTCCCTGGCTTAGGGCGACCCTGAAATTTGTTTACAAATTCATTTTGAAGTTCAGTTATGTTTGCTGCTCGGTTTGCTGTCATGATCAACGTAAAAGCTGAAAAGCAACTGAATTACTTTCAATGTTTCTATTGTTCAAAATGAATTAATCGTGCCTCAATTTTGTTTCAGTAAGTTTTGAAGTGTTCTTTGTTCAGAATAATTTCTTTTTTCTGGTAGGATAGAGAAACTTAAGAAACCGATATGAAAAATGCTAATAAATAAATCAGGCATTCCCCATACCTTGATGCTAATCGAAAACTTCCCACGTATATCAATGTGTATACTTTACCATGTAAGAAACAAAAGCGTGCCCTATTTCTAACGACGAAGTTCAGTGGAGTGGAAAGGACTTTTATCTCTTCATCAAAAGTTTGTAGGCGCCTTCTTACAAAAAATTCCAAAATGATCAAGGTTCGCTGAGCAAGGCAAGACTTAGCTGGAGCATTTTTGCTTTTTTCTATCCGTTCCCTGACCATTAACCAATAACCATACCATAACCAGGTTCTCCATTAACTTCCTACGCACGCATTGTCAAGGACTCACCAAAGTCTTCCAGTCGGTCAGGCGAGTGGGTAACGAGCGATACAGACAAGACACAAGGTGTACATGCGCATTATATTCCAATTTAAAGCATAAAATTGGTAATTTCAATTATATTTTCCTAATTAAAATTTAGAGCGTTGGGTTGGAGGAATTTGACAAACTGATATGAAAAGTATCATTAAATAAATCAGGTACTCCCCATACTTCGATGCTAATCGAAACTTCTCACGTATATCATTGTGTATACTTTATTATGTAAGAAAGATAAAAGCGTGCCCTATTTCTAACGACAAAGAAGCATCAGTGGAGTGGAAAGGACTTTTATCTCTTCATCAAAAGTTAGTAGGCTCCTTCTTACATAAAATTCCAAAGTGATCAAGGTTCATTGAGCAAGGCAGACGTTATAGCTGCATGGTGCGTTTTTTTATCCATTCCCTGTCCTTTAAGCAATAACCATACTATAACCAGCTTCTTCATTAACTACCTACTATATACACTCATTGTCCAAGAGGCATCAAGTCTTCCAGTCGGTCAAGTGGGTAACGAGCGATACAGGCAAGACACATGGTCTAAGCTTGCGTTTTACTCAAGTTTAAAGCATCAACTTGGTAATTTTA
>CAKNYM010053137.1:645629-663530 GCA_932195095.1 Andricus curvator | reverse complement strand
GCGATACAGACCAGACATATGGTGTAAGCTTGCGTTTTACTCAAGTTGAAAGCATCAACTTGGTAATTTTAGTTATATTCTACTCATTCAGATTTCTCATTTCAATTTTTTTTTTCAAATTTGTTTGACAACCCGATATGAAAAGTACCAATAAATCAGGGATTCCCCATACCTCGATGCTAATCGTAAACTTCTCACGTAGATCATTGTGTACACTTTATGATGTAAGAAACATAAAAGCGTGCCCTATTTCTAACGACGAAGAAGCATCAGTGGAGTGGAAAGGACATTTATCTCTTCATCAAAAGTTAGTAGGCACCTTCTTACATAAAATTCCAAAATGCTCAAGGTTCGTTGAGCAAGGTAGCTGGAGCGTTCTTTGTTTTTTTCATCCGTTCGCTGCCCTTTAACCAATAACCATACTATAACCAGCTTCTCCATTAACTACCTATGCACTCATTGTCGAGGAGGCACCAGTCTTCCAGTCGGTCAGGCGAGTGGGTAACGAGCGATACAGACAAGACACGAGGTGCACGCTGGCTGCAATCGTTTTATTCCAGTTTAAAGCATCAACTTGGTAATTTTATGGCGTCGTAAACAACGCACACTTGTATTGAGTTACGTGTCAACTGTCCATGAAAGAAGCGGCACATTGGCTCTTTGAGGTTCCAGGTCCTCAGGAACGACGATCCGAAGAGATTCGACTTTTACCCTTCCATTTTTAACTCTCAGACCATAAAAGTTTCTCTTCCAAATTCGACGGGTTCAGGGATTTCCTAAGTCCGTCGAACCGTTCCGATGCGATCACAATAGAAACAAAAAAGAGGGATGTTCAATGGAGGCAGTAAATGTTTGTTTCGGCTGGTTGAAGTGTGCTCAACCTTTTTCGATTTGTATAAAATGTATTTTAGAAAGTATTCAAAGTTTGAAACAAGAGATCTTTAATTTAGAGTTTAAAGTTTTAGAGCTTTTTTATTGGCTTGCATTTTTTATTATCATATTTTAACCCTTAAATGAGGAGTGAGCGAACAAAACGTATTTTGTAGCTTGAAAACCATTGATAAAAAATAAGTTTGGAATAGGCTATTATCAGTTAGACTGTCAAATAAATGAAATGCAAAAAAAACTTTATAATATCGATTTATTTCACTGATTATTCATGTTTTAATGATATAAATTTACAATTTTTGTTTAGGTATGAAATCAGAAGGTAATTTCATACATGATTACTATGTTTTTTAATTTCGAGGTTTTGTAAAATTATATATCATAAGAGAAATATTGACAAATGTTTATGCATTTTAAGAAATGTTTACATATTTAACAAGTTTTATCCATTAACTTAATGAATCTGTAATTGGAAATAAAATTTTTTCAATAATTTATTTTAATTTATGGATTAGCATTGAACCCGGGAAGAAAACATTTTTTTCCAACTTAAGTTTGATAATCGAATTCATGATATTCCAAACGTACAGAAACAATAATTATCTTAGTCTTTTGCTTCTACATTAACATAATTGTTTTTAAAACCAAAAAACTAGTATTTGTATACATCCAATGGTACAATTAGCTAGAAAATAATTACGAAAAAGAAAAAATCAAGATAAAGAGATGGGACGAATAGAATTTGGAAAATGTATGTTTGAGAAATATCTTCTAACGTCCTTTTACAAATTTTACACAAATTTTGTACCAATTCTGTCCATTTCTCCACAGAAGTACCGAATGTTTTTACTTAGGTGATAATTAAAATTTTTATATACAACTTAAAATTTGAAGCGTTCAAAACTCAACAATAAAGATTTGAGAAACCTCTAGACAATTTGTAAATTGTACATTTAAACCATTAAAATCGACACCATAAATGTATAAGCATTCAAAAATGAAATTTTATTTAAAAAGTCTCAATTATAGAAGCCTACAAACATGTATTGTCTAGTATTTTACGGAATTTTCCATACATCCAACCCATTTTCAGCTCATTCGTAATAATATCATTAAAAAAAAATATAGGTGACAAGAAAACAAACAAATTTTGGGACGGAAACCAAGTCCAGAGGGCTTAAAATTTGAAATATTTTCATTAAAACTACTTCACAAATTAAATAATTCAAAAATTTTTAAGAAGAAAATTAGAAACAAAATATTAACAAGTCAATCTGTGCAAAAATTTATTTTTGAAACAAAAAGGCTCAGAAACAAGAATCGGTTTCTTGGTCAACTCTCTAAATTATTCAACTTTAAAAGCTCTAATTTTAAATTGTTTGCTTGTTGAATACTGTTATTTGAAAATTGTTGATTTGAAAATTCTTACTATTTTAAATTAATTTGAATTAATTGAATTTCCATTTGATACTATAAAATGCTAAAAATAAATGTGTTTTATCATTAAATGTTACTTTTAACATATTTTTTAACAATATATTCAAATTATAACCAAACTATAACCAACGAGTATTGGGACTTTCAAAAACGAAAACGTTAGTGTTCAAAATTAAAAAGTTTATAAATTAAAAAAAAGAAAATATATTGTGACATTCACAAACATCGTTTATTAATTTTGTTCATTTATGTAGTACCAAAGTTTTTCTTCAATTTATTCATAATATTTTCTTTACAATTCAAAAATTAATTAAAAGAGGTTGATTATAGTATTTTTAAAATCATTTTAATTAGTATTTGTATATACTAATCAAAATTATAGAAAAATTTGACCTTTTTTACTTATGCGTATATACAATTAAATATTTAAACAAAACTCTTATTACATAAAGTTTGGTTGTCAATTAGGGTGTTAATAAAAAAAAAAGTATAATAAATTAGAGAGACGAAAAGAACAAAAATATTAGACCCGACCCGCATTTTAAAATTTATTTCACACCCCTAAAAAAGATCATTCGTGACGATACTTCACCAATAACGATATCTAATTTTATTACATTATTATTATGTCACACATAAAAAAATGTAAACGTTGCAATAAAATATAAATAAAGCCATTATTGAAAAAAGATCATTCGAATAACAGGTCTCTTTTACCTGTCTCCCCTTCTGAATAAAAATATCATTAATCTTCGACTACAGACACCTTCAATCAAAATATAATACCCAATTACCAAACAAAACGCGAATTCGTTACACCAATTCAAGAACCTCACATTTCAGCGAATAAAAAAAAGAGAGCAACCCCGTAGCAAGCAGAGCGTGAAGGGTGGTTCCCAAATGACCATAGAGATCCTAAATCCTGATTTCAAAAAGGGTGCCATTTTTCAAAACACAATCAAAAAGGGTAGGTCTGGTTCAAAGAGCACATCCAACACAAAACACCATCCATCGGAATGGCGATTCAAGTGGACCCTAAACTCAAAGGGATGCAAATCCCCTGGGAAGGCAAACTGCAAAAAAAAAACAAGTTTATCGCACGGCTACTTGGGCTCTAGTGTTGCCGGAGACATTTCTGGTAAATTACCAATCTGATGCGGGGATGTGCTCCGCCATTTACAGCGGCTCCGCGGCAGAGGATCGAGCTCAAGGAAAAAGAAAGACTCGAAGAAGCAGGTCGGCCATCATGGATTCCAACGAGCTTTTCTTGCAGATGTTTTTGCACCGCCAATACATGCCTATCTGCCTACCTTATGCTGTGAAAAAAAATTCGCGAACACTGGACATAATAAACCCGTGAATATAATCATCCGGATTCAAGTTCGAGCGCCTCAAAGGGACAAACCGGTGATTCCTTCGAGATTCAGTTACTCCGGCTTCTCTCCCCGTCGAAACTCTCGGCGTCAAGTATTTTTATCAGGCAGTAAATACACGTTTGTATCGCCTCATAGGCTAAGCACTTGACCAAGAAGCGAGGATTTCGCCTTCAAAAAAAAATCCGGATTACCTTCCCAGAAATAAGCCTCGGATCCTCTGCATTTGTATTTATTTATAATAAACTCGATAGTGAGTCCGGTATCAACTTTATCCACATAATATTTTCCAATTCAATTGCCAGCATCGAGAGTTAAGGAAATTCTCTGCCGGTATTGATACCAGTTTATAAAAAAAGTCCATTTGCTGTGTGGGGTCTTCCATCAAATGGCTAATGAGATACTTGAATACTACGCCTATGTATCAGACTCTTTTATATATTACTGTCCATATTTAGAGATTCATTTTAATTGGTCCAGGCAGTGGTTCATAATTCATAGGTAGGCAAGTAAATGAAAAATTCCGGATCAAAAATGCAGAAATCTGAGCGAGGAAACGATTCATAATCCATGGGGGGCAAATCTATTGAAAACTTTTCCGGATTATTACTGCATAGGCATCTGAGATAAAGTAGGGATTTATAAATCACCGGGGAGCGAATTTATGAAAATTTTTTCCGGATTGAAGTTCCTAATGCGAAAAAACATAATAATCCTTCAGGAATAACACAAAATCCAAAATGTGAAAATTTACAACAAATTTTTCGGATTGCAATTTTCATCTAAGATAGGCAGTTAAATTCTAAATTGTAAAAATTACAAAAAAAGCAGAATATTATCACAAGATTCATAATCCATAGTAGGCTAAAAACATATTTCCACAATAAAATTTTCCGGGTAACACTTTCGAGGTAAAGCGAAAATCCTCGTGATGCGAGTACCAGAGACATCTACCAGATACTAGGTGAACTCGAAAGTTGAGGCGACGCCCGATAGAGCGCAGGATCGACCCTTTTTACGATGGCCGCGGCTTACGACCTTCTGATTGGCGCTAGTCTTGGCGGCCATCATGGATTCCAGGCATAGTTTGCATAATGAGCTTCATGATGGCCGCCCGCTCGTCCAATGACGTCACGGGGGTGGTCCCTTCCAAAATCCCCGGAATTCGAAAATGGCCCTTGCTCTCTCGACACGCCTGGTTGTTGCCAGCTCGAACCGCCTCAATATTGTTTCTCGGAGCATTGCACCTTACACCTACCAACCAGATTCGGCCCCTGGTAATTTACCAGTCAGAAGAAAATGTCTCCTATCGAGCAATTTTTCAAAATTATTAATCCCAGGCGAAAATGTTCGCAGATTTCAAAATTAGCCGAAGCATCTGCTTTATTTTCATTCCGTAAATATGTGTCTATGGGTCAGAAACTGTGAATGAAAAGGAATGATGGCATAATAATAAATAATGCTACCATAAAAAGGGAATCAATCAAAGCTCCTGACCTTCGATAAAAAGACGAGAGGATCTCGTCGCCGTCACGTCTCGAATGCGTAGTCAAAGACCTCGTGAAGCCAGGGGGCATGCAGGGGGTCGGCGTAAAAAATTTTATGATTACGACCAATAAAGTGACGTAACTCGAGTGGTCTAGAGTCGACCACGTGACGTCAGAAACCGGAAGTCTCGCGTAAATGCCACGTGGACCATTGGGGGAGGGTCGGTCGGATGGTATAGGGGGTAAAGGGGGGCAAGAGAGTCAGTCGATGGTTTACGACATTCCGTTGATGGCCGTAGTGTGGCGCGACGGTGGCGTTGAGCCCATAAAAATGTAACGAGCTTGTAAACGTTCGTTTATATTGCTTTAGCTTTACACCCGTCGGGATTGGGGCAGGTCGTGTCTGTTGCAAACCCGCCGGTACTTCGTGACGTGTCACGTAAGCAAGAGGCATACTGACAGATACAATGCGACAATGTCTCGGTACAATCACCACTTGGTTATGTTTTATGACACCTATGGTTTCTTTTGCATCTGAGTCATATCAAGGTGGTTTTGTAGGTGAAAGGTGGGATTCTTGGGGGGTTTTGAGGTCCTTTCAAGGTCAGGGATGATGAACTGGATGATGGGGAACAATGATTTGATTGGGGAGAGTTAATTTATGATTAGGAGTCAGTGCATCAGGACTGAGGTTTTTCTTTAAGATTTTCCTAACATATATAAGGAAGAGAAATGATTGCGAGGAAGCAGGAATGCTGTTTTTATATGAGAAAGTTATGAGGAATAATTCTAAGAGTAGAAAGACACGTGTTGCAAAAGGTCTCATAGAGTTTGGTTGAGAATTCCGGGCTGTGGATATGGTATACATTACTTAATTATATGTTCATTTTTTAAAATCATGACTGTTTTTCAAGTCAAATAATATTGGTATCGGGATCGCTTATATTAGAGAAATTTGAATTGCTTCAAATGAAAGAGAACCGGAGTAGGACAGAGATGAAGTACACTCGATGATTTGTAAAGATCATCATACTTATCATTGTAGTCCAGAGGAATCCAGTAATGAATCTGTAATATCTACAATAAGATGTTTGGTGTCAAATTAAAACAAAACATCTAATAAAACTTGAGTAACTTCTATTCTGATCTTATCAAACACCCCCAAATTTAAATGACTAATTCACGGTTGGTCCCGCAATATCATACACTGATCCCCTACTAAAGAAGATAGTCAACGAACTGATAAAATATTGTTCATAACACCTGTTAGAATGCAAAACGATCATCGCATCTTTTATAGTTCTCCAAAGCACCAGCGACACTAAAACCCAAATCGCCATTAAAAAAATTATATTTACGACACTCGTCAATGTTGGGTAGGGTCATCAAACTGAATTCCAGAGACTTTAGCATCGTTGTAATAACCTGCGGAAGCTTCGGTATGTGTTTGCCTTTTACGATCATTGCGTAATGTTCTAGTCGTTCTGCACGCGACCTTGACACTGATCCGCAGCGATGTGATTCATGTGGTCGCGAGCCATCCAGGTGGATTGGTGATGTGTCAGTCACACGGATATGTGAAGACACTGCACGTAACCCGACTGGCTGACTCGTTTTACTAACACTTAAAACTTTATTGGCGGCCATAAAAGCGGACGTTTAGCTTTATTTGGCTGGTTTGGTCGACAGGGGCCTAGGACTACGTCTTACGTTGAGGATGTAGTGACAACACCCGGTTTTGTTCATTCAAGAGTGTTTTGTATCTCCAGAAGAACGAAGATCCATACAAACGCTATTACCTAGGTCTTAAAATGGCGAGTTCGCATTTATCGGTCATGGGTCCGTCTAAAATGAGCCACCTTGCTTTGCTCGTAAAATTCTCTGCTTGCGTAATAGCTGCCTGAGTAACTGACTGACTGCTTGGCCGACCACCTCGTGCTTTCATTCATGTTTACGTGCCCTCAGAGAACATTTTATGCGACACTCGTAAACGTTCGTTCACCAGTCGCTTTTGCCCCTTGCAACTTATTCCAACCGGAGTCACGAACTCGACGCGAGATGGAGCGACCTCACCCTTTCTGGAAGCGGTAAACTTCCAACGAAATAGAAAGGTGGTCTCATTTTGAGGCGAATCCATTCGAGTGTCGTTAGGATTAAATGTTTCTCATTAGGTTTATATGTTTGGAGAATTGCGGTTAAATTGGTACTAACTCTGAGTATTTTGCTCAATTGTTTTCGTATTGTCATAGGGTAACTACTGTACGGAAAAACATCGCAAGTCGTAAAACCTAGATATTAAGGTTTAGAATCCAGGATTTTTTTTAATAACATCCAGATTTTAGGGCTTAACAGCTAAAGATTGATGTCCCAAATTTACACTCAGAAAACGATTTGGTTGAATCATCAAAATTTGTGGTGGTTCAAACATAAAATATGGTTATTATGTATGGACAAGAAAATATTCGGTTGAACCAAATAAACGTCTTCGTTGTTTTAACCAAATCTGATTTAACCAAATGTTCACGTATATCCAAGGAAACAGTTTCTTTGGTCCAAGAATTTTTTTTCTTTAGTATAACTTTTATAATCTGAGATTGGTAAATTTTAAATGAAAGCGTTTAAAGTAGAACATATCAAATTTATGCATGACTGCATAAAAAGCATGGATGCTTTACATGTTGTAAGACTTCAAAATGTTAATATGTAAATAGACTATAATGTGATTATTTAAATCGACATAAAAAGGTTATACAGTTTTATTGAAGCAAATCCATTTGAGTGTCATAAGGATTGTAAATGGATAAGTGTACTATTAGGCTCATATGTTTATTTTACAGAACTGCAGTCAAATTCGTACCAACTGCATATCACTTAACAAACTACTTAGATAAATTTTTTTACATAATACATAACAAATCTAAATGAGATCTTTTATGCTGCTCTTTTCAATGGTAAAGTTGTATTATAGAGAAGGCGTCGTGTTCTGTTCTGAATCTTATATATTGAATAATTTTATCAGAACTGGATATCGAGGAAGTAAAATAAAATCGTATGAAATTCAAATTACGGTTTTTTCTATTTTTTAAGAGATAAATTATAGTGTGTATTGCGAAAAAAGGTTTTCTAACACATGTCCGTTTTATGTAAATTCTCGATATCGAAATAAGGAGAGTAAAAATGGTAGAAATGTTGTAGCGAAGAATTTGATGATTGTGGGATTTGCTGTAATCAACTGATCAAGGATTCTGAAATTTATTCAAAAATTATTCAGCTAAGATAAGGGACTCGCTGATAAATATAAATTCAAACATAAGAGGCTGACTAGGATTTGCATTATCAAATTTGTCGTTCTTTATTGCGTAAGAGAATATTATTTCATTTTATATTTAATTTTTTTATTTGTTGCATAATTTAAAGTAAAATTCAGTGTAAATAATTAATTTCGTAAATATAAGTAATTATCATGATTAGCTCATCACTACAAGTCAATACATTAAACGCTCTCGAGAATTGCCCCAGTTTACTTTGACTTTCTCCACATTTGTAAATATTTCTCTTTCCAGCGAATTCCACTTATGCAGTTTACCTTTTTAAAAATAAACTTTTCAAATAAGTGGACTAAGCATCGCCAAAGGAACTGCCGCCTCATAACTTAATTAAAACCAAACAGAAGCTGCAGAAAATAATCCTCTTCAGAAACTCAGAAGCTTATCAGAACCATAAATTTCATGAAGCCTTTGATCATTTGGCAGAATTGATAAATATATCAAAGATACATTTCAAAATGGATTAAAAAACTCAGTATTTTTAATACAAACTTTTAATTAGTGAATTTATTTATTTTAATTTATTTTCAATACAAAAAAAAAGAAAAGACGCGGGTGGCTTTAAAAGAAATGATAAAAATAACAAACAGTGAAGATTCGCATGACACATTCACAGCGTCTGCTTCTTCTATGGAGTCCGCAAACGGCTTAAAACGTTTTTGCGTTCCTGTTAAAATAAACGAATATTCACGACGTGATTCTTGAGAGCTGAAATTTTCAAGAGAATACACGACTGGTTATAATACACTGACTTCAGATTTTTTATTTCCTTCTTTTTTTTGGGCCAAAAATTATCAAATTTTACAAAAAAATGTTACGAGATTCGACTTAATTAGTGTGGCTTATTATATTACCTTGTCTTTAATAAGTACGTAAAAATGATGATTTAAGTATCTTTGTGTTCGGGAATTTTGAGGTTTTTCGACAGATTTGGCGTCAGGTTGAATGTGAAATTTTTCAATCAAATTTCAAAAACTTTTCCCTGATTTTCTTTCATGTAAATTCTAATCTTGTAACATTTTTATATAGAATCTTTTATAAAAGGAATACAAAAGTTTTAAATTAAAACGTATCAATTTTGAATTTATTATTAGTATTAAATTGAAAAACTGACCTATTCAGACCGAAAAAAAACCAAAAGTGACTAATTTCTAAACCAAAAAGTCACCACAAGTATGACTAATTTGTATAATTAATGTGAGTAAATGTTCTTTTGAATTTAAAAGAATTCAAAAGAATTCGATTAATAAGTCTTCCACACAATTCAAGTTAAATTCAAAAGGATTCAAATGAATTGGATTTTTTTTAAATCCATTGATTTCAATAAAATTTGTGTGAATTTAGAGAAATTGAAGGGAAATAAGAAAAATTTGATGAAATTTATAAAAATTCATGGTGAATTAAAAAAACATTCAAATGAATTGAAAACAATTAAAAAATATGATAAAAATTAATTGAATTCAGTAAACCTGAAATGAGTTTAGAAAAATTCAAGGGAATTTAAAAGGATTTGATAAAATCCCTCCGAATTCAAGGTTCGTTTTTCAAGATTAAATAAACAAAAACTAAGCAAATTCAACAAAAGCCATTGAATTAGGTACAATTAAGTGAATTTAGAAGAATTCCAGTGAATTAAAAACATTCAAGAGAATTCCGAGGGATTCAAAAGAATTCAGGATAAATGAATAAGAATTCGAAGTGAATTCCAAATTAATTTTTCTTCCTGTGAATAAATTCTTTGAAATCCATTAAAATATTATAAAATCCTTTCAAGAAATTTTCTGAAATCCTGGAAAATTGATTGAAATACCTTTAATTAGGTAATACCTTTAATTAAAAATATTTTAAAACCTTAAATACCCATTAAAATCATTGGAAATCCCTTTACATTTTTTAAATCTGTTGAAAATATCTTGGAATCTTTAAAAATACCCTAAAATCTTTCAAATCCTCTGAAATCCCTTTAATTTATTGAAATATATTGAAAATCCCTTGAAATGTTTCAAAATACCCTAAAATAATTAAAATCCTTTAAAATCCCTTTAAATTTTTTTAGTGTCTTAGAATCTGTTAAAACACCCTAAAATATTTCGAATCCTTAAAAATACCTTTAAATTATCGAGATCAATAAAAAATTCCTTGGAATCTTTTTAAATTCCCTAAAATATTTCAAATCCCATTAAATTACTGAAATCAATTCAAAATGATTTGGAATTTTTTAAATTAGCCTAAAATATTTCAAGTCACTCAAAAACTTTTGAAATTTTTTAAAGCTCTACAAAATTTCTGAATTTTTTAAAATAACCTAAAATATTTGAAGGTCTTTGAAATCTTTTTAAATCCCTTGAAACTTTTTAAAACTCTTGAAAATTCCTTGGAATTTTTTTAAAATATCCTAAAATCTTTCAAATCCTTTGGAATCACTTCAAATGATTGAAATCTATTCTAAAAGTGCCCTAAGATATTTCAGATCCTTCAAAATATATTTTTAAATTATTAAAATTAATTAAGAAATACTGGGAATTTTTTGAAATTCCCTAAAATATTTCAAATCCTGTTGAATCTTCTGAAATCTCTTGGAAGTTTTTAAAACTCCTAAAAATTTCTGTAAATTTTTCAAAGTAACTGAAGACCATAAATATTTCAAATCTTTTAAAATCCTACACTAAATTATTGAAATCAATTGAAAATTTCTTGGAATCTTTTAAAATGCCCTAAAATATTTCACATCCTTTAAAAACATTTGAAATCCCTTGAATTTTTTCAAAACTTTTAAAAATTCCTTAGACCTTAGAATTTTCCAAAATACATTAAAATCTTTTTAAATCTTTAAAATTTCTTCCAATTATTCAAATCAATTGAAAAATCCTTGAAATTTTTTCAAGTATCCTAAAATCTTTAAAAATTTGTCAAATCTTCCAAAACCTTGAAACACTTGAAATCCTACGAAATCTTTTAATTCTTAACGAATAAATTCTTTGAAATCCATTAAAAATAATATATAATCCTATGAAATTACATGAAATCCGATGATATTTCTTGAAATCCTAGATAATTTATTAAAATACCTCATAATCATTGAAATCCTGGAAAATCTTATAAAATTCTTTTAAATCTTTCAGAATATTCTAAAATCTTATAGGTCCTATAAAATCGGTCCATATGTTCTGAAATTCTAGGAAATCTTATAAAATCCCTTGAAATCTTTAAAAATATTCGAAAAACTTGCATGACCCATAAAATCGGCCCATATGTTCCAAAATTCTAGGAAATTCTTTAAAACCCCATGAAAATTGGTTTAAATCCCTTAAAATCATTCAAATCCTTGGAAATTTGTTGAAAATTAGAAAATCTCTTGAAAACTCCTGGTAACTTCTCAAAGCTCTTTTAAATTCCTTGGAAGCTTTAAAAATACACATTAAATTTTGTTTAATCCTTTCAAATTCTTTCAAATTATTGAAATAATTCAAAAAATTCCTTGGAATATTTTTTAATTCCCTAAAATATTTTTAATCTTCTGAAGTCAATTGAAAATTCCTTAGAATTTTTAAAAATTCTCTAAAATATTTTAGAAATCCTTTGAAATCCCTTCAAAATATTGAAATCAAATGAAAATTCCTTGGAATCGATTTAAATTCCCTACAATCTTTAGAATTCTTTAAAATATTTTAAAAAAATAATAATCCTATTGAATCCCTCAATTCTTGTGAATAAATTCTTTGAAATCCATTACACTATTATAAAATCCCATGAAATTATATCAAATCTGGTGATGTTTCCTGAAATCCTGGAAAATTTATTAAAATACCTAGAGAGGAAATCTTTGCAAATCCATTGGAATATTTTACATCTTCCTAAAACCTGATTTGTTTTAATTTTTTTAAATACCATGCAATTTTTCTCAAATCCCATAAAATCATTCAAATCCTTGAAACTTCCTTGAATATTGGTAAATTTCTTGAAAATGCCTTGGGATGTTTTAAAATCCTCTAAAATATTTCAAATCCTTTGAAATCTTTTGAAACCCCTTGAAACTTTTTAAAGCTCTTTGAAATTCCTTGGAAGTTTTAAAAATATCCTAAAATCAGCAAAGTCCTTTGGAATACCTTCAGTTATGAAAATATATTAAAAATTCCTTCGAATCTTTTAATATACCGCAAAATATTTCAAATCCTTTAAAACCTTTCGAAATTCTTTGAAACTATTTAAAGCTCTTGAAAATTCCTTGTAATTCTAAAAAAATAACTTAAAATCTTTCGAATCCTTTGGAATCCCTTCAAATTATTGAAGTCTATTAAGAATTTCTTAGAATCCTTTAAAATACCCTAAAAGATTTCAGAAGAATTCAAGAGATTTTTAAATATACACCTGAATTCAACAGTGGTTAACCCGCGAGTTAATTTATTAAAAGAAAAATGAAAATAGTTACTTTATCTTTAAAAAGTGACTAAAAGTGTCTATGCGACTGCCCTGATTTACAGAAAATCCCTAACTTTTTAAATATTTTTTCAAAATCACTGACTTACTCTGACCAACAAAATTCTCTGACTTTTCCCTGATTTTCAGGTTTTCCCGAACCTGCGGCCACCCTGAGGACTGCCAATAAGTATTAACTAAATTTAAAAGAAATATTAAAAATTATTCGACTAATCTTTGGGTTAAATCAAAAGAGCTTTGACAGAAATAACTCAAAATGAGAATTCTCACATATGCTGCAAATGCCTGAAACTGGATGCCACAAAATGTCGACGGGGATGCACCCCAACTTACTAATTGTCTCCTTGTCCCTCCCATTTTATCGAAAAGAATGCTGGTCTCGTACGACGAACATGGCAGGGATTATTGACATTACTCGTAATTCCACAATATTCATCGAGGAATCCATGCCCTCGAGCCCCTTTTGGGCCTTATTTAGTCCGGAGAAAATGAGAGGCGGCGGAGAAACAAAAAAAAAAATGAAACGAAAAAGAGAGAGGAAGAAAGGAAAAAAGAATAAATAAAAGAAGAAGGTGCGCCAACATGCAGCCCGCAATATCAACCATTCTGGACCTGGTCAGAAATCGCCTTGAGTTCCTGCGTAGGTTCCGCACCGTGAAGGCTCATAAATATTCCCAGAGTAAAACCCATAAAGAAACCGCTCGCGGTTCAAAAGGGTTAACTCTTTTTTTCCTCTCTTCTTTTATTTTGGGTGGACGATGAAAAAATCGCCTGCCGACCAGAAACCGGTCTGGTCATATAACTGAGAAGGGACAAAGGACCTTCTGTACTCGTTTTGTTCAACCTTCGATGCCAGGAAATTGCCAAAAGATCGAAGGGGTTGCACGTTCCAAACTATTTCCTACTAGGCGTGACGAATTCAAGGAGCTTCCTTTGGGCGAGACTTTTTATTGGAATTTCTTGAAAAATAGGAAAAAAGACGAGGAAGTAAAACATTTTTTTTGAAGTTTTAAAATATTCATATCCAGGACTCTATTTTTTGATTCATTACAATAGTTTTTTAAAGCTTGATACTTATTTATTTAATAATTTAGGGTAGTTCCCTTACTTTCCCTAAATTATCCCTGTCCATTTTTTCATTTTCTGTGACCGTTATAAATTTTTCTGTTAGATATGAAAACAACCTTACACCTAGGTGCCTAGGAGATTAATTATGTTGATGCAACAAAAATTAGTTTAAAAATTTATTCTGAAGACTTTTTGTGACAACAATGAAAAATAATTTTATAAGGCTCATCCACAAATTACGTAAGACGATTTGGGGAGAGGGTAGGTTTGGTAAAACTTTCCTTAAAAATTTATGAAGTTTCAAAAAAAATTTAAGATAAAAAAATTAATTTTTAACCGTAAGAAAAAAAATTTTAAGCCAAAGAGATTGATTTTCAACAAAAAAGATTAATTTTCTACAAAGAAAGACGAATTTTCAACGAAACTCAGCAATTTTTAAACCAAATAGTTGATTTTTCAACCAAGAAAGATTTATCACTCAATTAAGAAAAAAAATTGATCCAAAATGATTAATATTTAATTTATATTTAACTACAAATTACATTAAATTATTATATTTAACTTATATTTTATTAATTATATTATTAATTATATTATTAATTATATTCAACTACAAAAACAGTTTAGTTTTCTACCTATAAATATGGATTTTAAAGAAAAAAGTTAATTTCAAACAAACTTGTTTTATTTTAAAGCAAAAAAAATTGTCTATACAAAAAAATCGAAGTTTCAACTCAAAAATATGAATTTCATACCAACTTAATCGATGAGTTTGCAACAAAAGAAAAGAATTTTCATAAATAGATAAATTTCAAGCAAAAATGCAATAGTTACATTTTCAGTAAAAAAATTAAGCTTAAAAAAAATTACAACAAAATGGTTAAAATTTCAACAACAACAAAATAAATTTTGAACCTCAATAATGAATCTTGAGCCAAAAAATAAATTTTTAACCAAAAAGATGAATTTTCAACCAAAAAGATAAACCTACTACCAAAAAGAGAAATTTTGAACAAAATACATGAATGTTCAACTAAAAAAGGTGAACTTTTAACCAAAATTAGAATAGTTAAATTTTCAGTTAAAACAATTAATTTAGAAATATACAATTTTTGACAAAATAGATCATTTTTCTATTAAAGAAATGATTATTTAACCAAAAAGATGATTTTTCCTCCAAAAAGGACAAATTTTCAACAGAACACATGTATTTTCAACTGAAAAAGATACATTTTTAACAAAAAATCTAAAAGTTAAATTGTCAGTTACAAAAATACATTTTCAAACAAGAAAAAGAGAATTTCCAGCAAAATCATTTAATTTTCAACCAAGGAAATGAATTTTCAACCAAAAAGTTGTTTTTGCAACCAAGATGATTGATTTTGTATAATGTATACCATAAAAATAGGCATTTTTATCAAAATACATGAATTTTCAACGAAATAGTTGAATTTTTAACAAAAAAATGATGGATTTTCAACAAAAACTGGAATAGTTAAACTTTCAGTTAGAAATAAATTAATCTTCAATAAAAAAAAATGATTTTCAACACAGTAGTTAAATTTTCTACCATAGAAATGAATTTTCAAACAAAAAGATTAATTTTCTGCCAAAAAGACGATTTTTTTTAACAAGACACATATTGTCAACAAAATAGTTGAACTTTTAAACAAAGAAATGAATTTTCTGACAAAAAAAAAGTTTTCAACAAAAATGGAAGTTATAGATATTTTTCAGCCAAAAAAATTAATCTTCAATAAAAAAAAGAATTTTCAATACAATAGTCTAATTTTCAACCTTAGAGATTAATTTTCAACCAAAAATATAAATTGTCATCAAGAAAATACGTACGCTTACGTACGCTTCTACCACGCGCATGCGTCTACCACATCTCTCGCTCTCTAGGAGAAAGAGTAGGGACGCGGAACATGTGTTCTCACAGGGAATTTCCCCGAGTTGGGCATGCCTGAACTAAATAGTTGAATTTTCCACTAAAGAAGAAGGTAGATTTTCAACCAAACATCGAATAGTTAAATTTCCAGAAAAAATTTAATTTTCAACAAAACAAAAAAAAAGAATTAAAAAAAAAATGAATTTTTAACAAAGTAATTCCACTTTCAACTGATTTGTTACCTTTTCAAAGAAATAAGAGAAAATCTCAAAGAAAAATTTATTAGTTGGTATTTCAACCAAACAATATTTTCATCTTAAACTAAAACCAGTTGAATTCAACCAGAAAAGGCAAATTTTCAACAAAATAGTTGAATCTTCAACCAAAACAGATAAAAAGTATGTAATCTGTTTTGGTTGAAGATTCAACTATTTTGTTGAAATAAATGTTTAAACTAAAATGACGAATTTTCTACAAAACAGTTAAATTTTCTACAAAACAATTGAACTATCACAGAAAAAATATGAATTTTCAACAAAAAATTTAATTTTCATCAAACTAGTTGCACTTTCAACAAAATAGTTGATTTTTTACGAAAATAGTTTAATTTTTTATTCAATGACGAATTTTCGACAAATTTGACAAAAAAAATTTTTTTAACCAAATTGTTGAATATCCAAATAAATAATACCATTAACTTTAACCTTAGTTCATCAAAAAATCATTAACTCTTTTAGGTTTCCCTGACTTTCCCTGACCATTTTTAAATCCCCTATTTTTCCAGAATTCCCTGACCTATGGCAACTCTGTAATTTTAGAGGTAGAAAAGATTCGGAAGATTTTAAATTTGGTTTCCAAATTCGGATGTTTGCAAATTTGCAAACTTTAGGGAATTTCCGTCTCCCAAAAATAACCTATCTATTTGCACTCTCCGAAATAGAACATTGTTATTTGGACACATCGATTTTTCTTATTTCAAGAATTTTAAATTTGGTCCCTACAGTTCAGACCATTTGAATTTTGAGAAGTCATCAGTTTTGCATTCAAATTCTTGTCCGAAAAGATTTGATTTCCAATTTGAAAAAAGGGATCCATCAAAGAATAAAGCACTATTTTGGAAACAGTCTGGCTTTTTTCAAGGAGCATCCGAAGAAGGCGGTTTTGGTAGCAGAAACAGCTGCGGTACCGACTTTCGGCGATTTCGTTCATTCATCTTTGCTATTTATAAAATTTTATAAATAGCTCATCTTGTAAATGGAGTGAAAATTACGAAGGTCGGACGACATGCAGCCGGTATCGATGACGAGAGGAAGCTAGACTAGACACCCTGCAAGACGCGAAGGGCGAACGTGACTGCCTTCATTGACTTTACGAGCGCTAAAACGAGGTTTTATAGTTTGTGGGTAGTTTGCCTCTCTATGTGTTGGTACGCTTCCTGAAGTATTACGCATTGCTACAGAAACGTATGGGCTACTTCCACTCAAACTTTAAGATCCTGTTTAAGTGAGTCGAAGGAACTTTGCGCCATTCAGTTATAGAGCAGTCCATCAATCGATAAATAAAATATGAATATTTCCCTTGAAGAGGTATTAAGCAACGGAGAATCAATAATTCGAATTTTGGGAGTCTTCGTATTTACAGAACATTTTTTTGTCCTTTTTGGACACTCCTTCACGCGTATTTTTGTTTAATTAAAAGATTCTGCCTAGGTAAGTTTAAGAAACTTTGCGCCATTCAGTTAGACTCGAATGATGGACGGTTCACTAACTGTTAGAGATCAGTCCATCATTCATTAAATTAACTACGAATTGAGTTTTGATGACAATTTTTAGGGTATTTTTTGGACCCTACCTCATCTTTATCTTTCCTTGATTAAACGATCCTGTCTATAAATGAGTCTCAGAAATGTTGCGCCATTCAGTTACACTGTTACAGAGCAGTCAATCAATCGTTAAATTAAGCATACGAATCGAGTTTTGAGGACAATTATTGGG
>CAKNYM010053137.1:604706-644424 GCA_932195095.1 Andricus curvator | reverse complement strand
TCTAGGTAAGTTCAAGGAACTTTGCGCCATTCAGTTAGAGAACAGTCCATCATTCGTTAAATTAACTACGAATTGAGTTTTCATGACAATTATTTTGGTAATTTTTGGACATTCCTTCATGCGTTTCTTCTTTTAATTAAAAGTCCATCGTTCGTTAAATTATCTACGAATTGAGTTTTGATGACAACTTTCGGGGTCATTTTTGGACCCTCTCTCATTCTGATCTTTCCTTAATTAAACGATCCTGTCCAAATAAGTCTAAGAAACTTTGCGCCATTCAGTTAGAGAACAGTCCATCAATGGATAAATTAACCACGAATATTTTCCTTGAACAGGTATTAAGCAATGGAGAATCAATATCTCGAATTTTGGGAGTGTTTGTATTTACATATAATTTTTTTTTTGTCATTTTTGAATACTTCATGCTTATCTTTGCTTAATTAAAAGATCCTGTCCAGGTAAGTTTAACCAACTTTGCGACATTCAGTTAGGCCGTTAGGAGCTTCAAAGACTATTATTCCACTATTCCCCTCTTTTCCCCTTTTAAAGAAAATCTGATTTTTCCCCTGTTTTCAAGAAACTTCCCCATTTCTCTTTTTTTTTTTTTGCTTAAATGCGAACTGAATTAATAGACCCCAATAAGAAAATCTAAATATTTTTGGTTAAAAATTCTACTATTTAGTCGAAAATTTAATTATTTTGTAGGAATTGAAACTATTTCGTTAAATAATCATCTTTTTTGGTGAGAAATTTAACTACTTGGTTGCAAGTTTTACCAATTTTTTAAAAATTCCTTTTTTTGGTTCAAAATTTATCTCTCTGGTTGAAAATTGAAATCTTTTGTTGAAAATTTGATTTTTTTATTCAATCAATTGTTTTAACTGAAAATTCAAATATTTCATTTTTGGCTAAAAATTTATCTGGTTTATTTAAGAATTCAACTATTTGGTTGAAAAAATGATCTTTTTTAGTTAAAAATTCAACTAATATGTTAAAAATTGTATTCGTGTATTTTAATCTCGATTTTATTGAAAATTCGTTTCTTTCTTTTGGTAAAAATTAATTTTGTTGACTGAAAATGCAACTATTTCATTTTTGGTTGAAAACTGATACCTTTAATTGAAAACCAGAGAAAGTTTGATCTTTTCTAGTTGCAAATTCAGCTACTTGGTTGAAAATTCATGTATTTCGTTGAAAATTCATCTTTCTTGGTACAGGAAATTAAACAATTTGGTTGAAAACTAACTTTTTGGTAGAAAATTATACTATTTACTTAAAAAATTAAACTACTCATTTGAAAACTTAACTATTTGGCAGAAAATCAACTGTTAAAAAAACAACATATTTTTGGGTCGAAAATGTAACTGTTTTGTAGAAAAATTAAAAGTATAAAAAAATGTAATTATTTCATTTTCGTTTGAAAATGTATATTTTTAATTGAAAACTGAAATTTTCTAGTTGAAAATTCAACTATTAGGTTGAAAATTCTTGTATTTTGTTTAAAATTCGTTTTTTGATAGAAAATTTAACTTCATGGTTAAAAATTCATCTTGAAAGTTAAAAATTCAGTTTATTCAATTATTTTGTTGAAAATCCAACTATTTTGTTAGTCATATTTTTTGGTTGAAAAACTCGACACTTTGTTTTGTTAAAAATTCGTCCTTTTGGATTATAAATCAATCTTTTATGGTAATTTAAACAAAACAAAAAAATTTCAATTTATAGAATTGGTCATAGAACAGTCGATCATTCGGTAAATTAACTACGAATATTTGCCTTGCACAGGAATTAAGCAACGGAGAATAACTATTCAATATCTCGAATTTTAGCAGTGTTCATAATTTATATAACAATTTTCTTGTCATTTTTGAACCCTATTTCCCCTTTTTTGAGCTCCTTTTTAGTCTCAAAATTGGACTTTTTTAAATTAATGGATTTGTAATTTTTTGAAAATTTGATGTTACAAGATATTTTTTTAGATAATTTTAAATCGCGTTGGTGCTTCAAATTTCAGAAATTTATATATGGGAACCTTTTTCAAAATGAATGCACTTGAGGATCTAAATTTGAAAACTTTGTTTGAAGGTGTCAAAATGCTAGTGATACTTTTAAATATAAAGTACTTTAAACACAAAATATGTTCTTTAAGTTTTGAAAAATTGAATTAAGAAATTTCTATTAAATTAGAAAAATTCTAATTTGAAGATGCGTCTGTTTCAAATTTGTACAATGAAAACAATTCTATATTTTAATCAATTTTTTATTAATTTATTTGGTAGATTAAACCAAAAATATATTTGTTTAAACTTAACTATTTTCTAATTACAGAAAGTATTTTTACCCGTTATGTACTAAATTCTTCTTAAAATTCCCAAGGCGAAAGGTACCTGGTAACTATGTATTTCTGAAAGAGTGGAGGACAAATACCGAGGCAGTGGCCCTGAAACCATAAAGCCATAAAGTTACGCAAAAGGGTTGAGGTTGTCCATCGACCATGGGAAATTCTAAAATCCCAAACCTAAAATGACAATCCTTTTTTTTCTATTTTGTCCTTGGAGTAATTCCCAGGAACCGGTAAGCCAAAATGCATTTTCCGAATTACTACCGCAGTGCTTCTGTCACAAAAAAATTTCAAGCCAAGACAGATGTGAAACAGATTCATAAGGACTTAAGTAGGAAGTTGTAAATTATTCAGTTCCTGCCAGGTTTCCTTTCGCGCAAAAAAAAAATTTCCAGGATAGTAATAAATTCACAAAATTTTATCTTCGAGTTTCAAAGATTTTACTAATAAAATCGATATTTTCCCTTGCCTGAACAATTTCTCGCTTTTATAATGAAACGATTGAATTTGTACAAATTACTCTCTTAATCTGAATTAGTAAAAATTCAACTAATTAAATCAGTACTAGGGATTTCAATTGACAAATCAGTTATTTTTTTATTTTATCAATTGAAATAGTAAAATACATTGTAACAGTCATAAACTCAAAAAAATATTTTTTCAAAAATAGGGGAATAAATTCTATTAAATAAACTGATAAATGAAATGAAAATTTATAACGCTCTATAAATTTTCCACTAAAATTATGAATCTTCGACCAATGAGATGAATATTTGACTAAAATTATGAATTTTCAACAAAAAAAGTAATTATATCAAAGTAGCTGAAATTTCAACCAAATAGTTGAATTTTCAACTAAAAAGGACACATTTTGAACCAATTAGTGCAATTTTCATCTAAAAAAGATTTTCAACCAAAAATGCAACAGTTAAATTTTCAATAGAAAAAGTTAATTTTCAACCAAACAAAACTAATTTTCAACAAAATAGTTGGATTTTTAACCAAAGAGATAAATTTAAAAAAAAAAAAACAATTTTGAAAAAAATAGTTAAATTTTCTATCAAAATTAAGAGGTGATTTTCCAAAGCAGAATTAAGAATTTTCAAACAAAAAAGATTTTTCAGTCAAGAAGAAAATTTCAACTAAATTGTTTAATTTTTAAGTAAAAAGACGAATTTTTAACCCAATAATATTAATTTTCAACAAAAAACTACATTTTCAACCAAAAAGTTAATTTCCAACCAAATAGTTGAATTTAAAATAAAAAAGGATGACGTTTTTCAGAAAATTGTCATATCACGCCAAATAGAAGAATTTCCTACAGAGTACATTACTTATCAGCTAAAAAATATCAATATTCAACCAGAAATGGAATATAGTTACATTTTCAGTTTAAAAATGTTAATTTTTCGATTAAAAAAAACGAATTTTCAGCATTATAGTTAGATTTTTCACCAAATTGTTGAATTTTCAACTAAAAAAATTATATAAAAAAATTCTTCCAGATTAAATTTTCTTGTTAAAAATAAAGAATTTTCAGCCAGAAAAATGAATTTCATCAAATTAGTTAACTTCTCAACAAGTGATGAATTTTCAACTAAAATTATGAATCTTCAACTGAAATAGTTGAATTTTAAGCCAAGAAAATTAACTACCAAAAAATATGAATTTTCAACCAAGTACATCAATTTTCAACTAAAAAGGGATCAATTTTCAACCAAAAAATAAAAACGATTTTTCAACTAAATAGTGATCAACTAAATGAAAGTGATGAAGTTTCAACTAAAATGACGAATTTTTAAGCAGTTGAATTTTTAAGCAAAAAAGATGCAATTTCCTACCGAAAAAGATGAATTGTCAACACAAAAAAAGGAAAATATGAATTTTGAATAAAAAAAGTTCATTTTCAACTAAATAGTTACATTTTCTACCAAAATATGTGAATTTTGAACCCAAAAAGACGAATTTTTCACCAAAAAGGATGCCTTTTTAACAAAATTGTTTTATTTTAATTGAGAACATTAAATATGGAAAAATTTCTTATTAAAACTTTATTCTGAGAAAAATTTTAATTAATAGCGTTTAAAATTGAACTTAACACTTAAATTCGAACTTATTATTAGCACCCAATAAGAAAATCCAACTATTTTTGGTTGAAAGTTTATTCGTTTTGGTTAAAAAATCATCTTTTTTTGTTGAAAATTGGTCTTTTTTGGTTCAAATTTGAACTGCTTTGTAAAAAATTCCTTTTTTTGGTTGCAGATTCATTTTTTGTTTAAATTCATCTCATTGGTTGGAAATTTGACTATTTCGTTGAAAAATCTTTGTTGTTGTTGTAAATCAATTACTTTTACTGAAAATTTAACTTTTCCACTTCAGATTCAAAATGTATCTTTTTTAGATAAGAATTCAACTATTTGTTTGAAAATTGGTGTATTTTTTTCTCCTTTATTTGAAAATTCAACCATTTAGTTGAAAATTCAATTATTTTGTTCAAAAGTTATCTTTTTTGGTAAAGAATTTAACTTTTTTTAAACATTTGTTTTTTTATAGAAAATTCTTCATTATGGATTGAAAATAATGTTTTGTATTAATATATTTTTGGGTTAAAAATTCAACTGTTTTTTAGAAAATTCGTCTTTTTTGATAGAAAATTAATCATCTTGGTAGAAAATTTATCTTTCGTATTAAAAATTCATTTCTGTAGGTTGTAAATTCAACTATTTGGTAAGAAATTAAACTATTTTGTTTGAAAATGTAATTATTTTGTTGAAAATTCTACTCTTTGGTCGAAAATTCAACTATTTGTTGAAAATTCGTCTATTTAGACAAAAAATTCGTCCTTGGGCACTTAGTTTTGTTGAGGCTTAATCTCTTTTATTTGAAAAATCGACCATTTGGTTGAAAATTCAATTATTTTGTTCAAAAATTATCTTTCTTGGTCAAAAATTCAATTTTTTTAACATTCTTCTTGCAGATAGAAAATTCGTCAGTATGGTTTGAAAATTAATCTTTTATATTTTCATATTTTAGGGTTGAAAATTGAACTGTTTTATAAAAAATTCGTCTTTTTGGCTTGAAAATTCAACAGCTTGGTAGAAGGTTAAACTGTATGGTTGAAAATTAACTTTTTGATTGAAAATTGATATTTTTTGGTTGGAAATTCAACTATTTTGGTTAAAAATTGATATTTTTAATTGAAGATTGACTTTTTCTATTTGAAAATTCTACTATTTGGTTGAAAATTTGTCTTTTTTGTAGCAAATTATCTTCTTGTTTAAAATTTATACTATTTCAGTTGAGGATTTAACTATTTTGTTCAACATTCAACAAGTTGGTAGGAAATTAAACGATTTGGTGGAAATTCATATTTTTGGTCGAAAGTTCAACTATTTTGGTTGAAAATTGATATTTTAAATGATGAATTTTCAACAAGAAAAACTCATGTATCAAACAAGAAGGTTCTTTTATTTTGTTGAAAATTTGTCTTTTTGGTAGAAATTAATATTCTTGGTTGAAAATTTATCCTTTTTTTTAGGATTCAACTATTTTCAGGTTGAAAATTCAACTTTTTTGTAGAAAATTCGTCTTTTTGGCTTGATTATTCATCTTTTTCCGTTGAAAATTATCTTTTTTTGTTATTGAAAATTCAACTTTTCAAGTTGATAGTTTAACTATCTTTTGAAAGATTCGTCTTATTGGCTTTTTAATTTAACTACTTGGTAGAAGTTCAATTTTTTGTGTGTCAAAATTCGACAATTTGGTTGAAAGTTCTCAACTATTTGGTTGTAAATGCAACTGTTTAATTGAAAATTATTTTTATTTAAATTCAACTATTTAATTAAAAATTAATCTTTCAGGTTTAAAAGTTTTTTTTCTAATCCATTCAACTTTTTAACTTAAAAATTCAGTCCGAATTTAAAAGAAGAGTCTAAATGAGTTCTCTCTGTTTTAAAAATAAAATGAATTCATGAATTCCTGAAAAATTGATTTAACAGTGGTTGCTCACGTCTTTTTTTATATTTATGAAAATCATATTAGTATCCAAGTCGTACGGTCGTGAATTCTGATCAGTAATTTGGAGGCGGTAACTACTATGTTGTAAATAAAGGAACCTTGTTATTTTTCGCAAAAAAGGGACTGTAGGAAAATGTTTTTTTTTTTTTTTCAAGTTCGGTATTTCGACCAAACCCGGGACATTTTACTATAAACCGGGACGCTTCTCAAAACGCCCGAAAACCGGGACACCTGGCCACCCTACAAAAGACTGCCGATTAAGTATGCAAAATATTGAAGAAAATAAATTCAATTGCTTCAAAAAGCATCTGAAGTCTTGATCTCGAAATAGTCTTTCAACTGAGGGCAATGGAGCCAATTATCGGTTAATCGAATTCGATTACACCTTTTAACGAACAGCCGTCGGCCAAGAATATTCCGGCAATGGCGTCACGAGTGCCTCCTTCAGCGCGATGGCTGAAACAGGCTCCTGGCTTAATTATAACCACGCCAAACAGGAAAAAAAAGAAAAAAATACTCTAGAGACGGAAGACGAGAAAAGGAAAGATGTGGTCGTTTTGTTTCGTGCAAGACCGAGTCTTCTGGAATTAGAACTGGCTTTTGGTGGCGAGGAAACGTGCCTTTCGACTCACAGGAAATGCTCTTTTGCCGGAAGATTGAGCAACGAAATGTTGGTAAATGAGTACATTACCCAACAAATGTAGTCATTCGACATCTGTATAGTATCTATCACGGAAAAGAAGTAACATAAGGGTGAAAATCCAAAACTTTTCCCTGGAATATTATATGCTTGTGTTTAAACTTAAGAGAAATAATTTTTTCAATTATAGGATTTTATTAAGCCTATTTTTCACCATAATACCCTATGTCCCAATTAATTTTAGTTTACTCGGTTTCAAAATAAATTCGATTAAATGTGAGTAAATGTTATCCGGTAACGTACAAAATAACGCCTTTTTCCCGTTTCCAATTATAGTTTTCGAATCATAAACTCTAAATTTAAATCAGTCAAAATTTGACTGATTAAATTAATCAAGCACGCTTTGACTGAAATATCAATCATTTCCACTGACAAAACGTTCGTTTTAACAGATGGATCAGTCAATATTGCAGACTGAATCAGTCACTTGAAATGAATGATTTTCAGTCAATAGAAGTGACTGATTTGTCTGCTATAAAAAATTGCAAAATTATTTCTAAAATATCATTCTTCATTAAATTTCTACATTTTAATATATGCTTAAAATTATCCATAATTGGCTGGTTGATACATTAGAAGTTACGGATTAGATCAATCAAAATGACTGATTTAATTTGTGAAAGTTATATCATTCAACATGATTACATACATTCGTCCTTATTAGTAGAAAGTAAATCTTCTTGTTTCAAAATTGAAAATTCATTTTTTAAATTAAAATTTGTACTATTCCATTTTTTGTTGAAAATTGATCATTTAAAGTTCAAAATTCAACTATTTGTTTGAGGATTGAACTATTTTGTTGAAAATTCGTTTTTTTGTTAAAAATTAATTTTTTCAACATAAATTTAAGTATTCCATGTTTGCTTGAAAATTGATTTTTGGTTGTTGTTAAAAATTCAACTATTTGGCTGAAATATCATGTATTTTGTTATTAATATTGTTAATTTAAAAACTTATTGTTATTAATATGAATAGAAAAAAGATATTTTGATCTAAAATAAGATTTTTTCATTCAATTCAAAATCAAATAATTCCAACTTTTTTGTTTTCACCCATAAACCATCTGCTCATGCAAAAAAACAATTTTTACAAAACAAAAATTAAAATTATTGAATTTGAGCTTAAAAAAAGGAAATGTATGTAATATATAAACTACCGACGGATAGTACCGGACCACTTACCGGGTGACCTATTAAAAAGTAGCCTTGACTTTGTAAGGTCATATCGCCGTTTAGAAAATAGATACAAATATTTATAAAAAACCGTTAGAAAGCTTATTAAATTCTGCGTGAAACAAGCCTTACTTGAATTAATTTGGCATTGTGGGCATTGAATTATCACGTGAGAAAGACAAAAACAAAATTTCAATTTTTAAGGAATGTTGTACTACTTCAACTCCAGGAGTTAGAAAAATGAATTTATTAATTTGATATTTCACAAAAGTGATCTTTACGATTTTACCTTTAATTTGTGACATGAAACATTGAAAATTTTTCAGGTGTTCATGAAATAATAATTTTGATGTCCGAGCATGCTATAAAGCACCCGTAGAACCAGGGCGCGGTAATGTATTTTTTTAGCATATTCGCGCATAAAAATTATTATTTCATAAACCCATGAAGATTTTTTAATGTTTGATAACTCAAATCAAAAGTAAAATCCTAAAGTTCACTTTTCTGAACTACGAAACTAATAAATTAATTTTTCTACCTCCTGGTAAGAGTTGAAGTACAAAATTCCTTAAAAATCGAATTTTTTTTGGTCTTTCTCACGTGATAAATCAGTACCCACAAGGCCAAATTACTTCAACGAAAGCTTATTGGACGCGGAATTAATTAAGCTTTCCAGCGGGTTTTTATAATTTTTTTATCTATGTTATGGACGGTGCTATCAACAAAATCCCCTAAAAATCGAAATTTTTTTGGTCTTTCTCACGTCATAATTCAGTACCCACAAGGCCAAATTACTTCAACGAAAGCTTATTGGACGCGGAATTAATTAAGCTTTCCAGCGATTTTTTATCATTTTTTTTTATCTATGTTATGCACGGCGCTATCACCTTTCAAAGTAAAGGCTAATTTTCAATAGGTCACCCGGTTACTGGCCCGATACTATGTAGTGTAGATTTTCTATTTTTAATCTCCAGTTATTCTTAGCTACTTTCACAGGTAAGGTCTCGTAAAATAAAGCTTTTAATTGCTTTCTAATTTTTTTGATAGTCTTTCATCTTCCTACTGAAAAAATACTTCGACTGAAATTTATTCGATGCTTAGAACACTGGTAGACAAACTTTATGTGTTTCTGACCTAGAAATTATAAAAAGATTTGGAAGAATAACGATATGTGAAAAAGAGATAAAAGGGAAGAAGTCATGTTTTACATTTATAGAAACAAAAATAAATAAATCTTCCTTTAGAAAAATATATACATTTTTAAGAGACAAGGGGATTGGAATGGACTTATTTAGAGAATATTACGTTCGATATTTTTTAATTCTGAAAAGAGTTTCCAATCAAATTTAAAAAATAAAGATAAAACGTTTTCCTTTTTTTCAGTTTTTACAAAATATTGCAATTTTTTATGGATTTTATTTATTTTTCATTATATTTTTTCATTATACTTTTATAAATTAATTCATAATACATTATACTATTTATAGGGCACTTAGAGAGTGAAAAATATAAAACTTTGTAAACTAATATTTTTCAGAATCTCTTCTCCGGAAGAACGAAAATCTCACGCATATGGCCATCCCGTCCTGGTTCCCGTGGAAGCATAGGGAAATGATACACTCCGCCCGAGGGTTGGGGAGTAAAACCAGACAAAATGGTGTCCTAAAAAGGTGCGTCCCATCCCTTAATTTCCCATATTCAACGATTTGCTTACGACATCAAAAACTCGAAGGAAAACATCCATTGACATCAATACCGATTTTTACGACCTCCGAATGACCACAATAAATAAGAAAACAGCCCCCGCGTCCACTTTATTTTCGAATTTGACACATATTTTTGGGTTAGCTAGTAAACATCTCGTAAACTAATTCTGAGTTCATCAAACTTTTTAGAATTTAAAAAAAAAGTCGATTAGTCATAAAACATTTTTTTCAACAGTATTCAGTAAACAGTATCCAGTTATTTTAAGTTTCATTGAACAACTTAAGTTCAACAGTTTTTATTTAGCAATCTACATTTAACTATTTACATTTACTAACATAATTTTACGATCTTGCTTACTAAAAAGAAGATGATTTATTAAAATTCAACAATTTTAAAAAATTGGCAAGAATTCGCAGTAAGAAAAATTCAATTACAAAAACTGTTATTAAAATAATTATTTTTCGTAAGTTTTAAACTTTTTTTCATAAACACTCAAAAAAAAATTTATCTTTAATAAAGAAACTGTTTCTTCACCATAATTTTTTTCATTACACAAAAAAAAACAATTCAAAATTAAGAAAATCATTTTAAATTAAAGAAAAGTTTTTATTGGAAGAAAATACTATTTCTGTAAACTAAAGAACTTTCTTTGAATCAAAGAAACTTTTCTTGGACTGTGAGCCAATGAATATTTTTCTTTGGTGCAAAGAAATTTCTTTCATAAAACATGGCTGATTTCTCAAAAACATGACATTTTTTTTTTTTTGACACGGCAACTACCTTAAGTATCAAGTACAAAAGAATGTATAGTTGGTGAGTTGATTGTAAAGTGAGTTTACTTTTTAAAAGAAAATTATTTGAAAATTATTATTATTAGTATTATTATAATACATTATTATTATTTTACAAATTTAAGTTGGTGGTAAAAGTAATTTTGTAACTTGATTTTAAGAATAAGTTGGCGAATTTAAATTGGTGTCATTGTAAAATTAAATTTGGTAAATATTTGATTTGAAAATTATGTTTGTAGTAAAATTAGGTTCACAAATTTTACACTTAAGTATCAAGTATAAAAAAAATTATATAGTTAGTGAGTTAGTTGTAAAAATAAATTTGTAAGTTGGCAGATTAAGCTAGTATAGATATAAATTGGTAGGTTACAAGTAAAATTAAGTTCATAAATTTTACACATAAGTATGAAGTGCAAAAAAATTATATAGTTTGTAAATTGGTTGTAAAAGTAAATTTGTAAGTTGATTTTAAGTGTAAATTGGTGAATATAAATGGGTATCAAGTACAGAAAAAATTATATAATTGGTGAGTTCGTCCTAGACCTAGAAGTAAGTTTACAAATTTAAGTTGGTTGTAAAATTAGTAAATTTTTAAGTTGGTTTGAAGAGTAAGTTCGGGAAAATAAATTGGTGACCCTGAAAAAAATGTAATATGCTAAATATTTTTGTTTAGTTCGGAAATATAAATTGTCAGGCAAGTTAACAAATGTAAGTTGTTAAGTGGGCTATAAAAGCATGAATTTATAAATTGTTTTGTCAGGTCAGTTAGTAAATATAAATTGAAAAAAATAAAATAAAAATTCGACCAAAAAGGAAACTGTCCTGAATTTTAAACGAATCTGGAATTAGAAAAGTTAAGACTTCACTCAACTGAATAGCTATTTCCCCGAGGGAATAAAAAATTGCCCCAATATGCAAAAATATAAAAGCTTCTTGGCACTGGAAAGTTTCTCGATCGTTCTTTCAATTTAACGAGACTCGAAAAATTATGGCAGAAAGACAGGCGAGTGCCGGTGGCAGATTACAGAAGCGAATGTCCGACGGAAAAAAACGACCAAGGGAAAAAAGGCTCAGTGGAATGGTGCAGCCAAGGACGCAGAAGCAGACGGATTTTAATTAGAGTATCAGACAGGGTTGACAGCCAACAATATTTACACCCCTTTACAAAAAGATTGCTCTCTTAACTGCCTTCAGTACACGCACTTATTTACAAAGGATTTCGTTGTTCCAGAAGAACTTTCTTAAATTCTGATCCGACCCTCTTCCACGCAAATTTTTTAAAGTGTTCAAGAAATTTCGAAAGATTTTTAAGATTTCAAAGGATTTTTAGAGATTTAAAAGTATTTCAAAGGATTTCAACAGCTTTCAAGAAAATGAATAGGATTTCCAAGGATATTAATTATTTTAAGGAATATGTTCAAAGCTTATTTGAAGCTAGTTTTAAGAAATTTTGAAGATTTTAAGGGGTTTTAAGGGATATAAATTTTTGATGGGATTGCAAAGAATTTCCTAAACTTTCAAGAAATTTGATTTAGTTGATTGCATTTGATTTCAAGGAACTTCAGAGAATGTGAAAAATTGCAACCGATTTTTATGTGATTTCAAGGGTTTTTAAAATGATATCGAAAGTTTACAAAAAAAATTGTATAATGTTTCTATACATTGTTACAAGATATTTTAATTCTATTTTTTTAAATTATTCTTTTTTATTTATTTATAAGATTTTAGAATATTTTAGAAGATTCTAAGGGATTTTAAAAGCTCCTAATATATTTTAATCAATTTTCCAAGATCTCACGAGATATCAAGCGATTTTATAATATTTTAATGAATTTGAAAACAAATTTTTACAATAATTGGGGTGATTTCGGGTATTTTTAAAAATTCCAAGGGATTTTAAATTGACTTCAATAATTTCAAGGGATTTTAAAGAATTAAAAAGATTTCAAGCTATTTTGGAAAATTCTAGGGAATTTTTAACAGCTTCAAAAAATTTTAACGGATTTGCAAGATTTTGGGGTATTTTTAAAATCCCAAGAAATTTTCAAAAGCTTCATAAAATTTAAAAAGTTTCTAAAGGGTGTGAAATATTTTAGGGTTAAAAGATTTTAAGGAATTTTAAACTGATTTCAGTAATTTAATGGGACTTCAAATAATTTGAAATATCTTACGGAATTTTAAAAGATTCTAAAGAATTTTTTAATTGATTTCGATAATTTGAACGGATTTTAAAGGATTTGGAAGATTTTATGTTATTTTTAAAAATTCCAATAAATAATCCAGAATCAAAAGCTTTAAAAAGTTTTAAGGGATTTCAAAATATTTCAAACGATTTGAAATATTCTAGGGTATTTTTAAAAATTCCAAGGAATTTTCAAGAGCTGTAAAAATTGTTTAAACTTTTAAAATTATATCAAATATTTTTGCGTTTTATAAAAGATTCCAAGGAATTTTCAATTGATTTTAGTAATTTAATTGGATTTTAAAAGATTTGAAATATTCTAGGGAATTGGTAAAGATTCCAATGAATTTTTGATTGATTTAAATAATTTGAAGTGATTTTAAAGGAACTGAAAGATTTATACGGTATTTTTCAAAATTCCAAGGAGTATTCATTATTCAAAAGCCTTAAAAAGTTTTAAGGGATTTCAAAAGATTCCAAACGTTTTTAAATATTTTAGGGTATTTTAAAAGATTCCGAGGATTTGTCAATTTATTTCAGTAATTTTATGGGATTTTATAGGATTTCAAATATTATAGGGTATTTTTTAAAATTCCAAGGAATTTTCACGAACTTTAAAAAGTTTGAAGGGATTTCTATAGATTTAAAAATATTTGAAATATTTTAGGGTATTTTTGAAAAATTCCAAGGGATTTTAAATTTACTTCAATAATTTCAAGGGATTTTAAAGAATTAAAAAGATTTCAAGCTATTTTGGAAAATTCTTGGGAATTTTTAAAAGCTTCAACAAATTTTAAGAGATTTGCAAGATTTTAGGGTATTTTTAAAATTCTAAGAAATTTTCAAAAGCTTCATTAAATTTAAAAAGTTTCTAATGGATGTGAAATATTTCAGGATATTTTAAAACATTTTAAGGAATTTTAAACTGATTTCAGTAATTTAATGGGACTTCAAATAATTTGAAATATCTTACGGAATTTTAAAAGATTCTAAGGAATTTTTTTTATTGATTTGGATCATTTGAACGGATTTCGAA
This sequence comes from Andricus curvator, assembly GCA_932195095.1. Classification (NCBI taxonomy): domain Eukaryota; kingdom Metazoa; phylum Arthropoda; class Insecta; order Hymenoptera; family Cynipidae; genus Andricus; species Andricus curvator. The sequence goes on along the minus strand of CAKNYM010053137.1, from coordinate 630,478 downwards.
GGATTTTATGTAATTTTTAAAAATTCCAAGAAATAATCCAAAATCAAAAGCTTTAAAAAGTTTTAAGGGTTTACAAAAGATTTCAAACGATTTGAAATATTTTAGGGTATTTTTAAAAATTCCAAGGATTCTTCAAGAGCTTTAAAAATTGTTTAAAGTTTTAAAATTATATGAAATATTTTTGCGTTTTATGACAGATTCCAAGGAATTTTCAATTGATTTTAGTAATTTAATTGGATTTTAAAAGATTTGAAATATTCTAGGGAATTGGTAAAGATTCCAATAAATTTTTCATTGATTTCAATAATTTAAAGTGATTTTAAAGGAACTGAAAGATTTATACGGTATTTTTCAAAATTCCAAGGAGTATTCATTATTCAAAAGCCTTAAAAAGATTTAACGGATTTCAAAAGATTTTATGGGATTTCAAATAATTTAGTGTATTTTCAAAAATTCAAAGGAATTCTCAAGAACTTTAACAAGTTTTAAAGGATTTCCAAGGATTCCAAACGTTTTTACATATTTTCGGGTATTTTAAAATATTCCGAGGATTTACAATTTATTTTAGTAATTTTATGGGATTTTAAAGGATTTCAAATATTATAGGGTATTTTTTTAAATTCCAAGGAATTTTCACGAACTTTAAAAAGTTTGAAGGGATTTCTATAGATTTAAAAATATTTGAAATATTTGAGGGTATTTTTGAAAAATTCCAAGGATTTTCTACTTATTTCAGTAATTTATTGGGATTTGAAATGATTTTGTAATATTTTAGAAAATTTGCAAAAATTCCAAGGCATTTTCAAGAGATTTAAACCATTTCAAGGGATTTCCAAGGATTTTAATAATTTTAAGGCATTTGTTAGCATTTTCATGCTGTTGTAAAGAATTTTCTAGAATTTTCGGAAGATATGGAACATTTTTAGAGGACTTCGAATATTTGAAGGGACTGCAAGGAATTATCAGATTTCACGTTATTTCACGAGATGTCAATAAATTTTATAATTTCCACTCTTGCCTGTTTTTTATGATATCTTTCAAATTTAGGGTAGTTCAGGACATATGCTTGGAAAAAATAGTATATTCGAGGACCGAGTCCTATCGAGAAGTAATATGAGTAATAGGACACCTGAAAAACTAGCTATGTTAAAGATTCTTTAAAGAATTTTTTAAAGAATTTTAAAGATTTTAGGATATTTTAAAAGACTTGATCGAATTTTTAATATATTTAAAAAGAATTTGAAGGGGTTTCAAGGAATTCTATTATATTTCAACGGATTGTACAGATATAAAGCGATTTTATAATATTTCGAAACGTTTTAAGGAATTTCATAAAATTTAAGGAAATCATGTAGGATTTTCAAGATTCAGTGTAAGAAAATTTTTTGAGAATTGCTGCGAGTGGCCCAAGATGTCCTCCGGTCCATCGGCGATTGCACAATTTAAAAAAAAATTGTTTGGAAATATTATCCTATGCAAAGTTTCAATTACAATGCAAATATTTGAAGAGGCAATTATTTGCGTGGAGAATGTAGAAATGTTAAAATAAAAAGTTTTAAACCTGATGAAATTATTTGAGAGGGATCTAATATACCAGAGGGAGGATTCGAATTTCGGAGAGCAGACAGGTCGAGGCAGCACCGAAACTACCGTACCAGCTAATTAGGACTTGATTGGACCTCACCCCTTTCTCCACCTTCCACCTTTCACATTCTCGAACGTCCCTTTTCCCTCCTATATTTTCTCTCTCCTGTCTCCTTGTCTCATCGTCCGTCGGGCTACCAGACCTCACCTTTCTTACTGCTCTCGACTCTCAATGCTCGCCTCCTAATTGTATAATTTACTCGTCAATTTCCTCCGCGGTTAATTTGTATAATTTTGCCGGCCGTACGTAAATTCGGAGAGCGAGACATGAGAGACTTTTGCGTGTACTGTCGAGACCTCGGATAAGAAATGGGAAGAAAACGGCACGTTAACGACGCCCGGAGTACATGCACTCGAGAAAATGTTGGAATTTTAGTGCCTCGTATTTTCGCAAAGAGTCTATTATTCACTCGGAAACGGGTTTGTGGATCTACTCGAAACAAAACACCCTTAAATGATAAACTTATCCACTCTTTACAGTACCATCGAGAATTAATATGAGTAATATGATACCTGAAAAACTATCGATTAAAAACATGCACTCACTTCTCGCAGAATATCCCCGGAATAAAATAAGACAGAATAATTTATAAAAAGGATTGGAATGGTTAATAAACTCTGCTTCAAATGAGCCCTATTTGAAGTATTTGTGATACATAGAGACTAAGTGACTGAGAGTCTAATTTCTAATTTTTGCCAATTTTCATGATTCAATTTCAGCTCTTGGCAAAATCTGAGAAAGTAATGGCAAACATGTAAAAGTGACACGGAGTAAACCTTTAAATCTCCTCTTTAAAATGAGCCCAACAAACTGTAAAAATGTTCGCTGGTTCTTGAATTATCATTAAAAATATAGAGGAGTGCAGAAGAACATCGCTCGGTCGAGCGGGACTGCGCGCGCCTCTACATTTGTAATGATAGTTAGAGAACCAGTAAAAATCTTTACAGTTTCTTGGGCTCATTTAAAAGAGAATATTTGAGAGTTCATTCTGCGTGACTTTTAAATTTTTCCCATCATTTTCCTAGATTTTCCCAGGATTTGAATTTGAAACATGAAAATTGGCAAAAATCAGAAATTAGACCAGTCTCACTATCTCAGTCTCTATTTAGCAAAATTACTTTAAAAAGAGTTCATTTGACGTAGAATTAAATCAATTTTTCAATTTTTTTTTATAAATTATTTTACCTTAGTTTGTTCCTGAAATATCCTGCAAGAAGCGAGTACATGCCTTTAATAGCTAGTTTTTAAGGTGTCATATTACTCATATTCCTTCTTGACGGTACTCAGTCCTCGACTATACTATTTTTTTCCAAGGATATATCCTGAACTATCCTAAATTTGAAAGATATCATAAAAAACAGAGGAGAGCAGTAGACGAAAATCACGAACATTGGCATAAATGAAAAATTATACCGGGCTGTCTCACTCAGTATCACAGTCTCTATTTATAAAACAAATACTTCAAATAGGGTTCATTTGACGTAGAATTTAATAACCTTTGAAAAATTATTTTATCTTTTTTTCCTGGAGATATCCTGCGAGAAGTGAGAGCGTTTTTTTAATCGCTAGTTTTTTAGGTGTCATATTACTCATATTACTTCTCGACGGTACTCGGTCCTCGACTATACTATTTTTTCCAAGGATATACCCTGAACTATCCCAAATTTGAAAGATATAAAAAACAGAGAGCAGTAGACGAAAATCACGAACATTGGCATAAATGGAAAATTAGACTGGGCTGTCTCACTCAGTATCACAGTCTCTATTTATAAAAGAATACTTCAAATAGGGTTCATTTAACGTAGAATTTAATAAACTTTGAAAAATTAGTTTATCTTTTTCCCCCTGGGGATATCCTGCGAGAAGTGACAGCGTGTTTTTAATCGCTAGATTTTTAGGTGTCATATTACTGCTCGACGGTACTGTATAGTGTATAAATTTATAAATTACACAAAGTAGGGGAAACTATGCAGGATTAGGTTACTAAAATTTCGAATTTTTTTTAAATTATTGAGGAAAAAAATCACCCAACGCCTACGGGAAAACTTAGCTAATCTTTGAACTATTTTTATGGAAAAACAATTAATAAAATAATTCATTTCATTGATTTAAATATTTTCAAGAAGCTGAAAATTGAAATTCATGTATTTGGCCTATTTTCAAAACAATACCTTCAATTACAGTGGAACATTTTGCGAGACTAAACAAAAATGACTTATTAACAGTGACTGCTATTTTCAGCTAGTAGGCCGTCGGCTCTGAAGGACACTATACATGGCTATAGAAAAAAAATGGTGACCTCCGGTGATGGAATCATGATTTTCACAACGAGGTCGCGAGCTAGAATGTAATTTATCACCTGTGAGGACATAGTGAGAACCTATCATTATTCAGTTATCTGTCAACAACCCGACACCCATAAAAACTGTTAATAATGTTTTCATTCTTGCATAATCGTAAAAATGTTCTGTTTTAGTTTCGCCTGAACCCTCGCCTGAACCTACTTTCAATATATCAGAAAAAAACATACCAAAACAAAAATTTCAAGGGAAGTATTGCATATTTTACAATAAATTAAAAATGTTTTGAGAGAAGAATTTTTAAGTATAAACATACTGCCTTAACAATTTAATTTGAAAATTAGTTTTAAATACAGACTTTTTATATTTATTGAAGTTGGAACGGGAACATCCATTAATTAATTTAGGATTTGGCAAGCTTTTACAAAATAGTGATTACAGAATAATGTTGAATGTAATAATTATCACTATCGAATATTAAAATAAATTAATAATACTAAACACAGAATATATAATTTCTTTATTTTGTTACTGAAGTCTACGAATGTGAACCATAATTAAAACACATTTTTATTTTATTTATATGCTTTGAAATTCAATGCATAGTTAATATATTATTTTAATTGAATTCGATTTAAAAAAACACAGTCCAAATTACAAAATTTTGATTTAAGGGACTTGATACTGTCCAATACCATATTTTACATACCAATACGATCACCAAATTCTTTTTTGAAACGGAAAATAGTCCACTGTATAAGTCATACGTACCTGAAACACAAAATAATGTAAATATATTAGAGTCTTATTAAATAAAAAATTATAATATTATTTAAATATGAATTATTTGTTATCCAAATAGACAATCTATCTAGAAACTAGTAGACCAAAGCGTTACATCCCAGTCTGACAGAAAAACAATCTGAATAGATTGGTTCAGAATCAATTACAAATAATAATGTTCATCACCTCTAAACAAAAAATAAAAAAATTTTCGCGAAAACCTGGCTTACGAAATAATTTTAAGAAGCGATTGTTCATCCTTGGACGTAACTCTGAATTGCGAAAGCATATTTATTGGGCAGGATCATGATAAAAGGGGTTCGGTCTTGATTGCAATATAAGTCGCGGGATGGACATGCACTCGAGTAAATTAAAATGAAATGAGTTATATCTTGTGTGCTACATGTACTGAAGAATGCGGTCATTGTCTCTGTCCCTCTTTTTTCAAAAGCAAAGAGGGACAGAGACAACATAACTGTAGCCGTTCGTCACCATCATGTTTGTAAGATTGTGAGATTATACCTACACCGTTGAAAATATGGAACGTGACGCAAAGGGCGAGATTTACAACGCAGCCACTATAAAGAGCACTCAATGCTGCCGAGTGCCAGAGGGGTCTCTTTTCTTATCCAGCGTCTTTAGAGCTTTTCGTGATCTACATGTCTGCCAGGAAAAGCTTTATCTCCAGGGTGGAGACATTTTTTTTTCTTTACTTTCACATGTACGATTCTATTAGAGGATAGGCGTTTTCCTTTTCTGATGCCTCTCACTATATCGAGTATTGATACGGACGGAGTGAAAGGAGGAGCCAAGTGGATGTAGATAAAAAAATTTGGATGAAGGAATTTTTTATCAAGTAGGTAGGAACTTCAAGATTTAAATAATTACTTCAATATGAAAATTTTAGAAATAATTGCCATTGGGAAGATCCTCGGAAAAAAGTAAGATAGTAATATGAGTAATATGACACCTGAAAAACTAGCGATTAAAAACATGCACTTCTCGCAGGATATCTCAGGAACAAAGTAAGGTAGAATAATTTATAAAAAAGCATTGTAAAGTTTATTAAATTCTGCGTCAAATGAACACAATTTGAAGTATTTTTGACAAGTAGAGATTGTGATAGTGAGTGTATCAGACCGATCTAATTTTCTATTTTTTCCAATTTTCGTGATTTTCGTCTTCTGCTCTTCTCTATGTTTTTATGATAATTCAAAAAAAATAATTTTCTCAGTTTCTTGGGCTCATTTCAAAGAGACGATTTCAAGATTCATTTTGCGTGGCTTTCAAAATGTTACCATAATTTTCGTAGATTTTTCCAGGAGTTGAAGTTGAATCATGAAAATGGACAAAAATCAGAAATTGGACCAGTCTGTCTCACTGACTATCTCAGTCTCTATTCACCAAAAATTCTTCAAATAGGGCTCATTCGATGCAGAATTTAATAACCTTTCCAAAGCTTCTTGAAAAAGTATTCTATCTCATTTTGTTCCGGGGATATACTGCGATAAGTGAGTGCATGTTTTTAATCTCTAGTTTTTCAGGTGTCATATTACTCATATTACTCTTCGACGGTACTGTAAAGAGTGGATAAGTTTAGAGAAACTGGTCTAATTTCTGATTTATGCCGATTTTCATTATTCGCCTTCAACCCCTAACCAAGTGGATGTAGATGGGGGTCTTTTGAAAGAATTATTTAATTTTTGATTAAGGAATTTTTTATCAAGTAGGTACTTAGTAGTAGTATTAACTGATTCTTTCAATAAAATCTATCAAATTATTCATTAGGAAAAGTGATTTCATCAGTGGAAGTTACTGATTAGATTATTCGAAATTACTGAATTTATGGATGAGAAGAATTGACCTCGGAATTTACCGTAGTGATCATTTTTGACTAATCAAAATCAAAGTGTGTCAGAAAAATCGCACAAAAAACTTCATCTTTTTAAAGTATTAATTAAAGTTTAAAACTTTTGAAAGCATTTGATCTTACTTTCTTCTCTTCCTCAAGTCGACCGACTTATAATTCAGTTAATCCAGCCAGAAAATTTACTTGCATGTGAGAAATTGCTAAATTTACATCATAACTAGAAGTACATTTCCTTAACTTAGCCTTATAGTCTCTCCAGTTACGTCCTTTTGACCCCCAGACAATCTCCCTTGTGGAGATGAAAATTTGCTATGTGCATATCTGCAAAGTTGGGCGACGCAATCCTGATAGGACAGTGATGTACTTAGGGTTCGAATAAGATGGGTTGGGGGTAGGGGGAAGTTCTCAAAGTTATGGAAACACGTGGGTCGAGCGTGCTAGGAGAATAATAATATGAAGAAGAGGGAACCAACCCAGAAGTTAGGTGATGGGTGTGGGTGTGGACTATGGGTGTGGGTGAGGATGAATGGAAGGGGAGGGCAATTACCTCCAAGGCTCTCGTTGCAACCCTATAGCACCGAATATACCTCAACCTTCTCCTCATCCCACCTTTGGCCAAGACTATTTTTCAAGATTACTGAAAGATGAGAAAAGTTTTAATGCCACCGTGATACCGACTTTGCCGCTCGAATATCGAATAAAGTAGATTGCACGTTTACGAAGAATATTATACAAGATGGCGATGCACGATGGCTATGTACACTCAGAAAACGATTTGGTTAAATCAAAAAAAATTGGTTGGGTCAACCATAGGCATAGAATATGGTTATTACAAGTACAACAAAATATTTAGTTGAACCAACCAATTTTTTTTTAACCAAATCGTTTGGCAGATGGAGTATTTAGTTCATTCAGCCAATCAATTTGGTTGGGTCAAACAAATTGTGCTGCGTGTGGGCACTGTATGAATTTAATCACAACCAGTGAAACCCGCGGCTGCATACAACTTTATTAGAAGAACTCGCATTTGCCTGGACGTTTGGCCAGGGGAGAAGAGAACTGTAGAAAACCAGCTAAAGAGTTCAGCCGGTTTGTCGACAGTCGAGTATGAAGGCAGACATTCGACCCTACCCACCCTTGCACGAAATGGCTTGATATCTGGTCTCTTCCCGAGTGGCTATGAACAATTGCTCGTTATAGACTGCATGCGAGGGAGAAACAACTATGGTTATCTGCTGGACCACTCGGTTATCCAAAATGTTAATCCGGGGTAATGCGAGTAATCCAGTGTAATCCAGCTAATCCACTGGTAATCCGGCATAATTTAAGTAATTCGGGGTAATCCCAGTATTCCGGAGTAATCCATTTCTAACGGAGTAATCCACTTGTAATCTGGAGTAATCGAGTTATAATCGGCGAACTTACACGGAAAAAATTTATCTGTAAAAAAGTCACGAACTAGTAGCTAGGGCTCGAATATGAGAAAAATTCATCGAATATTGACGTATTTTCGTAAATAATCTGGGAACTTTGAGAAAGAATTTATTGACGAACTCGATGTGAAAATTCTAAAACGGTTCATCACTTTTTTTTACGTGAATAATTATAAAAATATTACGAGTGATTAGGAAAAGATTCTCAGAGCACTCACGAGCTTGCTCGACAAATCTGGGAACTGGAAAGTAGGTTCGCCTGTACGTGGTCCGCACACACGCTCGCCCAAACGTGCGGTGCGTGTGTGCGCTCATATGTGTGTTTCGAGTTCGTCGAATGAGTGGCTAGAAGTTTTGTTATACCTATTTTGTTTGGCCTCGAAGGCTTCGCGTGTTTACGCACTCCTGGGTTGCGAATTTATAAATTAATATAAATTAAATCGCACAAATAAAATTTTTCCTCTTTATATTTCATTCTGAAATTTTCAGGAACTGTTCGTAGGAAATTCGAACTGTTCGTAAAAAACATCGAAATTTATCCATACGTTTCTCATAGAAAGTAAAGAAGGATGTAATGTTTCATTTTTTGATCTCGTATCCGAGACCTAGCTACAAGTTCGTGACTTTTTCATGGATAAATTTTTTCCGTGTATAATGCAAATATACCTATGCTATTTTTTGTTAAAAATTGATCTTTTTTAGTAAAAGAAAATAACCTTCTTGGTTGAAAATTCAACTATTTGATGAAACATTAATCTAGTTTGTAGAAAATTTAACTATACTGTTGAACATTCGTTTTATGTTGTTGGAAATTAATGTTTTTAACTGTAAATTTAACTATTCACTTTTTAGTTGAAATTTATCTTTTTAACTTTTTTTATATTTTTCAGTTGAAAGTAGAATTATTTGGTTGAAAATTCATGCATTTTGTTAAAATTTAGTCTTTATTGGTAGAAAATTAATCTTCTTGCTTGAAAATTCATCGTTACGGTTGAAAATTCGTTTTTTTGTTGTTAAAATTTATTTTCTTTAACTGAAAATTTAACTATTCCATTTTTGTTTGTAATTGAATCTTTTTTAGTTAAAATATTAACTCTTTGGTTAAAAATTCGTCTTTTTTGGCTAAATTTAAATTTTTTGATTCAAAGTTAAAATATTTTTTGGCTGAAATATAAACTATTACATTTTTTGTTCAGAATTCATCTCTTTTGGTAACAAATTAATCTATTGAAGATTCATAATTTTAGTTGGAAATTCATCTCTTTGGTTGAAAATTTAACTATTTTGTTAAAAAATCGTTGTTTTTTGGTTTAAAATTGATTTTTAACTGAAAATTTAACTGTTGCAGTTGAAGATTCGTCATTTTATTTGAAAATTCATCTATTTGAATGAAAATTTAACTATTTTGTTAAATATTCTTTTTTTTGTTGAAAATTAATTTTTTAACTAAAAATTCCTCGAAATTCCTTAAAATCATTGAAACCCCTTTGTATCTCTTAGAAACCGTTGAAATCTTCAAAATTCCATAAAAAATCCCTCATAATCCTATAATATCCGTGGAATTCCCTTAAAATCTAAAAATAGTTTAAAATCCTGAAAATTCCGTAAAATATTTCGAAATCTTACGAAATCCCTTGAGATCTTTGAAATTCCTTTAAAATTCACTGAAATCTTTAAAATCCTTTATAATATTCGGAAATCCTTCTCTCTCAATTTGAATCAGCTAAAATTGTTATCAATTTCAATCAGTTACTGAATTCATTACTGATTGAAATTAGTAAAAATTGTGAATGATTCAAATTTACAGAGTTTGAAATTCCGTTCAATGTTTTAAAATCTTACAAAATCCTCTAAAATCAGTGGATATATTTTAGAATCTTCAGAAATCTCTTACAATCCTTTTAAATCCCGTGAAATCATCAAAAAATTCGTGAAAATACTTCGGTATCAAATGAAATTCTTTAAAATCCTTTGAAATCCCGTCCCGTGGTTTATTTTCTAATATTTCGAAATATAGTTTGCAATTAACTTTAAAAATATATAAGATAAACTTTGAAAGAATTTTGAAATACTTTTGTTTTCATAGTCGAAAATTTAGTTGCGTGAAAATAAAAAAATAGGAAGAAACAAACCCTCAAACAGGGCCGAACCAACCCCACACCTGGAGCTATACCAGGTGTGGATAGCGACACCTTGAATTTTGGAAATCTTCTGATTTACCTTTTCTGCCATTACCACTTCCATTTGTCCCGCACCTTTTCCAATCATTACAAAACTTCACACCTGGAAAAAATTTGTTCCGCCATCGTTGCCCTCAAATTTAGAATTTTAGAGCTTATACGTCACCGCTGAATTTGAATATTTCTTTTGTTTTATTAAAAAAAAAAAATTTCTTATATGTATTATATGAATTGAAGAACTACTCGAGTGAGAAAAATGAGAAGATGAGTCATGTAGAGTTTGATTTGAATATAGAATGTATATGGAGACGCGGTAATCATGTATTCAGCCAGTCAAATGAATTCTTGTTCCAGCCAATTGAAAGTTTATTCGTCTCTAAACTCTGGAGACGGTCCACGAATCAAGAAATCTCTTATAAATTTTTTAGAAGTTCCATTTTTGCGGAGGACAGTCATGGAATATTTGTGTGGATTCCAAGTAATTGAATCGGACAGATCTTGGGGCGTTATACTAAGAATAATTTTATAGAAATTTATAAGAAAGGAGGAATTTCATAGTTTGAAGTTTTTAAATTAAAAATATTCTGTTGAGAAATCTTTCAAAGTAAAATTCTATATTTATTCTATATTGAAATTTCAGTAATATTGTACTTTCATATTGCAAATCCTGTCAAATCTTTTGAAATCTCTTGAAACTTTTTAAAGCTCTTGAAACTTTTTAAAGCTCTTCAAAATTCATTGGAATTTTCAAAAATACATTTCATGAAATCTATTGAAACCACCCTAAGCCTAAGGCCCTAAGGCCTAAGATAATTCAAAATTTGAATTCAGATTTTCAAAACATTTTATAGGATTTTAATTTCAAATCCTATCAAATCTTTTGCAATTCTTTGAAATTTTTGAAAGCTCTAAAAGATTCCTTGGAATTTTTAAAAATAACCTAAAATATTTTAAATTCTTTTAAAACCCTTCAAATAATTAAAATCAACAGCAAATTCTTTAGAATCTTTTAAAATATCCTACAATTATTTTTAAAACAATTTTTTAATCTTTGGTAATACTTTAAAATCTTTGAAATCCTACAATTAAAATATTGATTTTCGGCAATTTTATCATTCGTTTTCTTTTTCTTGTCGACAATTTTATAATTCAGGAATTTTTGTTGGCGATTTTTAAATCGACAATTTTATAATTCGGAAATTTAGAATCTTCTCAATTTTATATTCAGAATTTTTTTATTTCAATTCTCAAAAATTGACACTAATTAGTGTCGGAAAATTTTACATTCAGAAATACTTTCTGTTGGTAGTTTTATAGAGCCTTGATTTCTGGAAAATTTATTAAAATACCTTGAGGTACCCGAAATTTTAAAACCTGAATTCTCAAATTCCCGAATTTATAAAATTCCCGAAAATGGGATGACATAATTTTGCCGAATTTTCAAATTCCCGAATGCGGAAAAATAACGAAAAAATAATTGTCGCAATAGAAATTTTCAGAAAAATGAAAACTCCCGAAATTTCAAATTCCCGAAAGAAAATAAAACTAACGAAAATGTTTATTCCTAAAATTTTTAATTCCCGTAATTTATAAATTTCTGAATTTTCAATTCCCGGAGAAATAAGATTTAATAGTACACTTTAATCTCGACTTTAATAAATACCCCATATAAAACAAAATATTAATCTAACAGAAAAAAACTATTAAATATTTTTTTGGGGAAATTTTAAAGTTCGGAAATTGGGACGACTGAAAAATCCTGAAAAATAAAATTCCCGACAATGTAAACTTCCCGAATTGGAAAATTCCAGAATAATAAGATTCCCGAATAATGAAATGTCCGAATAAAAAAATTCCTGAGTTTTAAAATTCCCGATTAACAAAATTAATCCCGATTAATTAAAATTAACACTGCACTTTTCCGATTCGGGAATCTTATTATTCGGGAATTTGATAATTGAGGAATTTTACAATTGGGGAACTTTATTATTCGGAAAATGTATTATTTGTGAATTTTATTATTCGGGAATTTTACAGTGTCAGGAATTTTATTTTTCGGAATTTTTCAGTCGTCCCCGGCAATTCGCTATTTTTGGAAATTTGATAACTGCGATGTTTAAAATTTCGGGAATTTAAAACTTCAGGAATAAACATTTCCGGTAGTCTTATTTTCTTTCAGGAATTTAAAATTTCAGGAAATTTCTCTTTCGACAATTATTTTTTTGGTATTTTTCCACATTCGGAATTTTGAAAATTCGGCAAAATTATGTCATCCAGTAAATTTAACCAATGTAAATTTTTCTTTTAAATCTCAGTTAGTAAAGAATGAGTAATTAATTAAATTTAGTAAAATTTTCAACTAATTATTAGTTGTATTTCACTATTTCTTTTAGTAAATTGTTTTAATCGCCAAGGAATTTTCTCAGGCTGATAAACCGAAAAAATAGACTTTCCTGAAAATATTTTTGACTTACCAGTCTTTATATAAAGTGTTAAATCCAAAATATTTTCAGGAAAAAGTTTGAGGAAATGAAACTAAAACAAATACAATTTAGGATTTTTCAAATTTAATTTACCATACAATTAACTTGGAAACAATTAACTTACAACATTTTAAATTGTTTGGATTGCCAAGAAACTTTTTGATGCTGATAAACCAAGAAAATATACTTTTCCCCAAAAATATTTTGAATTTACCACTCCTTATAAAGAGTGGAAAGTCCAAAATATTTTTAGGAAAAGGTATATATTTTTTCGTTTTATCAGCCTCAGAAAGTAGCTTGGCTATCAAAACAATAAAAAAATTTATAAATTAATTGTTTTCAAGTTAATTTTATGATAAATTAAAATTTTTTAAATCCTAAATTGTATCTGTTTTAGTTTCATTTCCCTTTGTATTCAAGACACGTTTTTAAATTATAAAAACTTCCCAGCTAAACTCCTCTCAATATAAAACCAAATTTCCCAACCGTATCCAGTATCCACAAAATTACCGCCATTTTGCCCGATAAAAAAAGAGACCTTCTATATTTCCCAGTTTCATAAAACACATCGACTCCCAAGTAGGGGAAAAAGATACTAATGGACAAAGTCCTCTACGTGCCCAGATTTCAGGAGTCTTTTCTCGCTTTGGTAATTTTCTCACGCGAGGAATATTCCTTTTATTTTTCGGGTCACTTTTTCAGGGGAAATTCGCTTTAACGTCGCAATTCGTAGGTGGCACATGGACTCTAGGCGCTGTGTTGATGGTACGTGCACAAATTCCCTATGGGTGGAAACTATGAAAATGCTACCCGGGAGAGGTGACCAGGTGGAAATTTTTATCCTGGTAGGAGCTGATGAGATGCATTTTCGTAACGAGAAGCCCCGAGGGGTCCTTCAAAAACTACGTTCCTCTGGCACCGGGGGGGGGGGGCCAACGCAAAATATGACATCACACATGGTAAACATAAATGTGAATAACAATTTTTTGAAATGCTCGAAAAAAATGGAAATTAGTGATTTTATGTGGGTGATTCTAAGACCAATCTATTTAGATTATTAAATTTTCCAATTAGGAAAATAAAACAATCCAAAATATTAAATACATTTCTAAAAAATTTTTGTTAAAATTCAATGCATACTTTTTACACAAAATTTTTTAAATGAAAGAAAAGATTTCTTACTAAAATTGAGGTAAAACTATGTAAACTCAATTTAAAGAAATCTTAAAATTATTCATAAGCAAACCCTGCAGATTGGAAAGAATCATATGTTTAGTGTCTCTATTTAAAAATTTTTAATTAAGATTGAAAAGAATTTCATTTTCTCATGAATAATTTTTGCTGAGTTTACAAGTAAAGGATCTGTATAGAGACTTCACTTTCTTTCCCCTATTCCCCTCTTTACATGAAAAAAAAATAGTTAAATGGACTAGGTGAATAGTGGATTATGAAGATAACTCGTTTTTTATTGGTTAAATTAATAGAAAATTTAGTTGATTTTACTAGTTTTTTAGTTAATTTTACTAGAATTTAACTAGTAATTTTCTTTTTTTGGTGTACCCCTTTTTGAATAGAATTCCTCTTTTTCCTCTGTTTTTAAGGAACTTCCCCTTTTTCTCCTTTTTTTGCTTAAATGCGAGCAGAATTAATTGGACTCAATAATTGATCATTTTTTGTTGAAAATTGATCGTTTTTAGTTGAAAATTTAACTATTAAATTTGTCATTGAGAATTTATTTTTTTGTTTCAAAATTGACCGACTTGGTTTAAAGTTGAACCACTTTATTAAAAAGTAATTAGATTGGTTTAAGATTTCACTACTTTGTTGAAAACTCATTTTTTTGTTGATAATTAATTTTTTAAACTATTTGATTCAAAATTTATGTATTTTATCGTAAATTCGTATTTTTTCGTCTCAAATTATTCTTTTCTTGATTGAAAATTCAACTACTTGGTTGAAAAATGAATTACTTTCTTAAAAATTAATTTTATTGGTTGAAGATCCATCTCTTCGGTTGAAAATTTAACTACTTTGTTGTAAATTCGTTTTTTTAGTCGAAAGACAATTTTTTAAACTGAAAATTCAACTATTTCAATTTTTGTTGAAAATTGACCGTTTTTTAGTTAAAAATACGACTACTTGCTGTTTGAAAATTAACTATTTTGTAGAAAATTCATATTTTCGTGTTGAAAATTCAACTCTTTTTGTATAAAAATCGTTTTAGTCTTTTTTTATTTAAATTTCAACTATTCTGTTAAAAATTCGTACCTTTCGATTTGAAAGTTCACATATTTGATTATAAATGTAACTTTTTGGATGATAATGTTTTTTTTAATTCAACTATGAGGTTCAACTACTTTATTAAAAATAAAATTGGTCTAAAAATTCAACAACTTCATTGACATCTATTTTCTACCTTGATTAAAAATCTTTTTTGGTGGAAAATTCATGTATTTTTGTAGAGATTTGGTTTTCTTTGGTTGAAAGTGCAACTATTTTGTTGGAAATTCGTATTTTTTTATTGAAAATTCAGCTATTTTTTGAAAATTCATCCAAGTTCAACTATTTAATAATAAATGCAACTGCCTAGTCCTGGTTGATAATTTATTTATTTATTTTTTGAAAATTCAACTATTTGGTTGAAACCCATCTTTGTAGGTTGAAAATTCAACTATGTGTTTGAACGATCAACCGTTTTATTGAAAAAACAATTATTTTATTGAAAATTCAACTATTGTGTTAAAAATTCATCTTTTCGGATTGCAAATTTTATTCTTGGTTGAAACATTACCTTTCTTGGTTGCAAATACGTATTTAAATTTTTTTTATCTGTTTTGAAGATTCAACTATTTGTTTGAAAATGCAACTATTTGTGGTTTAAGTTAAATATTTTTTGTTTGAAAATTTTACCATTTGGTTGAAAATTCACCTTTGTAGGTTCAAAGTTCAATTATTTACTAGAAAATTCAGCTATTTTATTGAAAATTCATCCCTTTTCATTTAAAAGTTCAACTATTTAATAATAAATGCAACTGCCTAGTCCTGGTTGATAATTTATTTATTTATTTTTTGAAAATTCCACTATTTGGTTGAAACTTATCTTGGTAATTTTTAGGTTGAAAATTCAACTATGTGGTTAAAAGTTCAACAGTTTTATTGAAAAAATAATTATTTTATTGAAAATTCAACTATTTTGTTAAAAATTCATATTTTTTGACTGAAAATTTTATTCTCGGTTGAAACATTATCTTTCTTGGTTGTAAATACGTATTTAAAATTTTTTGTCTGTTTTGAAGATTCAACTATTTGTTTGAAAATGCAACTATTTGTGGTTGAAGTTGAATATTTTTTATTTGAAAATTTTACCATTTGGTTGAAAATTCATCTTTGTAGGTTCAAAGTTCAATTATTTAGTAGAAAATCCAGCTATTTTATTGAAAATTCATCCAAGTTCAACTATTTAATAATAAATGCAACTGCCTAGTCCTGGTTGATAATTTATTAATTTATTTTTTGGAAATTCAACTATTCAGTTGAAACTTATCTTTGTAGGTTGAAAATTCAACTATGCGGTTGAAATTTCAACAGTTTTATTGAAAAAATAATTATTTTATTGAAAATTCAACTATTTTGTTAAAAATTCATCTTTTTGGATTTAAAATTTTATTCTAGGTTGAAACATTATCTTTCTTGGTTGCAAATACGTATTTAAAATTTTTTGTCTGTTTTGAAGATTCAACTATTTGTTTGAAAATGCAACTATTTGTGGTTGGAGTTAAATATTTTCTGTTTTAAAATTTTACCATTTGGTTGAAAATTCATCTTCAGTTAAATCTGTTAAAATATATTTGTATTTTTTGTGTTTTATTTTAGGCATTTATCGAATGAAACGAAAGAACAAAAATTTTGACTTAAAAAGGGGAGGGGTATTCATATTTGTGACGTCGCCATGTGGGGTTCAAGCTATGTGTGACGAAGAAGGGGAGGGATGGCAAAGTTACGAAAATAGCGTGACGTAGTTTTTGAACGGCCCCCCAGACCCAATTTGAGGAGGTATGGACTTGGAAACCATAGCGATGCGTTTGAGTCAAAATAGGGGTCGAGATGAGCGAGGGCGAACCCCGTATTGAACAGATGCGCGCGCATCTGTGACATAGGACAGTATAGAAAAGATGACGACCGCATCCATTACCTCTCGAGGACAGGCGACCATAGATTGTATAAGCTTGGATCTTTCACCAAGGTCATTCAATATACCTTTGCTCCGAGCACCCACTTTCCGGATGAAACATCGGATCTTGAATACTTGTTTTTAGGAACCGTTGGTTATGTTGACTATTGAGTCACTGAGTAATCCAGAATCCAACTTAGGTTTCGAAATCTATGCGGTTTCTCGTTAAGGACATCAGAGGGACGAATTTCTATGAATGTTGCTCTTTATCTTAACTGTAAAGTGAAACATGCACTATCGATGAGGTTGATCTAAAGTGGAAGAGCAAAATGACCCCTAAAGCACTCAGGGAAGTCAATTTATTTTGGCCTAAAAGACGGAAAAATGGAGATTTTTTCTGGTTTAAGAAATATTAGTGTGTAACGAAAATCGTATCGTCGATTTTTAAGCCAACAATTTTGTTATCGAAAATTCATGAATGGTTTCAAAATTGTGAGAATGCAATTAACAAACTTCCGCAGTTTGAAATTCCCCTAGATTAAAAGTTTGATAGTTTGAAACTCCGTTACGCTCTAAATTTTAATCAGTCAAAGGTGACTGATTCGAAGTCAGTTCTGATTGATTCAGCAACTCAAAACTGACTTCTCAAATCAGCCAATTTGACTCACTGATGAAATCACTCACTTGAAATGATCCAATCTGTTGAATTTTCAACTAAAATGATTAGTCATTTACCAAAGAATAAATTGTCTACGAAAAAGACGAATTTTCAACTGAAAAAGATTAACTTTCAATAAAAACGAACAAATGTTCAATTAAATATTTAAATTTTCCTCTAAATAGATGAATTTTCAACTAAAATAACGAATAATAAACAAACAAAAAAACTTTCAACCAAGAAGATTAATTTTCTACAAAAAAGACGAATTTTCAACTTAAAAGGTTTATTTTTCAATTGAAAAACAATAAATACATCGCAGATCAACTTTCAACAACGTAGCTAAAATTTCAAACAAAATACATGATTTTTCAACTAAATAGTTCAATTTAGAACTTAAAAGGAGCAATTTTCAACGAAAAATGGAATATTAAAATTTTGAATTAAAAAAACTAATTTTCCGAAATAAAAAAAAATGAATTTTCAACAAAATAGTTAATTTTTCAACCAAATAGATGAATTTTCAACTAAAATAATGCATAATAAACAAAAAGAATGAAATTTCAACCAAGAAGATTGATTTTCTACCAACAAAATACGAATTGTCAACTAAAAACAAATTAATTTTCAGTAAAAAATACAATTTTCAACAAAATAGTTTAATTTTCAACCAAACTGATGAATTTTCATCTAAAATCATGAATCATTAATCAAATAGATCAATTTTTACCAACGCAGATCAACTTTCAATTGAGTAGCTAAATTTTTTAACAAAATAATACATTTTTAATCGAATAGTTGAGATTACAACTTGACAAGATCAATTCTCAACGAAAAATGTAGCAGTTGATATTCAAATAAAAAAGATTCTTATTTTTCATAAAAAAATATTCTTATTTTTAATAAAAAAATATTCTTATTTTTAATAAAAAAATAGTTGATATTTCAATGAAAAAAGATATTTATATTAAATTAAAAACAGAGGAATTCAATAAAAAAAGACAAATTTTTAACAAAATAGTTTAATCCTCAAGCAAATAGTTGATTGTTTAACGAAAGAAGATCCATTTTTAATTTAACATGGAACCCCTTAGCTTAATTCTCAATTAACAAACTAAATTAAAAAAAAAACGAATTTTGAACAAAATAGTTAAATTTTCCCCCCAAAAAATAATTTTAAACAAAGTAATTCAACTTTCAACCAAGTAGTTGAATTTTCAATCCGAAAAGATGAATTCTGAACAAAAAATGTAATTGCGTTGATATATCAACCCTAAAGAACTTTAATTTTAAATCGAAAACAGTTTAATTCAACCAAAAAGATGAATTTTGAACCAAGCCATTTTTAATGATCTACCTGTAACTTTCATTGCTTTAATAAATCATTCTGAATAGCGTAATCAGTAACTTTCAGTAATTAAATCAGTCATTTTAAATTATGTAACCAGTAAGGACCGTAAACCTTTTCAGGATTCCTGGAAACCAAAGAAAAAAATGACAGAAAAACTACATGGCAGCCAAAAACTGCTAAAAGTGGTGAGCCCTGGTTTATTCAGTAGAAATGACTGATTATTCAGTCAAATTTTGACTTATTTAAATTTAGAGTGTAATTTGAAACTTCGTGAGTTTGAAACTACCGCGATTTGAAACATCCGTAGTCTGAAACTGCTGTAGTTTTAAACTGCCATAGTTTGAAATTCCCGCAGACTGAAACTGCCGCGATTTGAAACTGCCGTAGTTTTAAACGGTCATAGTTTTAAACTCCCGCAGATTGAAACTGGCGCGATTTAAAACTGCCATAGTTTGAAACGGTCGTAGTTTGAGACTGCTGTACTTTCAAACTACCGTAGTTTGAAGCTCTCACAGGAAAAAAGTGCGCGACTTGATACTGCCATAATTTGAAACTGCGATTTTATACTGCCGTGGTTTGAAACTGCTGTACTTTAAACCTGCGGTAGTTTGAAACTCTCGCAGTACAAAAGTGCGCGATTTGAAACTGCTATAGTTTGAAACTAGTACGATTTGAAACTGTCGCGATTTGAAACTGCCGTAGTTTAAAACTCCCACAGTTTAAAACTCCCTTAATATGAAATTTCGTTAGTTTAGAACTGTCGTAGATTTAAACTGCCATAGTTTGAAACTCCTGTAGATTGAAACTGCCGTAGTTTGAAACTGCTGTAGTTTTAAACTGCCTTAGTTTGAAACTGGCGCGATTTGAACCTGCATTAACTTGAAACTGCCGTAGCTTTAAGTTCCCGGAATTTGAAACTCCCTTAGTTTGAAACTGCCGTGACCTGAAACTCCCGTAGTTTGAAACTTCCGTAGTCTGAAACTGTCGCAGTTTTGAGCTCCCGCAGTTTAAAACTGTCGCGATTTAAAACTGTCGTAGTTTGAAATTACCGTAGTTTGAAACTCCCGTAGTTTGGAACTCCCGCGGAATGAAACTACCACGATTTTAAACTGCCGTAGTTAGAAACTCCCTTAGTTTGAAACTTCCGTAGTGTGAAACTGTCGTACTTTTAAACTGCCGCAGTTTAAAACTGCCGCGATTTAAAACTGTTGTAGTTTGAAATTTCCGTAGTTTAAAACTTCCATAGTTTAGAACTCCCGTAGTTTGAAACTCCCGCGAAATGAAACTACTGCGATTGGAAACTGCCGTAGTTAGAAACTCCCGCAGTTTGAAACTGCCGTAATCTGAAACTCCTATAGTTTTAAACTTCGGTAGTGTGAAACTGTCGTAGTTTTAAACTCCCGCAGTTTAAAACTGCCGCGATTTAAAACTGTCGTAGTTTGAAATTTACGTAGTTTGAAACACCCGTAGTTTGAAACTTCCGTAGATTGAAACTCCCGTAGTTTGAAACTCCCGCGAAATGAAATTACTGCGATTTGAAACTGCCGTAGTTAGAAACTCCCGCAGTTTGAAACTGCCGTAATCTGAAACTCCTGCAGTTTTAAACTTCCGTAGTGTGAAACTGTCGTAGTTTTAAACTCCCGCAGTTTAAAACTGCTGCGATTTAAAACTGTCGTAGTTTGAAATTTCCGTAGTTTAAAACTTCCGTAGTTTGAAACTCCCGTAGTTTGAAACTCCCGCGGAATGAAACGACTGCGATTTGAAACTGTCGTAGTTTAAAACTGCCACAGTTTGAAACAGCCATGATTTAAAACTCCCGTGGTTTAAAACACCCACAGTTTGAAACTTCCTTAATTTGAAACTTCGTTAGATTCAAACTTCGTTAGTTTCAAATTGCCTCTCTAGAGTCTAGAGGCGACGCGACGGTCGAAGCGCAATTAAAATTTGTGGTCGAAGTTAACGAAACCAGCCTTCCTCTGATTAAAAATTTTAAATGCTCGCAACCAACCCACAACTTTACGTGACGTTGATTAAGTGCATTTAAACGAATATCAATCCTGTCACATTTATTCAGTTCTATTTGTCAAATGATCAATTCTTATCTGCTTAATTTACGTTCATCTCTAAATTTAAGATCGAATTTATGTAAGTACATTTTTGATTTAAAGATTTTACATTTTTGAGTATTATTTTTTACTGTGTACTTTTTTAAAAGTTTAAAAGAAAATTGTAATAGATAATTACCGAGAATATTTTTATCAATTTTAATCTTTTTAGGTAAAAAGATTTTTAAATTCAGCGCCAAATGATCCTGAAACGATTTAATTACTATAATGGTAAAGTATAATATTCCCTAAAGGTGGTAATTACACTGTTCAACCGAATCACGAATAAATTCGAAAATAAATAATATTTTATAATGTTTTTAGGACTTTTTTACGGCTGAAATTCTACCAAATTTTTCTAAGATTAAATAAGAAGACAAACGTTCTTTGGCTAATTTGGTTTTTATAAGAATATTTTCAAAGTATGAGGCTGTTGCTAAAGTAGAATTTTATTTCAAATTGAATTGAAATTGGAAATAAAAAAATGATTTCACTGCAATTATTCAGTACGACTGAAAAACGACTATTTTAAAACTGGATAAAAGTATATTTAAGATTAAAAATAAGATAATGACCAGAGAATTAGCAGTATAAAAAATAAAAATTTCAAACTAAACATTTCAAAACAAAATTTAAATGTTTAAAAATGAATAGTTTTCGAATAATCGGCTTACGCTTTCAAATGAAATTAAAAAATTGAAATCTCAGGAAAGAAGCCATAAAAATTGAAAAATTTAAAGATATAAAACAAACTGATTCACTTTCAAACTTCTATCAAGTTTCTTAGGTCAAATTTGTTGGAAAAAATGTTCAAACGGAATTTTCCTAATTTTTTTTTATTTGATACACAAATTCCTTCAGAAATTACAAATTTCTTTTGATTTCTAAAAAAGACCTTCAGTCCTTGATTGAAATTTGCTAATTCATAGTCGTGACATTAGAAAATATAGACATAAATTAAAAAAGAGGTAGTAGAATGTATAATTTACCTGTTTTGATCTACGTATTAATCGACTAACACTGGAATCTGCGATTTATAATGAATTGTCGTAACGAAAAATAAAAAATAAATTTATTTGTTTTGCACCTTAGGATTCAAAAGTAATTCCTGATAAGAAATAAAACTAATAAACTGCTCCTGTCTCATAAAAATTAATGCCTGTCTTTTTAAAATGAGGGAAGAAATAATGATAACATTTTAATCAAATCTAAAGAATTTTCGAGCTTAAAAATGAATTTCAAAGCCTAAACTTATAAAATTTCTTGAAATCTAATGTTATTCAGCCTACAAAAATAGAGGACCTTTTAATGTAACAGCTATCCATTTTTGAATAAAATTTTTATATAAATGAATTTGTTTACCAGTTAAGAAATAAGTTGGACGATACCAAGAAAGAAACAAACATAATCCGTAAAATAAAATTTAGAAAAAATAGTTCTAAATCTTTAGAGTGCCTTTTAAAGTTTTCTATATATAATTTCTGATCTTAACTTTTTTTAATGCCCAAGTAAATAAAAAGTCCAACTTTTCTTTAAAAATTTTAGAAGACCAACTAAGGACAAAAGTACTAGAATAGTTGCATTTAATTTTATTTTTATTTTTATTTTTACAAGTGCTGATGGCATTTTTGTATGACAAAAGTATTGAAAAAGTCCCACTTAATTTTTTTTTCAATTTTGGGCAGGAATTTTTCAGGAGAAAAGTACCAGAAAAGTCCTACTTAATTTTTTTATAATTTTGGCAAGCTATAAACAATTTTTTGGACTAAAGTAATTAAAAAGTTCCATTTTATTTTATTTTTCAAAATTTTTGCAAGTGCTAATGGGATTTATGTTCCAAAAAAGCACTGCCGAAACGGGACTAAAATACCAAAAAAGTTCAAAATATGTGTCCTTTCATCAGAACTTCTTTTAGGTCAAAAGTATCAAAGGAGTTACACTTAATTTTTTTATAATTATTTTGAGCAGGACTTTTTTTAGGACAAGATCGAAAATATCCCACTTAATTTATTTTTTAATTTTGGGCAGGACTTTTTTAGGAAAAAAGTACCACAAAAATCCAACAAAGTTCAAAATATGTCCCGTTTCAACAGGAATTTTTTCAGGACAAAAGTACTAAATTTCGAAAAAAATAAAATGGAATTTTTTCTATTCCTTTTGTCCCAAAAATTATTTAGAACTTCCAGAAATTTTCAGAAAAAATTTAGTGGAACTGCTCAAGTACCTTTGTCATAAAATATTCATACTCAAACAAAACAAAATTAAGTGTGACTTTTCCAGTACATTTGTCCTAAAAAAGTCCTGGTAAAACGGGACATATTTTGTACTTTTTTGGTACTTTAGTTCAATTTTAGCTGTAGTTTTTTGGGACATAAATCCTATCAGAACTTGTAAAAATTTCGCAACAATAAAGTGGAATTTTTCTAGTACTTTAGTGATTATTTGTTACTTTTAAACAATTGTAAGAAAAATTGGTTAGTACGTTAGCGGGACTTTATCCAGGATCCCACTGGGATCTCAATAAGATTTTTTTTACTCGTGTGGATTTATTTTGAATTGAAATAATAAGAAATTTAAGAGAAGGCCAAAAAATATAAATATAAAAAATTATATTTTCTTCTATTTGGATTCATCCAAAATAAACTGAAATCATGATTTGCAGATGTATCATCTCAATGTAAGTTGAAAAGCTTTAGACTCTAAAGCTTTTTTTTAGAATATCTTTTTTTATTGTAGCTCTAAAGTTTAGAGCTACAATAATAAATTTTAAAAAATGAGTCATAAATTAAAGTTTTTATATTTTAAATTACAATTTAAAATACTCTGAAATCTTAGCTCTCTAATCCTTAAGTAATTTATAAAGTTTCTAATAATTCCCTAATTTCTATTCATTGCCGCCTAAGTCCTCCTATATTTCACCCTCCATCCCTCACCTTCCAAGATTCCCACATCTAATCACGAAACCATTCATTAACCATCCGAAACAGACCGTAAACCGTTCTCTTAATCCCCACAAGACGCACAACAAAATACCCCACAGATTGCATCAACATTTACAATTTTAAGCCCATTTTTCATTACTTCCGAAATAAACTTAGGAAATTTACGAAATGCACAGAATTAAGGAAGAAGCATGACTGAACTTCAACGACTGGCAAAAGTTCTTCCTCAAGACTCAGAAGACTCCAGGACCACCAGGAGGCTTAGAACTCAGGGTTAAATGTCTTTTATAACCCTTCCGTGGATCCTCCGTAAAGACTCTTGTCTATTTTACCTGACGCTCACCTTGGAGGCAAAAAGCACGGTCGGTGTAATAAACCGATTTAAATGGCCCAAGATGCTTTCGACTTTCAGAAAAACGGCTATGAACAGAAAAACCCTTTTTTATGGCATGGAAAGGGGTGAAAGGGATGTTTACAGTTATCTTACCTAGCAAATCGAGATGGACCTCCGGAAACCACGAAATGGTCAGGTGAGACATTCGTCAGTCTCTGGCTTCAAGGACTCGCGACAACTCGGATTTCGGAAGGATTTTTACTCGTCAAGGTGAAGTTTGTTCAAGGTTTATCGAGTTCTTCATGTGGAGTGACAAAATCTAACAAAAAAAAAAAAATTTCAAGGATGTCCTTTCATCTTTAATGGGTGTGTGCAAGTGCATCGAGTAGAACAGGTGAAGCGAAAGCCCATAAAAAGTTTACGACCTGCGTAACACGTGTTCAATCGCTACTTTTCCTTCAAATGAGTATAATATTCTTTTTATTTGATCGACCAGAATTGAGCTGTAAAAATGATCAATCGGTTTATCTATTTCTACCATTCTTCTGCAAGAGTACAGTAAAACGGGGTAATTTCGGACATGTGGGGTAAATTCGGACACCCCTAATTCGCTAAATTGAGAGGACAAATTACTTAAAACTGTTCCAAGAATCTGGAATCAGTTCAAGCTTTGACTGGTTCTAGATTCTGGTTAAAACCACCCACCTTAAGTAATTTAAATGATCAATTTAGAAATGTCTGAACATACCCCACATGTCCGAAATTACCCCGTTGGACGGTAAGAATTGAAAATAAAAATAAAAGTTTAATAATGAAATTAATAAAAGTCTACGAATTGGAAATCAATTTTTATTAGTTTCATGTTACTATCAATCTTTCGAATTTTAGATTTTCGGCACAACTTTCCTAGGTCATGCCGAAAGTTGAAGTCAAGGTACCAAATTAGTGAAATTCTTGTATTTTTTAAAAAAACTTTTCACACGGTACATTCTCTTCAAAATATCAAAAATGTCTATTAGAGGTCATTCGACGCGCAATTTGATAAGCTTTCCATCAGTTAAAAAAAAATGCTGGCTCTTTTTTTAAACGAGTAATAATGTTTCCAAGTTAATAGTGATTTTTAATAGTACTCGTAAAAAGTTAAACTATTTGATTCAAAATTGCTTATTTTGGTTGAAAATAAATTTTCTTAACTGAAAATCTAACTGTTCCGTTTTTGGTTTAAATTTTATCTTGTTTAGTAGAAAATTCTACTATTTCGTTAAAATTTATGTACTTTTTTAAAACTTCGTTTTTTTAGCGTACAACTATTCCTCTTGGTTGGAAATTAATTTTTTTGTGCGAAAATTCAACTATTTGATTAAAAATTCATTTTTGGGGTCAAAGGTTCATCATTTTAGTTGAAAATTAAACTATTTTGTTGGAAATACGTTTTTTGTTGATTAAGAACTAATTTGTCTAACTGAGAATTCAACAATTCCATTTTTTTGCTGAAAATGTATCTTTTATAGTAGAAA
>CAKNYM010053137.1:576785-594506 GCA_932195095.1 Andricus curvator | reverse complement strand
TATATATATACAAATTACTTTAGTCGAAAAATATATTATACAAGCATTAAATACGTAAAAAATGACATTTCCTTGTACTATACTTACAAGTTGCTAAGCCCGAGAAGGATTTTCGAAATCAAGTGGATGTAGCATGATGCAGAAACGTAGAGCTGCATATTTTATTCTATATAGTATGTTCTATCACATGTATCGTGTCCCGTATACACGTATGTGGGTATTTCTTCATCGGTTACTTTTTCTTCCCCGTGTAATATATTTGCGAATACTTATTAATTTTTTTTTTAATTTAGTAAATTTTTTTTATAACATTGGCCAAAAGAATACAGATTATTTTACGCGAAACTATATTGAACAAGCGTTAAATACGTGGAAAAAAAATTGTTCCTTATTCTACCCTCACAAGCTGCTAAGTCCGAGATGAATTTTCGAAACCAAGTGGATATAGCATAATGTAGAAACGTAGAGCTGGATAATGTTCTACCTATAAAATAGCATGTCCCGTACACACTTATGATGTGGGTATTTCTCCATATGAACGTTACTTTTGCTTCCCCGTGTAATATATTTGCGAATATTTATTGAATTGTTTTCAAATTTATTCTTTTTTTGATAACGACCAAAAGAATACATATTATTTTACCTAAAAAATATATTAAATAAGAGTTGAATACGTAAAAAAAACTTTTCCTTGTTTTACGATTACAAGTTGCTAAGTCCGAGAAGGATTTTCGAAACCAAGTGGATGTAGCATGATGCAGAAACGTAGAGCTGTATATATTATATTATATGTACAGGTATATTAGACACTTTTCGGGTATATATTTCAATTATAATCTAACACATATTTAATGAGAATGATAGTAAATAATCTCTCTGAAGGACTTTTTAAATAATAATTTTTAACAACTAAAGTTATTGCTGTTGTTGTTTTTTGTCATTCCACGTCGCGTAATAGAATGTCGCAGAATTAATATGTAATAAAATATAAGAATTTCCAGAAAATAAATCACCGCTCTCAATTTTACTGTCAACAACTGAAGCATTTTCGATTGAAAATCTATAAAAGTGAATAAATTTCAATTGTAAATCTTCCAAATTTAATAATTTTTACTTTAAAACTGAAAAATTGAACTATAAAACAAGCATTCAAAATTGCATCATTTTATCTCATACAGAATAAATATTGAAGAGCCTTCCATTGCGAATATTCAAAATTGAAGAATTATAAATTGTAAATCTTAAAAATTCAACTATTTCAAAAAAAGTGTTCAAAATTACATACATTTCAAAATAAAATTTTGAAAATTCAATAATTTGAAATTCTACATATATTTTCAAAATTCAAGAATTTTCAATTGTAACTCTTCAAACCTATAAAACATTGAACCGTAAATCTTTAAAATTGAAGACATAAGGAGTTTTTAATTTTGAAAATTTGCAATAAAAAATTATGCAAGTTTTAAGTTTTACAATTAAAAATTTGGTAATTTTGATTAATTATATTTTTAATTTCTTCAATTTGTAAGATTTGAGAATTTCTATTTATATATCTTTAAAATTGGATAAATTTCCATTTCCAACCTTTACAATTGAATATTTTTCAATGTTAATATTTTCAAATGGAAATGTTCTAAAGAATCATTCAAAATTGCATAATTTTCTATTATGTAGATTAAATATTGAATTGCAAATATTCAAAATTGTAGAATTTTAAAGTGCAAATCGTTAAGATTTAAGAATTTTTAATTTTAAATCCTCAAAATTGAACTATTCCAAAAAAAAGTTCAAAATTACATACCTATAAAATATAATTCTTAAAAATTGAATAATTTGCTAATCTAGATTTTCAAGATAGAAGTGTTTTCAGTTGCAGCTCTTAAAAATTACAGAACTTTGAATTGTAAGTCTTTAAAATTTAAGCCTTAAAGAGTTTTTAATGTTCAAAATTACATACATTCAAAATATAAATCTTGAAAATTGAATGATTTTCATTTCTATATTTCAAAATTCAAGAATTTTCAATTCTAGCTCTTCAAAATTGTAGAAATCTGAATTATAGAAAAAACTTTAAAATTGAATATTTTTTATTTTTCAAATTTACAATAAAAAATTATGCAACTTTTAAGTTTTACACTTAAAAAATGGGTAATTTTGATGATTTATATTCGAAATTTCTTTAATTTTTAAGAGTTAGAATTGAAAATTCTTTTGAACAAATTTAAAAATCTTTATTTTTGATTCATCATTTTATTGACTTGCAAATTTATCGAACTTAGTAGGGAATTTTCCGGACATTATTTCTGGGAAAATTACCGAATTATTGGATTTCTTGCGTCCCGAAAATTTTTGGGAATTATCCCGAAAATTTTTTACAGTGTTCTTGTAGTTGTAAATTCTTGCAGCAGTACCTTTTTGTGAATTATTGCAGGAAATTAAAACTACAATACAAAAAAGTACAACATTCGTCCGAATAATAGACAAAAGTTGTACTCTCCTCTAATTTTGGTTGTCATGTACTGAATTTATTTGTAGGTTCCTGTAAAAATGGTTTTATTTATTTTTTATTTTTTGTAGTTTGTTGTAAAAATTTTTCCCCCAAGAATAATATTCACAGAGGTCATATACCTCGCACTCACATAGGGTGAGTGCGAGGTGAGTTTCAGGCTACTTTTGCAGACACCTCGCCCTTTCTGTGCTAAAATCATCTCCCTATCTCCTACAACGAAAACTAGATAAATATGACTCTGTGTAAAATTACATGTATTTGTGTGTGTGTAAATTTGTGTGTATGCGTGTGTATGAAATAGTGAATGTAACTTTGCTGGAATGCTGGTAGGTGATCCTTTGCAGGAAGGACCTAATAGCCCGGTATAAGGACGTTTTCTGAATTGGCCGCCATGTTTCTCTACAGAATATATTCCCCGGCGCATGTCAAATTAGCCGCGAGGGTATTTCCGCGGATCAGTGAAATTTCGTTATACGACACGATTCTCTTGACTTTTCGAGTTCCGCTGCGTTGCTGGCCGCTTTGTTTGACACGAATTTGTCTTTATGCGACTTTATTATGGCCCAGATAACCACCCGGAAAAGGGACTCGAGCTCACTTCAGTCGAGCACGAGATTTTATTTTTGTATCGTTACTTTTATTGGCTTAGACAATTTGTCCCCGCCCTCAAATTTATTCATTCAAGCAAATTTTGGCTAGGTTTTCCGTGATTTGAAGTTTAAAAAACATAAACTCGAAGGAAATTAATCCTTTTCTCACAAAGTTGTAGTCACGAGAAATTTTTCCAAGTTAATTTTTTTTAATGATTTCAAAACTTTGAAACCTTCGAAATACACTGAACTCCCGATGTAAGAACGCCCGGTCTACGATATTGCCAGAACTGACAGCCTCCGCAGTTTTTGGATGAGAGGAGCCGCGTGGCTGAAAGAGAAGCGGTGCTCAGCCAAGCGTGACAAACAACTCGAGGGCCGCACGCTCAGCGCGTGGGTTGCATCAGGTTGCGTCATGCGTCCAAATCCAACAGAAATGATTTAAGCGGCCCTGACCGTTTACGTTTGGATTCCCCCGATTCAGGATTAAGGCAAGCCATACCCGAAACCGTTCTTGCATCGGGAGTTGAGTGTATCTCTTAAGACTTAAACTGACTCGAACTTTTCCTAAAATTTTGTAATCCTGCTAAAATAAAGAATTGCCTTACAATCTTCCAGATTCATTTTCGACGTTTTTGGGAATCATATTTTCAAAATCAAAAATCAATTTCCATTCTCCCAGGAAACTTAGGAAAATTTATTTTACTCTTGGAACCTTTTAAAATCCTTGAAAAGCTTTTACATTTTGTTTCGAAATCTCATCTTACATTCGAGTAATCTTGAGAGTTATTTAAAAAAAAAAAGTAAAAAAAATGTAGATTTTGGAAGAAATTGTTGTCGAAAGTCTGATTAATTGCAACAAGGAAAATATTATCAGTTTGATTTTGAGTTTATATAAATATAATTTTCTTAAGATTCTTGAGAAAATTAAAAAAGATTTTTGAAGATTTCAAATATTTCAAAAAAGAATCTGGAAATTTTTAAATACAATTTTGTATTTTATAGGATTTTACCAAATTTTAGGAAAAATTTGAGTCAATTAAAAAAATATTTAGGACTTTTAGATGTTTGAAAAAATTTTTTAAATATTTTGAATTTTCCCAGACATCTTAGGAAAATTTTGTTATTCTCTGAAAGCCTTTGATGATTCTTGAAAAGCTTCTAAATTTTGTTTTAAATCTTCAAAATTCCACATTTTGTTTTTTATTTTATGAAATCTTTTCGAGTTTTAAATTATTTTTCAATCTTTCAAAAACTTCTAAATGTCTTTTAAAGTGACTCAAAGTTTTGTAATCTTGCAAAATTAAAAAATTTTACCTTTAAATCTTCAAGTTTCTTTTTTAACATTTTTGGAAATCTTCTGAAATATTTCAAAATTTTCTTCGAAATTTTATATTTCAAAATGAAGCTATATCAAATTTTCCAGGGAATCTTGAAAAAAAATTTTATTCTCTTGAAACTTTTCAAAATTCTTAAAAACTTTCTAAATTTTCTTTCGTAATTTTCAAAAATCTACATTCTGTTTTACATTTATTTAATTTTTTCACATTTTTAATTATTTTTGAACCTTTTTAAATATTCTAAACCTGATAACTATCTTTTAAGATGATTCGAATTATTCCTAAAATAAAAAAATAAAATCCTGCAAAATTAAAAAAATTGCCTTGAAATCTTGCAGACTCTTTTTCGAAATGTTTGTAAATCTTTTAAAATATTTTGACATCTATTTAAATTTTCTCTCAAAATTAACCTATTTAAAGTAAAAAATCGTATTAAATTTGGCCAGGAATCTTAGAAAAAACTTTTTATCTTTACATTTTTTTAAATTCTTGAAAACCTTCAATATTTTATTTCAAAACCTTCAAAGATCTACATATTGTTCTACATTTTAAAAAAAATTGTCTAATTTCAAATAATTTTTCAAAATTTTCAATTATCTTTCAAAATGATTCGATATTTACCTACAGTTTTTAAAAGATCCTGCACAATTAAAGAACTTGCCTTAAAATCTTCCAGATGCTTTTTCGACAATTTTGGAAATCTACTGAAATCTTTCTAAATATTCTCTTAAAATAAATTTTTTTTCAAAAAAAAAAAAAAAAGATAACAAATTTTTCTCGTAATCTAAAGAATTTTTTTCTATTATCTTCAAACCTTTCAAAATCCTTAAAATGCTTGAGAATTTTATTTCAAAATCTTCAAAAATCTACATATTGTTTAAATTTTTTTGAAATCTTTTCAAGTTAAATTATTTTTGACTCTTTTCAACACCCTGTAAAATAATAAAAATAAATATAAAAATTTAATATTTAATAAAATAAGTTCCTAAAATCGTTAAAATCTTTTGTAATCCCTTTATATTATTGAAATCTATTGAAAATGCCTTGGAATATTTTAAAATACCCTAAATTATTTCAAAAGAATTCAAGAAAATTTAGAAATATAATTTTTAATTTATTGAAAGAAAAGTGACTCTCTCATTTTAAAAGTTAGGCTACCGATCACTCTCGACAGTTACTGAAATTGCTTCTTACAGAAATTCCCTGATTTTTGCAATTTTTTTTCAAAATCCTAATTTTTCCCTGATTTTCCCTGACCAAGGAAATTCCCTGACTTTTCCTTGATTTCCAGGTTTTTCCTGGGTCACCCTGGTTACATTTTTATTTCTATTTTAATGTATAATAACATAAAAAAGATTTAAATTTTTATTTATTCAATTTTCAAATTCTCAAATTGAAATTATTTTTTACTCACAAAAGAGTATCAGGTTTCACAGCACAATGAAGATGAAGTTGACTTACCTGAAAGAAGAAAAAAAGAGATTATATTACCGAATTGGAGAATTCCCGACTAATAAAATATCTGAACTACAACATTTCGGAATTATAAAATTCTTGAATTTAAACAATTAAAAAAATGTTCTTTAATAAATATTATTTATTTATTAGAAATCAAATAATCAAATATTTGTATCAAATAATTTTTTTTTATATTTAAAGTTTTTAAAAATAATGTTTTGAATTCCAAGTAACAATAATTGAAATAAATATATTTCTGGATGAAAAATTTTGATTGAAAATGTGCATGGCATTTTTTTAAATTACAAAAAACGTTCTTAAAAATCAAATTTTTAATTAAAAAAAAAAATAAATAAACATTGAGATAAATTAGTGCTGAATTGAATCCTGCAAAGTTTTGATGAAAATAGGTTATTATAGTATTTTTGATAAATAAATAATATTGATTAAAAACACAATTTTTTAAATTACTCAAGTTCGGGAATTTTATAATAGGGAATTTTGTAGTTCGAATATTTTATAATTCGGTAATTTTATGTCGGGAATTTTATTATTCGGGAATTTTTTAATTCGGTCATATTATAAACTGTTCGGAAATTTTATTATTTGGGAATTTTATTATTTTGGAATTTTATTATTTGGGAATGTTATTTTTCGGGAATTTTCGAATTCGAAAATTTTACAGAATCGGGAATTTTTTTGGGGATTTTTCATTCGACCCACATTATTTTGGTGAGAAAAGAGACAATAAAATGTCACTGAAATCTTTTGAAAGTCCTTGCAACTT
Organism: Andricus curvator; assembly: GCA_932195095.1. Lineage (NCBI taxonomy): Eukaryota > Metazoa > Arthropoda > Insecta > Hymenoptera > Cynipidae > Andricus > Andricus curvator. Next base: position 587,822 of record CAKNYM010053137.1, on the reverse strand, counting down.
TTTGAAGCTTTTTAAAATAGAATATTTTTAAATACTCTAAAAGATTTCACATTTTTTGCAATCTTTCAAAATCCTTGGAAACTTTTTAAAGCTCTTGAAAATTCCTTGGAATTTTTTAAAATACTCTAAAATTTTTTAAGTCCTTTAATACCCCTTTAAATTATTGAAAACTATTCAAAATTCCTTGGAAAATTTTTAAATACCCTAAAATATTTCAAAAGAATGGAAGAAAATTCAGAAATAGGTATAGACCTGAATTCAATAGTGGTTATCCCATGGGCTAATTTATGAAAAGAAATTTATCTAAAAAGTGACTAAAAGTGACTAAAAGTGACTAAAAGTGACTCCCTGACTTTTGCAAGTTTTTTCTAAAAATTCCTGACTTTTCCTGAGCAACTAAATTCTCTGACTTTCCCCAGATTTCCAGGTTTTCCCTGAACTGTAGCCACCCTGCTCTGAAAGAACCTCAAGCAATAACAGAAAAAAATAATTTACTTTTTAAAATTTATTTTTCGCACTCTAAAAAATGGAGTTGATTTTTTTGTCGGGAAAAAAACATTTATATTAGTTGTCTTGTAGAATAATTGAGGAATGCGTGGATTGCAGCTATCCGTCGGAACTCGCAAGCACGAAAAAGGCACTTCATCAAAATTCCAGGACGTCTACTTTAAGAATGCAAATTGCATGTCCCACTCGTAAGTTTTGCGAATATACGTCTGTTACTACCCCCTATCCTTTTCCCAAGGCGAATTCACTGAAACTTTCCCGAAACTTTATTATAGATAAGGGTATCAACTCTGAAAAAGTAACTTCATCCCATCTGCAAACTTTGTCACGCAATCAGAAAAAATATTTTTGAAACGAAAAAATTCACTTAAATTTAATTACGAAGGTTTTGTATTGAAGAAAAAATTATGCAAAATTAATTCGAAATAAAAAAGGTATTTAAAGGAACTTCAAAGTTCTTATTAATGATTCTAGACTCTGATTACTCCTTCAGTATTGGATTTAATAAAATATTTTTGAAAACATATTTTTTAAACGAAAAAATTTAGTTGAATTAACTTAAAAAGGTTTTACATCAACGGCAAAATTATGCAAAATTATTTCGAAATTGAAAAGGGTATTTAAAGAAACTTACAAGTTTTTATTAATAGTTCTAGAATCTGGAAAATATACATATACAGTTTTTAAATGAAGCTAAATGCTTGAAATTAATCCTTTTTGTACATCGAAAACTTTAAAATTGTTCAATTCTTCATATTTTAATTTTTATAATTTAGAATAGCTCTTAAATTAAAATTAGTTAAAAATGACTAATTGAAAAGCAAACAGTTAATCACTGATTTAATAAGTAGTTATTCTAATTGTTAGTCAAAGATTAATTGAATTCCTCAAAAAAATCCATAATTTCATTTATTAAATTTCTTTCAGAATGTTGATGTTCGTTGTGAATTTTATTAAATCTGTAAAAATTGCATAATTTATTATAGGGACGCAATTTATAATTCTTTCGTTAATATCAGTTTTAGTAAAAATACAAATTTTATGAAAAACATTATAGTTAAATATTTATTCAAATATTCTTTCAACATTTTTGCGATGTACATTTCCATCCACCTACATCTCTTTTGGCAGAAATGTTATTTTTTTCTTTGTTGCGAATTCACCTTTGTATAGGTTAAAAATTCAGCGATTTTATTGAAAATTTTATTATTTGCTTAAGAATTCGACTCTATTCGAAAATTTTAATGTTTTGTTGAAAATTATTTTTTGTTGTTGTTGAAATATGAACTAAGACATTTTTCGTTTAGAATCATCTTTTTGCTGAAAATTCAATTATTCGGGTTGAAAAATTAACTGTCTTGAAAAAAATCGTCTCTTTGGCTTTAAAACGTAACTACTTGGTTAAAAATGTAACTGTTTTTCGTTTGTGGCTTAATCTGTTTTGAATAAAAATTCGACCATTTGGTTGACAATTCATCTTTATGGGTTAAAAATGGACCAATTTGATTTATTGTGTTGAAAATAGACATATTTTCTTGAAAAGTTATCTTTCTTTGTCGAAAATTGAACTTTTTTGTTGAAAATTCATCCTTTTGGATTTAAAATTCGTCTTTTATGGTAGAAAAGTCTTTATTGAAGATTTTTCATCCATAAATCACTTAAAATGGAAATGCAAAGTTTGGGTTCTGAATCATTTTGTATTTTCGATATCAAAAGCGAGTAGTAAACATGCTTCCCTCTTTGGAATTTAGATTCAACAACAGAGTACGGGATGTGTTGCTTTGGCAGACAAAATATTTTCGTTTTCGTGTCTGACAATTTTATGCGATTTTTACGTCCGGCGTGGAAAACAATCGCGTTTTCAATCCGCTTTGAGAGACTCGAGCATTGGATCGATGTAGTTGAATGGTTAAACAAAATGTGTTCATTGACTGGAATTTAATGATTCGACACTCCTTTTTGATTGGCGGATATTTCGAATTTCAAACGTTTCAATAATAACAGGCCTTGAACTCACCAAACTGTTCACACTATTTGACACTTTTTTAAGCAATGTAACTATTTTGCTACTATTCAAAAAAAATTAATTTTAACTTTTATTCTAAACCCAAAACAGTTAAATTGATCCAAAAGCACGAATTTTCAACTAAAATAGTTGAATTCTCAAACATAAAATTTGGCTCAATTCGAGTGAAAAATAAAGGGGTCCTCCAATGCTCAGGTCAAACACATTTTTTGGTTGTTTTAACTAAATCTTTTGGTGAATCGAGCATTTCATTAATTAAAAAAAATGGGTTTGGAACAATCAAATATTTTTTTGAATCAACCCTCCATTGATCCAACCAATTTTTCATTTATATCCAAAAAAACAGTTTTTTTGGTGAAAAAAATTTCTTCTGATTCCGAAATCTGGAAGCTAGAATTAGTCGACAGGAAGAAGTTAGAAAAGTAAGTAAACAGTTTAGGACTTTAGGTTCAAGGTGCTAAAATTAAAAAGACTTCCGAATTCGGAAGGTTAATAGGGAGGCAATAAACGAGGCACTAAACCAAGAAAACGAAGACGGGTTAAAATTCGTGATAAACGAGGGTGTCATAAACATAAAACCCCAAAAAGGTCTTCCTTAATCCTATTGCCGCTTATTTATCCTTTTTCAAATCACTTTTTGCCTAGTTTTATGAGATTTTATTGCACTTTAATTTTTATTGGCCCTTTCCAAATTACTAAATGACTTAACTAAATAACTAAACGATCCCCAAGTCACTAAATTCCAGGATGGTCGTTTTAATCGAGGAAAAAAATTTCCGGTCATTGTCCGGGTTTTTTCGATTTGAAAACAATTTTCCATTGAAATTTAAAAAAAAAACGAACTTTTATGCTGAAAATTTTTTCATTTGAAGGAATCGAAACTGAACTTCAAATTAAGATATTCTGGAACTCTGTTGAATTTTGAATTTTTTAAATAGAAGCTCTAACATTTTTTAATTCAAACTCAATAATTTACACGTAAAAATGGAAACTTTGAACATAATTATAAATTAAATGCCGTTATACTGCAAAATTTCTAATTTACAGAATGAATCAATGAATTTGTAAGCGTTCAAAATTATATCATTTTATGAAATTTTGAGCCCGAAACATTAAGAATTAAACTATTAAAATATATTTTTTACATAAACACTTTTTAAATGAGAAGTTATGTAAATTTAATTTTAAGTCCTTTTCAATTAATAATTGTTGAATTTTTATTCATACATCGAGATTCAACACTTACATTAAAAATTAAAAATTAAACAATGAAAATTGTAAGGTTCAAAGTTTAATGTTTTAATTAATTTTAATTTTCATTAAATTTTAATTAATTACGCACAAAGTTTAATTTAACACTGAAATTTTAAATTCTAAAGATTCATGGATATTTCAAAAATTCAATTTTAAATTTTACAGTTTTTAATATTTGATTTATAATTGCTCATTTAAAAAGAACAGTATTTCTAAATATTAAAAATTGTTCTGTTTATTTAAATAAAATTTGTCAAACAGAATGGTTCAAAAATGGAATATTTTGAATTGAATCAATATTTGAATAGGATTTTAAATTTAATAATAGCGTTTACTTGTTATTAATTACAATTAATTTGAAGTTCTTTCAAAATTGAAAATAGTTTATAAAGTTTCAATCGGGCGTTTAAATTTGTTTGACTACTAAGGCTTTCCCATTAAAATGGTTTAATTTTTAACGTTAAATACTGTAATTTTTTTTTATTTTGACCAAATTCAGAATTTACTTGTAAAATCAATTATTGTTCAATTTTCAATACTCGAACTACGTTTCAATTTTAAAAATCATTGATTAATTTATATTTATGGTTGAGTAACTTAAAACGTTTTGTATCCAAAATTATTAATTGTAATTGGTTTAATTTTTTATTAAATTCTCATGTAAAATTACGTAATTGTACCTTCTTAACACCTGTTTTTAATAAAGAATTCGCTTTCTTTCTTGAAATTTCAACAGTTTTGAAAATGAAAGAAAATTTGAAATTTAGTTTTAAAAAGTTGAACACCGAAGAAAATTAGAAATTGAATTTCCTGATGTTAAAAATTAAACTGTTGAAAATTCAGTTCAATTTTTAATTTTCCAACTGTTGAAAATTCAAGAAATAAGTTAGTTTTGTATTAAACATGTGTAAAAAATGTTATATTTATATAATTTTACATAAGAATTTAAACAATGGCAACCCGTTTATGAAAAAATCGGTCTTTTTCGATTTTTTTCATGGATTGAAATGTGTATTAAATTCTCATGTAAAATTATGTAAATATACCCTTTTTACACCTGCTTTCCATACAAAATTCGTTTTTTTTTCTTGAATTTTCAAAAGTTTTAAACATTGAAAAAAATTGAAAATCGAATTTTCAGCTGTTGAAAATTCAATTCAATGTTCAATTTTTAATAGTTGAAAATTCCAGAAAAAAAAAACGAATTTTGTATTAAAAACATGTGTTAAGAAATTTATATTTACATAATTTTACATGAAAATTCATTGAATAAATATTTAAATCAATACAAAAATGTTGTGGAGAAAATTCGATTTTTACAATGGCAACCCGTTTATGAAAAGATCGACTTTTTCGAAATTTTTATTTATGGATTGAAATGTTTATTAAATTCTCAAGTAAAATTATGTGACTATATCTTTTTTTACATCTGTTTTTAATACAAAATTCGCTTTTTTTTTCTTGATTTTTCAACAGTTTTGAAAATTGAAGAAAATTTAAAATTAAGTTTTAAAAAGTTGAACACTGAAGAAAATTAGAAATTGAATTCTCTGATGTTAAAAATTAAACTGTTGAAAATTCAGTTCAATTTTTAATTTTCCAACTGTTGAAAATTCAAGAAAAAAGTTAGTTTTGTATTAAAAACATGTGTAAAAAATGTTATATTTATATAATTTTACATAAGAATTTAATAAATAAACACTTCATGTATAACAAAATTTCAGGAAAAAAGTCGATTTTTACAATGGCAACCCGTTTACGAAAAAATCGGACTTTTTCGATTTTTTTTTCATGGATTGAAATAATGTTTATTGAATTCTCATGTAAAATTATGTAAATATACCCTTTTTACAAATGCTTTCAATACCAAATTCGCTTTTTTTTCTTGAATTTTCAAAAGTTTTAAACATTGAAGAAAATTGCAAATCGAATTTTCAGCTGTTGAAAATTCCAGAAAAAAACTAATTTTGTATTAAAAACATGTGTTAAAAAATTTATATTTACATAATTTTACATGAGAATTTAATAAATAAATAATTAAATCCATAAAAAATTTGTTTGGAAAAAATTCGATTTTTACAATGGCAAACCCCGTTTATGAAAAGATCGACTTTTTCCAATTTTTTATTTATGGATTGAAATGTTTATTAAATTCTCAAATAAAATATTGTGACTATATATTTTTTTACATATGTTTTTAATACAAAATTCGCTTTTTTTCTTGAATTTTCAACACTTTTAAAAATTCAAGAAAATTTAAAATTGAGTTTTCAAAAGTTGAAAATTGAAGAAAATTGAAAATTGAATTCTCGGCCGTTGAAAATTCAAGAAAAAAGTAATTTTTTATTAAAAAAATATATTAAAAATGTTATATTTACATAATTTTACCTGAGAATTTGATAAACATTTCAAGCCATACAAAAATTTTTGTGAAAAAAGTCGTTTTTTACGTAAAAGGGTCGCCATTGGTAAATAATGTTTTGACAAACTAATAGTCATCCATTGAACTCTCAATAGAGAATTTTTGAGATTTAAAAAATCCCAAATCTTCAGTCTTTCTAAATCTTGAAAACTGCATATCAAAATTCTTTAAATTAAAAAAATTAACAATTGAACTTAACATCTAAAAAAGTTGAAATCAAACTTATTTTAAATTACATTATATCCTGTGATAGATTTAACTTCTAAAAATTTGTAAACTTCCCGCTAGAAAATAGAAAAAAATTAAATAATTAAAAGTTAACAATATTATAATACCTTTCACATTTGTAATGATTTTTAAAAATAAAATTACCCACGCAAAAATTGAAACATATTTTTGGATTAAAATGTCTTGTTTTTTTTTATTCTTCCGATTTTCCAATACTTTTATTCTCTGGTCACATTTTTCACGCTTAAGAAGACTGGTTTCGCTTCTAAGAAGACTGTGTCAGATTTAAAAATACATTATCTTCAATTCGTTTGGGGGAGTGAGTGGGCGCGCCCCCCCCCGCACTAAGTGCCCACGCGGATTTAAAAAGTCGAGATATTCTGTCTGGCGTGTAAATTATACAAATATAGAAGGTGGGATGCAATAAATAAAATTCTGAGTCCCATCAAGATAACTTTGAATCTGCCATATCGCACCGAGACCATGCTGTGTCCCCAGTAATAGGATTTGAACTCCGATTGGACCATTCACAGTCTCTAGAACCGACTGATTTGTGCTGCCATCTACCAACCAACGCTCTAACCTTCTCGCCAAGTCCATATTACACGATGTAAAATTACAAATGTTGAAAAATTCTTGATCATTAATTATTTATAAATAAAAAGAACATTTTGCCCTAGAGTCAAAACTTCCTTTAATATTTTCAATATTCAAAATTTTTTAATTTGTTTTCTATTTTCGATAAACAAAAAAATTCGATTGTTAATTAAGTTATATTTAACATTTCGAGGAATAAAATTAATTTTCCTTTACTTAATTGAAAAAAAGTCATTAGTGAACTCGTAATCTCTGGTTAACTGGTAATGGTAACCCGCGTAGTAACCTCTTGTTTGTACGAGTTGTTAACACGTTATTTAATTACAATTGACAGTGATTGATTGCAAATTAGGTGTTCTTGGAAGGAATGAGTTATGTAATTTGGCGATTCATCCCAGCAATATTTACCAATTTAGGAGGTCGTTGCATACATTATTATTTTTATGGCTTCGAGTCAATTGGCTGTAAACATAAGTAGTAAGCTCGAGCTTAAGAGGCAGTAAATCTTACGAATGATCCAACTGTCTCACAAATGACACTTGTAGACAGATAAAATCTTTCTTCGAAGTGACAAATTAACTATAAACATTAAAAACAGCTTCCTGAATTTGTAGTAAAAAAATTTAGGGGAAAGGTGCCTAATAAGGGCCCCCCTCCTCAGATGGTGATTTAAAACTTTAAGTAGTTGTTATTTCATGCAGATCATGTTCTGAGCTTCTATACAATCTGAACTGTTATGTGCTTCTTATTAATTTTCATTTGTTTAAAAAAAAAAGAGATAGACGATTATTCTTAAGAATGGCCCTCTTTTAGTTAGACACCTAGCATCTTTATTTAAAGCATATTTTACGTAGTACTGATGTTTTCAACATCAAAATTTATTGTCTTTTGAACATTTCTTGAACTTGCATATATATGAAATTTATAAAACAAATAACAAACTATAATTTTAGGAATCGTTTTTCTGCCAAAGTTACTTAGGATCGAACATTTTTGAAAAATATGAAAGGGGGCCCATCTTAGGCACCTTTCCCCTACAACAACATTGTCTGGAAGTTATTGTTTCATCAACAAAATTAGCCTGAACTTATTTTACTCTACTGAGAGCTTTCTCAACCGAATATTTATTGGTCTCCTCTTTTAAACCCTCTTCTTACCCATGTTAGCAATGGGGCAGAATTTGATAAAACTTGAATAAACTTTTCCTGGGATGTTGGGAGAATAATAGGGGATGAAAGAGCAAAGTTGGTGAAATTCTTCGATCGGGGGGTTTCATCTCATGGCAAATTTAGCAGGTACCCAAAATGAGCTTCCGTAGACATTTCTGTCTGAGAGGAATCCCTGGGCGACAATTTTCGACAGTCTGGTTCTGACTCGTGTAACGTGGACTGGGGATCGATAGTCCTCCAACGACAGCCCCTTGTTTTAGGGGGTTGGGACGGAGTTGTCAGGGCGCGACCGACTGCTCGTGTCCCGCTCATCCCCCCACTTTCCCCAATTTCATCCCCTCCAAAAAAACCTCCCTTCACCCCTCAGGATGGACTAAAAATGACTAGAGATTCCCTCCAGAGATGGCGCCACATACACTGACTAACGAAGTCTGCTCACCCCTCACTTTTGTGATCAATAAGGCCCCCTCCAGTTCAAAACACTTTTTTTCCATTTACCCTAATTTATTAGGGGGTCAGTATTCAGGAATTTACTGAAATTTTATTTTTCTGTCTGCCTCCTTTTCCTTGATTTAATTAGTGAGCATTTGATTAATTCATGGTATTAAAAGTAGTTCATTCATTTTTAATGAATTTTTTATAATAACAATAATTAGAGATAGCTGTAAAATATTTTGTTCACAGTAAATTTTAAATCATAGAAAGAAGTTGAGTTGAATTTTGATCGAAGAAAAGTTCTATTTGACATGTTTAGAAAAAATTAACATTTATGAGTGTCAAACAAGAGAGTCAACAATAAGAGAATTATATTTTAGTAAATGGAATTAGTTGAAAAAGAATACTTCAATGTTTTACTTTGTCGAAATTGAACGTTTGAAAATGGTTTAAAATTAAAAGTACACGGAAAAAAATTACCATTGAATCAAGAAAACCAATATTTTCTTGATTCAATGCTAAATTTCTTTTCCGTGCATAAAGAGTACAAAATTGAAAATTATACATATTTTTTTCAGAAAATATTGTATTTGTAAGAAAATAAATTTATTTTAAATAAGAATTCCATGAAATTTCTAAGAATTCCAGGTGAACTTTAACAAATTCATAATGAATTCAAAAAATAAATATAAATAAATTTCAAGTGAATTGAAAAAAATCCAAATATTCCATTGATAGCAGTAAAATTGGAGTGAATTTATATGAATTCAAAAGAATTTGATAAATACCCAAGAATTCAAGGTTAGTTTGAAGGACCTCAAGGTTAATTAAAACATTTGTAATTCATTTAATTGAGTATAATTGAGTGAATTAAAAAGAATTCAGCAAGATAAATTTAGAAACGTTTAAGGGAAAGGAGAAGAATTCGATGGAATTCATAAAAACCGTAGGTGAATTAAAAAAAGCCAAGTGATCAAATAAAAATATTTTTAAAATTCACTGAATTCATTTAATTGCAATAAATTGAGAAAAAATTAAGGGAAATCAAAAGAATTTGATACAATGTCTAAAAATTGAAGAAAAAAAGATCCATTGAATGGAGTAGAATTGAATGAATTTAGAATAATTCGAGTGAACTCAAAAAAATTCAGGGTAAATTTTTTTGTTTAATTCCAACGAATTTAAAGAATTCAGGATAAATAAATATGGATTCAGAGTAAAATGTAAATGAATTCATTTGAATTAAAAAAATTAATCCAAGATATTCCATTGATTTCTGTAAAATTGAAGTGAATTAATAAGAATTCAAAAGAATTTGATAAAATGTCTAAGAATTCAAACTTAGTTTAAAGGACTTCAAAGTGAATTCAAATTATTTTTTTTAATCCATTTAATTGAGTATAATTGAGCGAATTAAAAATCATTCAGCGAGATAAATTTAGAAAAGTTTAAGGGAAACGAGAAGGATTCGATGGAATTCATAAAAATTCAAGATGAATTAAAAAAACAAGAGAATTGAAAACAATTCAAAAATATTTTTAAAATTCGTTGAATTCATTATATTGGAATGAACTGAGAAAAACTGAAAGGAATTTAAGAGAATGGGATGAAATTTTTAAGAATTCAAGGTGTTGAGTTTAAAAGACCTCAGGGGGAATTTAAAAAAAATTAAGAATTCATTGGATTAAGTAGAATTAAGTGAATTTAGAAGAATTCGAATGAACTCAACAAAGTTCAGGGTAAATTAAAAAAATTTAAGAGAATTTTAACGAATTTAAGAGAATTCAGGCTAAATTAATAAGAATTGAGGGTAAAATACAAATAAATTCAAATGAATTGAAAAAAAATGTAGTCCAAAATATTCCATTGATTTCAGTAAAATTGTAGTGAATTTAGAAGAACTCGAAGGAATTCAACAAAATTCGATATGAAGTTCATAACCGCGAAATGAAGATAAATTAAAAATAATTCAAATGAATAGAACAAAAATTTTAAAATCGAAAAACATGAATTCATATAAATGGAGGTGAATTTAGTAAGTAAGAATCTGATAAAATTCATCCAAATTCAAGGTGAATTTAAAAGTCTCCCATGTGGAAATCGGCCCAACTTAGCCCAACTTATAATTGGGCGCCAGTTGGGCCCCAACTGGTTAGCCCAGATAACAAAAAGTGAAATTAATTTACAGATTATTTTAATTATATGAGTAAGTGGATGCAATCCCACCCAAATCCTGAAACTTTTCAAATTATTCCGACTTTTTAATTATCAAAACTTATGTTAATAAAGCCGATTAGTGTTTGATTTCTTGATTGGGCTTACATTGGGCATACCCATAGAACGCCCATAGTTGACGTTATGCATTAAATAACAGATAATGTTTATTATACGATTACATG
>CAKNYM010053137.1:543354-566785 GCA_932195095.1 Andricus curvator | reverse complement strand
CTCCTAGAGAGCGATAGAGGTGGTAGACGCGTGGGAGAATCTCTACTCTGTGACGTACGCGTCTACCACGCGCATGCGTCTACCACCTCTCTCGCTCTCTAGGAGAAAGAGTAGGGGACGCGAAACATGTGTTCTCGCAGGGAATTTCCCCGAGTTGGGCATGTCTGGTTTTGATGATTCATCATGTGAGTTAAAACTTCATCTGTTTAGTTGAAAAATTTAACTATTTTGTCGTATATTCATTTTTTTGTTGAAAATTCTTGTATGTTGTGTTTGGTAAAAAAATTGATCTTCTTAGTTGAAAATTCATCTTTTTTTGTTACAAATTTATTTACTTCGTTGAAACTTGAACAGCATTATTAAAAAATCATTTCTTTGTTGTTGAAAATTCATCTCTTTTGTCGAAAATTTCACTGTTTTGTTGGAAGTTCGCTTTTAGAAAATTAATTTTGTTGATTTAAAATTTAGCTATTCCATTTTTTGGTTAAAAATTGATCTTTTTAGTTCTAAATTCAACTAATTTGTTAAAGATTCATGTATTTTGTTGAAAATTCATCTTTCTTGATCCAAAATTAATCTTCTTAGGTAAAAATTCAACTACTATTCAACTATAATTTCCGGATTTTCTTGCCATATTTTAATCTTTTTTTATTGAAAATTAATATTTCTTAACTGCAAATTCAACTATTTTGTATAAAATGTATTTCTTTTGTTAAAAATTAATGTTTGTAGCTAAAAAATTAACTATTCCATTTTTGTATGAAATTTTATCTTTTTTAGTTGAAAATTCAACCATTTGGTAGAAAAGTCATATATTTTGTTGAAAATGAATCTGTTTATAGTTGAAAAATTTAACTATTTTCTTGCAATTTCGTTTTTTCATTGGTTTTGGTAGCAAATTAATCTCCTTAGTTGAAAAATTTTGTTTAAAAATTAATTTATATTGTTGAAGATTCATAATTTTAGTTAAAGATTCATCTCTTCTGTTGAAAAGTTCACAATTTTGTAGAAAATACATTTTGTTGTTTGAAAATTGAATTACTTGGTTAAAAGTTGCTCTAATTTATTAACATTTCATTTTTTGGCTAAAAATTCATCATTTCAGTTGAAAATTCATCTCTTCTGTCGAAAATTGACCATTTTTAAGTTGAAGATTCAACAGATTGGCTCATTTAAAATGACGGATTTCATCAGTGAGGCAAATTGAATGACTTAAAAAGTCACTTTTGACTGAGTTTTCATGACATAATTAAAATTCTATCGCTTGTATCAGCCCTGAAAATATTCCTCGATTCTAAATTCTCGAAAATTTAATAACTTTTAAATTTTAAACAAGTTAATGAATTGAAGTGAGTTATTCAGTTTCTCCCAGATCCTGCTCTTTTTCCTTAAACATAGACCCAGCCCCGCATAATTCAGATAATAGCCATAATAAGAAGAAAAGGAAGCAGCCCGGGAACCAGAAGCCACTTTCTTAGGGGCGGGCAGGAGTTTCTCATAAAATGCCATTTCTCCATCTTTTCCTATAGGTGGTTCTACCTAGGGACCACCTCAACCCACGCAAAAAGGTCCAGCTATTTTCCATTTTCTCTCCTGCAGTGACCCAACAATCCACTTTTCCCTTATCCGTTATCGTTATACCCCCTTACCCTACTCCTGGGGTAAGAGGAAAATAACTTCCCTCCTTTTCTCTTTTTGTGTTTCTCTCTCTCCAACTTTCTCTCTTTTTATCTCTCCATCTTTTCGTATACTTTCTCTCTGTCTCTATTCCTATTTTTCTTTCTCTATTCCTCTTTCTCTTTCTGTATTCCTCTTTCTCTTTCTGTATTCCTCTTTCTCTTTCTCTATTCTTCTTTCTCTTGCTACCTCTCAACTTTCGGCATTAGCCTCCCTTATTGTCCCTCAATTTTCTTAACCAAGTCCAGCCCCCACCAAGCAAGGGCGGATCCAGAGAGGGGCGATTGGGGCGGTCACCCCCCGAGATTTATGAAACCAAATTAAAAATTTGACCGTTTGTTTTTCTGAAATTTTAAACCACATGCCCCGTTTTGTTAGGGTCAGTGAGTTTTGACGCTCCAACTCCCTACCTAACGTAATTTTTCCGATTAAATTTTGTTTCGTCAATTTTTTTAGGGTTCATACAAAAATAAAGTAAGACGATTTAGCGGGAGGGGGGTTGGTAAAATCTTACTGTTTCTTATGAATTAACAAAGGAGTTCATATTTCAAAAAAGTAGTTGCGAATTTTCAACCAAAAGATATGAGTTCAAAACAACAAATGTAATAGTTGATATTTTAACCAAGGAAAGATTTAAATTTAAAATAAAAAACAGTGAATTGAACCAAAAAATACGAATTTTTAACAAAATGCTTGAATTCTCAACAAAGAAAGATTTTTCAGTCAAAAACGAAAAAAAAATTAATTCAAAATGTAGAATTTTCGAATCAAAAAGACGAGCTTACTTTAAAACAGTTGAAGTTTTAACCAAATAATTGAATTTTCAATAAAAAAATGAATTTTGAACCAAGACAATTAATTTTCTACTAGAAAATACGAACTCTAAAAAAATACATAAAATTTGAAAAATATAGTGGAATTTTTAAGCTAAAAAGACGAGGTTTCTACAAAACAGTTGAATTTTTAATCAAATAATTACATTTTTAACTAAACAGATGCATTATCGATCAAAGAAGATTAATTTTTCAATAAAAAGACGAATTCCCAAAAAAATAGATAAATTTTCAACCAAATAATTAAATTTTCAACCAACAAGATTTTTTTAACAAAAAGACGAATTTTTCAACAAATTACCTAATTTTCTGACCAAATAGTTGAATTTTTTTAACTAAAAAGATAAATTTTCAACAAAATACATGAATTCTCAACAAGAAAAAAATTTTCAGCCAGTTGAATTTTGAATACAAAAAGACGAATTTTCTACGCAAAACACTTGTATTTTCAACCCGAAAATATGAAATTTTAACAAAAAAGTTAATTTTCAATCAAATAGTTAAATTTTGGGTTAAAAAATTAGTTTTTAACCCAAAGAATAAAATTTTAACAAAATACATACATTTTTAAACAAATAGTTTAATTTTTAACCAAGAAGATTAATTTTCTACAAAAAGTCGAATTTTCCAAAAACTACATACATCTTTAACCAAATAATTGAATTTTTAAACTAAAAAAAACGATTTTTAACCAAAAATGGAATAGTAAATTTTTAATTAAAAAAATTAATTTTCAATAACAAAAACAAATCTTCTACAAAGCAGTTGGATTTTCAACCCAAAAATATGTAATTTAAATAAGAAAGTTCATTTTCAAACAAATAGTTATATTTTCAGTTAAACAAATTAATGTTTACCCCAAAAAAGGAAAGTTTCAACAAAGTAGTTCTATTTTCAACCAAAGAGATGAATTTTATGTTAAAATTATCATGAATCTTCTACCAAAAAAATTAATTTTGAAAAAGGTAGTCCAATTTTCAACTAAGGATTTGGATTTTTAATCCAAAAAGATTATTTTCAATCAAAAATATTATAGTTGATATTTTAACAAAAAAGATTTTAATTATAAATAAAAAAACAATTTAATTTAATCCAAACAGACGAATTTGCAACAAAGTTCTTGAATCTTCAATTAAACCAGATTAATTATCAACCAAAAAAAACTGAATTTCTACCAAAAAAGACGAATTTGTAACAAAATACATAAATTTTTAAACAAATAGTTGAATTTACCACCCAGAAGATTAATTTTCTACAAAGAAAGAATAATTTTCAACCAAATAGTTTAATTTTTAGTCTAAAAAAGATAACTTTTTAACCAAAAATTGAAAAGTTAAATTTTCATTGAAAAATAAATCATTTTCAATTTAGAAAAGCGAATTTTCTACGAAGCAGTTGAATTTTGAATAATTTTGTTGAATTTTCAAGCAAGAAGAACGAATTTTTCACAAAACAGTTGAATTTTCAACCCGAAAATGTGAAATTTCAACCAAAAAATTTAATTCTCTCCCAAATAGTTGAATTTTAAGTTTATAGAATTATTTCTTAACCAAAAAATAAATTTTTAACGAAATACACAAATTTTCAACTAAATAGTTTAATTTTCAACCGAATAGTTTAATTCGAGGTTTAATTTTTAAATTAAAAAAATAAATTTTTCTCCAAAATTGGAATGGTTAAATTTTCATTTAAAAAAATTAATTTTCAATTTGAAAAAATAAATCTTTCACAAAACAGTTGAATTTTCAACCCAAAAATATGAATTTTCAATTTGAAAAAATAAATCTCTCACAAAACAGTTGAATTTTCAACCCAAAAATATGAATTTTCAATTTGAAAAAATAAATCTTTCACAATACAGTTGAATTTTCAACCCAAAAATCTGAATTTTCAACAAAAAAGAATTTTATTATTCGGAAATTCTTCAATTCAGTAATATTTTAAACTGTTCGAGAATCTTATTATTCGTGAATATTCCAATTCGGGAATTTTATTATTCGGAATTTTTCCATAATAATAATAATAATAACATAAACGGTTCAGGAGTTTTATTATTCGGGAATGTTATTATTCAGAAATTTTCCAATTCGGGAATTTAATTTTTCGGGATTTTTCAGTCGTCCCATTTTTTTGCCCCACTTTGCGCCCCCTCCGAAAAATTGTCTGGATCCGCCCTTGCCACCAAGAAACCCTCGTATCGGTGAAGGGATGAAGAAGGATCCACAGAATAGAGGAGGGAGAGTTGGCCAATCAGAGCGGAGCTTTTCTTCAGTCGACCGATCAATGCGGTACCCTCTGTACCGACATGCAAGGCATACCAACGTCATACTCAACCCACCCTAAACTTTCCGGCCAATCTCGATATCTCCCTCTTTGTTCCCTCTTGCTCTGGTAATTTCGACCTTTAGACTCAGAAGCAAATGTAACGCCATTAGATAGGACATGTCCTTCGACGAGGAAGAAAGTGGTAAATGCCTCTAATCTGGATTGGGGGTAAAACTGAACCCCGCGATTTGGGGAGTCTGGAGACACTGAGGCTGATAAATGGGATCGAATCCTGAGCAGTTTGACCCATATAGAAGCAGAGCACTTCCCTTTACGCTTCTGGAGAACGGCTGCAATTTTCCGCTGCTGGACCGTTCAGAGAAATGTCGCCGGTATATCAACTTTATTTAGGCAAGGGGAAAGTTTTCTTTTCTTGAGAAAAGAGAGAAACTCGGGGTAGGGTTCAGCTGATTCGGCAATTTAGATGAGAATTTATTTGTTGGATTTAGAGCTGCCTTTCGGTTCTGGGAAAATTATTATTCTTTGTTGAAGTAAGTTTTCCTATTTTTCACTACTTTGTCTGAGATTCTAGATTAAAGGCTTTGGTATATAAAAGGGTGGGACGAAAATAAAAAATTCTGGGATTCGAAATCACTAAGACGCGAACAAGTAGCATATTGGGATCCTAAATAGTAGGGGAAACCTCCCTATAGTGGATAATGCTACCTACAGTGGATAATCATTAATTAAAAATACTAATATATGTAAAATAATTAATTTGATTTAAATAATAGTTTAGACACCATTCATAAATTAAAATTAATTATTTTTCTTTTATTTGTGCTCTTAATTAATGATTATCCACTGTATGTTGCTTGATCCACTGTAAGAAGGTTTTCCCTATAATTAATTTGGAATCTGTAGATATACACTTACCCGAACTAAAAAAATGTTTGAATTTTTTTTACATACCTGGAGGTTAAAAAAGTCTTTCCAATTTTTTTTGGATTTTGATCAATCATTTTCTAAGAGATAATTCCTATTTAATTCACCAGTTTTCAAAAAAAAAATTCTTAACTCTTGTGTAAGAAAGGGAAGAATTTTTTCGGGTATTTGAAATCTCTCCAGTGAAAAAAGTGCACTAGGCATGTTTACAATTTTTATTTTGGTATTTAATGAAATTATCAGTATAACTTGTGGTTAACACATTTTTTTTGAGCACATTTATACTTTTAAATCGTAGAAAAACACGGAAAAAAATCGATATAGCCCAGGAGTTAAAATTATAATTACAGTAAATTTTCAAAATTTGTAATTTGGTGTGTAACATAACTATTTTCGATTTTTTTGTAGTCTATTTTTATACTCAACAATTCCACACATGCTCAAAAAAAGTTTAAACCGCAATTTATAAAAATAATTTGATTAAATACCAAAATCTACAATTTTAAAATTCAAGACCCCTAAAAATTGTTCTCCTATTTACAAATTAACAATTTTTTTCAAAAACAGGAGTGAATTAAATAGGAATTATCTCTTTTGAAATGATTGATTAAAATTGACAAAATTGAAACTAAAAAAATGTAACTTTCGTAGGATCCCTAAAACCACTATTATGTTAAAAGTAGTTTTTTCTTCAGTTGAAAATTAATTTTCTTAACTGAAAAGGAAAAAACTTTGTTTAATTTTACCTGTTTAAATTTTTTCAATATATTTTATTTTTTTTATTTTTATTTTTAAATGATCCTTTTTAGTTAAAAATTCAACTGATTATTTTTTCATTAAAAATACATCTTTCTTTGTTGAATTTATTTAATTATTTTGAGGAAAATTAGTTGTTTTTTTTGTTCAAAATACATTTTTTTAACTAAAAATTTAACTGTTCCATTTTTCGTTGAAAATTCATCGCTTTTAGTTGCAAATTGAACAATTAAATTTTTAATTAGAAATTCATCTTTTTGGGTGGAAAGTTGAACTACTTTGTTAAACCTTCATTTTACTGGTTAAACATTCATAGATTTTGTTAAAGATTCGATTTTTGTAAATTAATTTTCCAACGGAAAATTTATAGCTATTCCACTTTTGGTTGAAAACTCTACTATTTGGTTCAAATTTCTTTGGTTTAAAATTTAATTTTTTTTAAGGAAAATTCGTTTTTCTTTTGGCTGAAAATCAATGTTTTCAACTGTGAATTGTTGAAAATTGATCGTTTTCAGTTGAAAATTAACTGTTTTGTTGAAAATTCATATTTTCGGGCAGAAAATTGAATCCTTTTGTAGAGAATTCGCCTTTTTGAGTTTTTGGTTGAAAATTCATATGTTTTTAATTTAAAATTAAAATTTTTTTAACATTCATCATTTTAGTTGAAAATAAAAATATTTTGTTGCAAATTTAATTATTTTGTGAAAAATTTAACTATTTGGGTAAAAGTTAAGCTATTTTGTTGAAAATTCGTCCTTTTCGCTTGAAAGTTCAAATATTTTGTTGTAAATGCAAATTTCTCATTGATAATTTTTTTTGTTTGAAAATTTAACTATGTGGTTAAAAACTCATCTTTTTACTTTGAAAATTCAAAGATTTGTTTAAAAGGTCATTTTTTTCAAAAATTAAACTGTTTAGTAGAAAATTCGTCCCTCTCGATCGAAAATTGATTTTTTTTTTTGGTAGAAAAGCGTTTCATATTGAATCTTACATGATACCTATAAACCAATTTTTATTTAAAAGAATGTATTCCCCCATTTTCGTAAAAAAAAATCAGCCTATTTCCTCTGTTTTGAGAGTATTTTTGGGCTACTAAGCGGTTTTTGGACTGCTCCTGAGAAATAACAAAAAAAAATTGCTAATTAATAACTTTATAAACTTTAACTTGTTACACACAGGAAAAATCCGTTAGGTATCAAGAAAATCAATTTATAGAAATACCGTAACACTTTAATTTATTGAAAATTTTCATTTAATATTCACTGTATAGCGAGCACACACCAAGAGCGGAAAACGCTATCAGACAGAATTTTACAGCAAACTAATGACGGTCAACGTAATCGAGTTCCATTCTCATAATTGACTTTCCAGATGATTATGGACTGGATACATGTTTCCACAATTTATCGTCCTGTTGCATACGACAGTCATTTTCCTTGTACTCTCATGTGTTTCCGGTTTTACGACCCACTTCACACTTTTTCGAAACATCGACAAATATATTGCACCAAGGGACAAATGATCAAAAACCTTGATTTTATTGTTAAAAAAATCAGGACGAATCTTCTTTTTAGTGTTACATAACATGATCCATTATAAAAAAATTGATTTTATTATCACAAATCGCAATAAAATAACATTACATGATATTTTAGTGCTTCTTAATGTAACTTAAACTACAAAATGCAATTTTGAAAAAAAATGTAGAAAAATTGTTTTGTTCTAAAATGGGTCTCCTACAAATTGTTCATTTTGGTATCAAAATGTACCTGAATTTCTTCTGAATTTGCGGAGTAAATATCGCGCGAGAAGTAACCCCTTTTTGTAGGCTTCCGTCAAGCTTTCAAAGTTCCATTAGTAGGACAAACTTTCTATAGCGCAGACGGATCAATAGAGGGATTTACGGTCAAAATAGGTGGTGGGGGATGTCAGGAACCAAACGCATGCTCGAACAGTCGCCCCCGAGCATTTGCGGAGTAAATATCGCGCGAGAAGTTAACCTTTTTGTAGGCTTCCGTAACGCTCTCAAAATGGACCGCACGCTCAAGCAGCGCTGCGCGGTGAAGTTTTGTGTTGAACTTGCAAAGTCCGCAAATTTATCAGTTGTTTTTGACTGGCGCTATTCGAGCGTGCGGTCCATTTTGAGAACATGACGGAAGCCTACAAAAAGGGCTTACTTCCCGCGCAATATTTACTCCGCAATTTTTCTCGAACATGCATTTGGTTCCTGAAATCCCCCACCACCTATCCTGCCCGTAAAAAACTCCCTCTATTTACACAATTTTTGATCTCTGAAGTCCGAGGCCTGTATCTTATAAAAATCTGATTCCAAACTATACAATGTTACATTTCTACGATATGAGACATGAGTAGTTCATATAAGATTTACATAGAACTCTAATCTTTTACATAGTTTCATTTTAATCCGACTGTATAATTCCTCTTTGGAAGAAGCCGATGAATAACGTCTTCAGAATGTCCAAAAGTCAGACGTGAGGTTGTATAATGTATATGTGGCGCCGGATGATGGGAGAATTTCTTTCCGCTCCTTGAGGAATTTGATTATCAATTGAGGCGAACGGGAACTTGAAAAGGGTCAGGGAGAGGAAAAATAAAAGGAATCCGGTTATCTAAAGGGGGTTGGGGCTATTTTCAAAGATGGCATTGAAAGTTCTAGTCTTTGTCAAGAAACGCCTAGCATAGGTCCTAGTAGAATCTTATCAATGGGAACGATTTGAGGAGGGTCAGAGGAATGGCCGAACGGAAATGGTGGATAATTCACATAACAAGATAAGTTTATCTTTCGTCTCGTACCTATTGGACGACTTTCTAGGATACATTATTCCGACATTCCTATTTCCAGATCAGTTTCAATTTTTGTTAAATATTCCTCTTACTTCCACCACTAAATTTTCATGTACTAGATAACGGGACATAATTTATTTCGTTATCTATATCCATTATCCATAAATCTACAAATTTCACATGGAAAAAAAATCGGACAGTCTTACAGAATTTTTTGTTTAAATTAAGATAACCGATTCGATGTGAAGACATCATAGAGCAAAAAAATCTCCTTGACAACGAATTTGGAAAATTGACATTCTGAGGATGTGCACTCTAAATATGAAATCTCTTTGGCCTCTGAAAATGGTTACCAACAGTTTTTGAACTGAAACTTTCTAGTAAGAAAAAAAAAGTTTTAATTTTCAACATTTAAACTATTTATGTGAATAACATCTTCGTATACTGTATAAACTTTATTTATTAATTTAAATATTAAAAATGTTTTCAATTGTGTGTATTCTCAACGATTACCAAAAAAAGTTTTAATTTTAAATAAAAAACAGCTGAATTCATTTAAAAAACACATTTCCAACAAAATAGCTGAATCCTAAATAAAAAAAAAATCATTTTCACCAGTTGCATTTTTAAGCAGAAAAGGTGAAATTTTTTGTTTAATAGACGAATTTTCTGCAAAGTAGTTCAATTTTTTAACACGAAAAACATGAACTTTCAACGAAATAGATGAATTTTCTACCAAGAAGAATTATTTTCTACCAAAAAGACAGGTTATTAACGAAATAGTTATATTGTAAACCGAAAAGATGAATTTTCCAGCAGTTTTATTTTTAACAAAAAAATATTAATTTTCAACTAGTTGCATTTTTAACTAAAAAAGACGAGTTTTCAACAAAGCAGTGGAATTCTCAATAAAAATAGATTAATTTTCAAAGCAAAAAGATGAATTTTCAACCATATAGTTCAATTTTTAACCAAAAAAAAAGAGTTTTCAGCCATGAAAGAAAAAAATTTTCACCCTAATTATAATTTTAAGGAAAAATAATTTTGAATACAAAATAAAAATTTCGAATAAACATTTATTATTTAAGTTTATTTGTTCATTTCTTTTTCAGGTTATATGAATATATAATTTTCCTACGATTCTTGGGAAAATTAAACAAAAATCAAAGATTTCAGACATGTCTTTTTGTATTTTCAGGATTTTTCCTCGGATTTTGCAAAACTTTAGAACAATTTCGAGTCAATTTGAAAGATATTTAGGACTTTTAGAAGTTTTGAAAATAAATATCTTTTAAACTAACTCGCATTATTTCTAAAATTTTGAAAAATCTTTGAAAATTACAAAAATTGCCCTTAAATCTTCTAGATTTTTTCGACATGAAAAAAATGTTTTGAAATGTTTTAAAACGTTTTCAAATTTTTAATTTTTTAATTTTAATTTTTCAAAATAAAAACACATTTAAATATTTGCCCATGAATCTCAAGAAAAGTTTTTTATGTTCTTGAAGCCTTTCAAACTTCTCAAAAAGCTTCGAAATTTTGTTCGAAATCGTCAAAAATGTACATTTTGTTAAGAATTTTTGTAAATCTTTTCAAATTTCAAATTATTTTTTAATCATTTCCAAAACATTTAAACCTTCTGAATGTCTTTTAAAATTATTCGAATTATTCCAAAATTGTTCTTAAAATTCTGAAAAATAAATAAATTCCTTCAAATCTTCCAGATTCGGTTTTGACAATTTTGGAAATATTTTGAAGTCTTTTTAAATAAATCAATATTGTCCCATGAATTTTATGAAATATTTTTTATTATCGTGAAACTTTTCAAAATGCTTAAACCATGCTTAAATTTCTTAAAAGCTTAAAGAGCTTTAAAAATTTTATTTCCGAGTATTAAATGTTTTCGACTTAAAATTTTTTTTTTAAGTTGTAAGGGGCCATTCACATACTCCACCCCGCCCCTAAACGTATCACGTATTTTGTGAATGACCCCTAATTTAATTGTGAATCTTTTTAAAACTTCTAAATATATTTTAAACTTACTTGAATTTTTTCATAAAACGTTATAATCTTGCTAATTGAAAAATGCTGCTTTAAAATCGTCCACATTCTTCTTCTTCGAAATTTTAGATAAGAATTTAAGATATGTTTTGAAATCTTTGGAAATTTCCACTTAAAATTCATTTTTTTAAATAAAAAATCAGTATAAATTATGCCAGGAATTTTAAGCAATTTTTTTATTATCGTGAAACCTTTCAAAATCTTCAAGAAGCTTCAAAATTTGTATTTCCAAATATTCAAAAATGTACGTTTTTTCTACCGTTTTAAAATGTTTTTAAGATTTAAATTAATTTTGAATCTATTTGAAAGTTCTAAATGTCTCTTAAACTTGATCGAATTTTTTATGAAACTTTCTAATCTTGTTAATTGAACATTTTTGCTTTAAAATCGTCCATTTTCTTTTTCGAAGTTTGAGGAAATAATTATAAATGTTTTGTAATGTTTGTCAATGTTCTCTTAGAATTAATTTTTTAAATAAAAAATCAGTTTAAATTTTCCCAGGAATTTCAAGAAATATTTTCATTCTCTTGAAACATTTTAAAATTCCTAAAAAGCTTCTTTTTTCAGAAATCTTCAAAAATCTACACATTACATTTTTTATATCAAAGTGCTGGGCACCTTTCTTCCATTGATTATTATTATTGAATATATTATTTAGACAACCTTAAATTTCTCATAAGCCTCAA
The DNA here is from genome assembly GCA_932195095.1 of Andricus curvator. Classification (NCBI taxonomy): domain Eukaryota; kingdom Metazoa; phylum Arthropoda; class Insecta; order Hymenoptera; family Cynipidae; genus Andricus; species Andricus curvator. The sequence continues at coordinate 554,757 of CAKNYM010053137.1, read as the reverse complement.
GTTTGCATACTTTTTATTTTAAACGGGAAAAAGTAGCGACAGCTTCATCCAATCCCGAACGCGGGTTTCCCGACAACAATAGTTTCGAGAAATAATCGAAAATGGCGCGATGCACTTTTCAATAATTGAATAAGATTAAACAATTGAAAAAAAAAAGAAATGATTTGTTAATCGTGATCGGCCTTTTCTGCTAAAAACCTCATGAGAATTTTTTCTTAAAATTTCCTCTCTAATCTGCTAATCTCATTAGGTCTACTTTTGAATTTCCTCTCTATTTTAAAATGATTTTAAACTCCGTGTCGAGAGAGCCTGGCATTTAGAAAGCGAGAAAACGATCCGATATTTCGGTTTCTTTTTCTGTATATTCTTTTGAAACGGACATTGTGATTTCTCCGGGCGGAAACTTATAGTCCACTGGAGGGAAAAAGGTGGTGAAATCACCGTCGGGGCGGTCATTGGTATATGTATAACCATACAGAATTTTGTGGTTTCTTTTTCTGTGGTTTCTTATTCCTGTACTCTTCTGTCCACTCTCTTTGATAACCAATGGCCGTTTATTTTTATATGTATTCCCATGTTTTATGATTATCCAGCCCTGGGACGAATCGGCACAGACTATCGGATTATCCCAATTCCATTCGCGGTTTTGCCGAAATGAATTTTTCAAGGAGAGGCTAGAGTTACTTTTTCCCGTCCAGGGAAAGTCACTCTAATCATATCGAAAACGTATCGATTCTCTTTCAGACGATGCGATCAAGATGGAAAAAGAGAAAAAAAAAATTCAGAGACCACATCTGTGCAATATCTTAAAAAAGCGATTTATTTAATAAAGAAAAATCTTTTTTAAATTAAGATCGAACAGAAATCTATTTTATCATGAATAATTGTATGCAAAATGATAAAAAAGACGGATAAAGGAAAAAGTGAGAGGTTGGTTTTGATTGACTTTTTCTCTTTTTCTCCCTCTTTTTTCTTTTGGTTATATTTGTCTCTAATGAGCCGAAAAGTGAGGTAGTTTAGAACTCTGTTTTTTAATTCTGAATCTTTTTCATGCTCATTTTGCATAAAATTATTCATGATAAAATAGATTTCTGTTCGATCTTAATTTAAAAATGTTTAAATAGAGACACTAAGCAAATGATTCTTTCCAATCTGCAGGGTTTGTTTATGAATATTTTCTGATTTCTTTTAATTGAGTCTCAATAATTTTACCTCAATTTCTGGAAAGAAATCTTTTTATTTGAAAAATTGTTGTAAGAAGAATGCACTAAATATTAGCAATTTTAGAAATACATAAATTGTTGGATTGTTTCTTTTTCCTATTTGTGAAAATGTAATAATATAAATAGATTAGTTTTGAATCACCCACAAAGAAAAATCATTCCTTAGTACACCAGTGTCCTGATAATTCCAGGTTTTTTCCAGGTATCTCAAGTTTTTCCCGGATTAATTTTTTATAGTAAGGAACCATTAAAATATTTCGCATTTTTTCAAATAATCTACTCGGAATATGTATACAGTTTTGCGAGTTTATTATAAATAATGTTTTTTTTTCTAGAAATTTAATTAATATGTTTAATTCAGAAAGCCCTGATAAATTATATTACAAAACATTCTTAAATATATTAGCTCCGTCGATTAATTAGATAATTAAATAATACGAAAAATGTAATTAATCATTTCTTGAATTTGTCTCTAAATTCCATGAATTTGAAAAACAATTCAAATTTTTATTTTATCTTCTTATACTTCGAATTCCAGTGCATATTTAGGTAAAATTAATATGGGAACTATATTTAATTAAATTTAAACCGCTTAAAATTCCTAACGTTTCAGATAAAAATATTGCATTTTCAACAAGATATATAAAATAGTAGACAATTGGTTTTCAACCAAAAATATAATAATTAAATTTTCAGTTAACCAAATTAATTTTTCGCAAAAAAAAATTGCAACCAAAGTGATGTATTTTCAATTTTTCAACTGGAACATGTAGATGAATTTTAAATAAAAAAGATGAATTTTCAACAAAAAAGTTTAGCTTTTAAACAATTAGTTTTATTATCAACCAATTAGTTTTATTTTCAACCAAAACGATGAATTTTCAACCAAAAAGCTAGTTTTCAACCAAGAAGATTAATTTCTTCGAAAAAAAAACGAATTTGCAACTAAAAAGATAATTTTTGAACAAAACATTCATTTTTTTAAATTTGAGATAAAAAATTAATGTTCAACCAAACAGATCAATTTTTTAACTAAAATGATAGAATATTCAACTGGAATATTAATTTTCAGCTAAAGAGAAAAAACTAATTTTTAACAAAATAGCTCATTTTTCAACCAAATATAGATAAATTTCCAATTAAAATGATGACTCTTCAACAACAAAAAAACAAAAAATAATTGTACATTTATCTTTTTAGTTGAAAATTCAACTATTTTGTTGAATGTTGAACTCTTTCATTGAAGATTCATAATTTTAGTTAAATTGATATTCTTAATTAAAAATTGATCTTTTCTGATTGAAAATTCAACTATTTATTATTTATAATATTTATATTTAATAATATAAATATATTTATATTAATATAATAATAATATTTTATAATTTATTATAATATTTAATAATATCCATCTTTATATTTATAATATATTTATATTGTTCAAAATTCGGCATATTTTTTGTTGAAACGTCAACTACTTGGCTTAAAACTGAACTATGTGCATTGAAAAATGCATTTTTGTTGTTGTTGAACATTCACAATTTTAGTAGACAATTCGATTATTTGGTTGCAAATAAACTTTTTTTGTGAAAAATTCATTAACTTTTTTGTTGAAAATTAATATTATTGGTCAAAAATTCATCTTAGTAGATTAAAATTTCAGCTGTTATCTTAAAATTTCAACTATTTTGTTGAAAGTTTAATTATTTTGTTGAAAATTTAACTATTTGATTGAAAATTTAATTATTTTTTCGAAAATTTAACTAATTTGTAAAAGTTATATTTTTTGATCGAAAATTATTCTGGTTTATTGAAAATTCATCCTTTCGGGACCGGGTTCGAAAATTCAACTTTTCGGGTTGAAAATTGAACTATTTGGTAAAACATTCAACTATTTTATTAAAAATGTAATTATTTTGTTCAAAATTCAACAAAATTCGTAAAAAATTATGTTTTCTTAAAAATGCGTGCTTTTAGATGGAAAATTAATCTTTTATTTTAGAAAAGTCACCTTTTTTCGTTCAAAATTAATCTTTCTTGGTTGAAAACTAACTTTTTTTGTTGAAAATTCAACTGCCTTTAAAAAAATCGTCTTTTCGGCTTGAAAAGTTAACTATTTGGTTAAAAGTTCAAATATTTTGTTGAAAGTTCATCTCTTTTGCTTCAAAGTTCGACTAGTGGGTTATTAATGCAAGTTTTTGGTTAAAAATGAATTTGTTTTTGTTGAAAATTTGTTTTTTTGGGCTGAAAAACCTTCTGTTTTGGTAGAAAAGTTTTTTTGGTTGACAACTCAACTATTTTGTTCAAAATTATATTTTGAGAGCATTTCGGGCCTTGAAATCTGATATATTTTAATATTTTTAATTATCCACGTAGAAAAATTTATATACATATTTTTGTACCTTGGGAAATCAATTTACGATTACTAACATTAGTAAATGTAAAACTTACCCATTGGATGCCGGGCCTCCAGATTAAGATCCGTTCATTCCACATCTGGAAAGAAAAAAAGAAAATATGAATTCCAATCTAAAAATCGCCATCTTTTATATTAAAAAAATAATGAGTTAATAAGGATAAAAAATTATTACTTTTTAGAATTCAGCAAGTTGCGCAAAAAATAAAATAATACCTGTTTATGAGTAGGTACGCTGATGGAATCTGAAATAATCCCTATCCATTTTGTATAAAATTACGATAAACAACGCGACAGTATTGGGTAATAAGAGAAATTGAAATACCCTGAGAAATGAGACATTTCCGTCGATAAATTGAGTCTTCTGCATGAACTTGACTCTAAATTAAGATCACTCAAGAACAAGATCCAAGATCTTTTGCAAGAGATAGTGACTAACCACTAACCACATCAGTATATTTTAGAGAATTAATTATATTGAATCCACTGGATTCCTTGAATTCAAAATACCTTATCGTTATTCTTACAGAAAAATTGGATAAAAAACTACTAGATTTCTCATATACGGTTCTTATATACTTCACTATACTTATGTTATTATAATAGGTCCTTATATTTTATAAAAAAAATGGTCTTTATCATATTTACCAGTTTAAAAAAGAATTTTTTTAATTAAAAAAGAATAAAATTTCAATAGAACGTTATATTTTTGAGATGCACGTAGTGAGAAGTTCGATTGGATTGTGCGAGGTTTGAAAGTAAGGTTGGTTTATATCGAAGGAAACTTTTAATTGGAACGAAGCCAAGTGTTTCTAACGACTCTGGCACATAAATACAGATATGAATTCTAATGTTGAATTTCAATTGACATTGATAAGAACTGTGCCGATTTATTAATTTTCTGGTTGGATATCCTTCATATAAAAACAGCTAACCACCATTGGTAGTAATCGTGGTAGCGGCCATTTTTTTACTCATAGGGTAACCTCTTAATTTAAAATTAAAATCTACAGAAGTAAAAAAGTAAATTCCTAATTTTATCGAACACCGACAATTATTTCGATTTATGTATTCTTACTATTACTTTCAATAAGAGCACTATCCAGATCTATTTAATACGTAAGATACACAATAATTAAGTAAAATAAATAATATTCTCGACTGAATTATCATTTTGCTTGATACGTAAAATGTATTTCATTCATTTTTATAAATTTATTTAATTTAGGTGTGTAAGTTATGATTGACTTTCTCAATATACGACGCAAAATGTATTTCAGTCAGTTCGTGGCGCCACCACAGTGTTATATTATGAAGTAAAATTTAAGTATTTTGAATTTGATTCATTCCCTTAGTATACATAAAATGTGTTTCTTCAATTTTTTTAAATTTATTCAATGTAGCTAAGTTTTGACTTTCTTAATATATACGTAAAATGTATTTCAGTAAAATAGTTGAATTTTCAACCAAAAATGATTTTCGACCAAACTAGATGAGTTTTCAACAACAAAGAATTAATTGTTAACCAAACAGTTGAATTAACAACCAAATAGTTGAATTTTCACGCAAAAGAGACGAATTTTTATTAAAATAGTTGAACTTTTAACCAAAAAGGGTGACTTTATCAAAATACGTGAATTTTGAACCCACAAAGATGCATTTTGAAACAAATGTTGGAATTTTACACAAAAAAGATTCAAATTCAACCAAAAACAGTTGAATTTTCAAGCCAAAAAGACGAATTTTTTGGAAGACGGTTACATTTTCAATAAAAAAATTAATTTTCAACGAAGAAATGTGACGAATTTTCAACCAGTTAAATTAAACGAAAAAAATCATTTTTATCCAACTAGTTGAATCCTCAAACAAATAGATGAATTTTCAATCCATAAAAATGAATATTAAACCAAGTGGTTTAATTTTAAACTGAAAAAACAACATTTTTTTAACCTACAGTAGAATTGTCAAATTTCCAGTTAAAAAAATCAATTTACATAAAAAAACACGTAACAAAATAGTTAAATCTTCGAGCAATAAAATGAATTTTTAACATAGTGTTCAACTTTCAACCAAGTAGTTCAATTCTGGACAAAAATAGAAGAATTTTTGACAAAATAGTGCAATTTTCAACAAGATAATTAAATTTTCAACCAAATAGTTGAATTTTTAACCAAAATAGATGAATTCTGAACCAAAAGTATAATAGTAGACTTTTGAATTAAAAAGAAGGAACTTTCAACAAAAAATAGTTGAATTTTCTTATTGGGGTTTACTAATTCAGTTTGCATTTAAGCGAAAAATGAGAAAACCCAAAAGTTTCTTGAAAACAGGGAAAAAGAGGAGTTTTATAAACTTCAACTTCAGTTTATCGAAAATTGCCTGACTCTTTCCGGCTTTCTCTATTCCCTGACCTGTAGTGACCCTAAATTTATAATGTATTATAAATCAAAATAAGAGTATTATTTATAGTGAAAAGAATTAAAATTATATTGATATATGAACAATAGAATAAAATTATGTGGTCGATTTTTTATTGAAAAATCATCTTACTCGATAACTAAATTCATTAATAAAAGAGTAATTTTCTTTATAAGGAATATGCAATACGATAATCTTGATATAATTTTCTTGGTGAAAGAAAGAGGGCAATTAGGAAATGAAAGTCCCTTCAGGATGGAGAATGCCTTCGACAAAGCTGACCTATAAAAACAGTCTGGAGAACCTTATCGAATGATTACATTAGCGTTATGGGAATGTACCGATAATCGATAGTTCACGGCAATCAAATTGCATTATATCCATGGAAGTAAGTCTACTTACATTTCCAGAATTATTGCTTCTTGCGAACTTTTAAAATATGCTCTCAAAATAAAATCGGACATTTGTAACCTTTAAACGTAACATTCATTAATTAGCGAAGACTGGGCTGGCGAACAGTGAGCTGACTGGCTATTATTAAGATTTTTGGCATTACTATTTATAATATTTTATTTTGAAAAAATCAAGTATTTAGCTGAGATAGCCAATTGAAATATTATAGTTTTTAAAAATATTAATTGTTTTTCATCCCAAAGATTTCTTCAATTTTTTAAGATTTTTGAAGGTATAAACTAGCTTAAGTTGGCAAAGACTGGGCGTTCTACCTCATATTAATTTGCACAGTAGTGTTTAAGGGTGAGACAAAAAATAGTTATAGACATAAATCTCTTAATCGAGAAACACTCCCCCTGAAAAATGTGTCTGAAGAAAATAGCATAAAAAATTGAAACAGCCTATTCTCTAAAATATATCTCCTACCTTCCCTGTATAAGGAAAGTACTTGAGCCGTTTAGGAAAACTAGTTAGCATTTAGTTTTAAAAGTGAAGTAATGTTCCCTCCCTTGGAGGAAATAAACCTAAATGATGAAAATTTGTTATAGAAATTCAGAGCGTAACGAAAACTGGGCTGGTGATACAGTACGCTAAAACGGCAGACTGGTGATTACCAGAGTAACGAATCAGAAACTTGGATTTATTACAGTTAGGCAACCCAGGATTTTGATAACCTACGATTTTTTATAGTTTCAATTGAAAAATATAATCGGACGTTTGAAAACCTTTAAACTTCACCTTCATCAAACGGCGAAGACTGACTGGCCTGGTTAGGAAAGTACTTGAGTCATTTAGGAAAGCCATTTAGCATCTAGTCTTAAAAGTAAAATAATTTTCCCCCCTTGGAGGAAATAACCGTAAATTATGAAAATTTGTAGAAAAGCAGCGCCTCGCTTTTCTCTGAGCGTCTGAACACAGATGTTCTTGAAAATCTTATTTTCAAGTACATTTCAAGCTCAGGAATAATAACGGCTCTCATACTTTGAAAGTCCAGAGAGCTATTGTTACGAAACTCGGCAGGAGTATGCAGTTTCCGCCTTCTGCGCTTTCGAGGCAGCTTTCTTTTTCTCAATCTTTCTCTTTTCCTCTTTTGTGAAGGCAAAATTTTAAGGCGGGTGCAGGTGGTCTGGGTGGAAGTAGATGGGTGGGGTTGGAAAGGATGTTGGCAGGGATGCCAGGGATGGTTGGTCCTGGCTCGAGAGTCCGGAAGGATACGAGGGAGCTCTGATGGGCTTCATAGTTCGACCCCTAAACACTGGGAAATCTATATCTATCCATCCATACTCTGAACGAATGTGAGTCTATGTTCTATCTATGTTCTATGAGAGACCGAAGCCACTCTCATAAGACATAAATGCACCACGAGCTCAGAGTACACACTTAGGGAGTTACCTACATTCATGTATGTAACTTCATACATAAGGTATAGAGGATTTTTCTCCTTCGACCCAAAAGGGAGGAGAACATTTCTCATGGAGCAACGCGGCGCGTGCTGGATTTCCTTTGAGTTCTTTAATTTATTGATATTTTTGCGAATGAAGATTGCTAAACAAATTGTTCAATATTAATTTTGAACTTTGTTCAGAACAGTAATTAATAATTTCGAATTGAAAGCCTTGGAAACGGAAAACAAATATATGGAACGAGTTTGAATTAAAAACGAGAAACAGCCAGAAATCACAGAGAGCCAGGTCAGGATTGTATGGGGGCTGCCAAAGTTATGTAAGGCCGTGCTTCTCCAGAAATTGCTGAATGAGCTGCGATGAATGGGCAGTCACGTACTTCATAACTCTTTGGTACTCTTTGCTTACCCTCTGACCTTTTAGAGCGTATTAATAGTGCACACAACCTTCCTGGTTCCACATTTTGAAGTGTTTTGGCCATTGCGGGCCTAAAATTTGAGTATCACACATAGACTCATCAGCATACACTTTCCGAATCATAACGATAGTTTCCGAACATGAATGACTAAGGTTTTGGAAAATTTTAATGCACACTCTTTGATTGGTCCACCCTAAATGGTAAATACCTGTTTTTGACAATAGCTTAACTAGGTAAAAAGTTAAAGCACAAGGTCGGATACTTTCCGGACCGACATAGTAAGAGATGACCTAATTGCATTCTGGATTAAACCTTATGACTTTTCTATTTTTTTCTTTTTTGTTAATTTAATGCAAGTTTTCCCTGTACCCAGTGTTTGAAACGCTTAATCTTCAAAGCCGAATTTCGGCCTTATTTGCATGGTAAGTCGAGCTGATTAACGTCGACCATCGGTTAACGACCTCAAGCTTGAGAGTTTGCAGGCAAGTGGTATGAGAGAACTTGTAAGTGAACTCTGAGCACAGCATGGTGCTATGTAACGAAGCGTGTGTAGCTTTGCAACCAACCTTCATCCACCCTCTTCCATCCCAGAAATCCAGGGCTGCAATTCGATTTTGAAAATTTGCATTCTGAGCACAAACTATGCTATTAATTTAACTTCTTGAAATATCTAAAAATGTTATCAATCATCGAAAGTAAACCATACGAAAGTGTGGGATACGTAGCGGAACATAGACCTGGAGGATCTGAATCAAAATGTGGGTCAGGAGTAGAAGGTCAATCTGAAGATGAACGAGCCAGAGATCAAAAACAATGTGAATTTGGATGACCTTGAAATGTGGCTTTAGCTACAGGATTTTGACGACATGGTGGAGCTCGATCTGAATTAGAATACAGTCCTGGAGCCCTAGCCAGAAGAGCTAAAGCGGAAATGGTATCTGGAGCCTGACGATTTTAATCAAAAGGTGGTTTTAGAGCTCCTGCAGGTTGATCAGAAACCATAGGACATGGAACCAAACATTTCAAAATGTGAGACCATCCACTGAAAGAGAGAATGTCTGCCTAGTATTGGACATCTAACTAATTACTTAAAACCCCTTTCCTGATGTAGGAATATTTCATTTTGTAAATAATAATTTAGAAATGAAATAAGATCAACATGCGTGAAAATACCTTCCCGCAAAAAGTTGAAGTCTCTTACTACCTAAATTCATTCACAGAATTTTCGCATGACAAAACAAAAAATATGTCAAGTTTAGTGGTGAACATATTGGACGAATATATGTAGACTACATACTGCCTTAAACTTTCATCTACATCTAGATATTTCAACATACATGCCACAAACACTACCCTAGAGATAATATTTCCCCTACAGACGGCGAACGCGAGATCATGAAAATAAATTGGTATAATCAAGTCGAATGTGGATGCATGCCATCTCACTTGATGGTGCCCACGCAATGTTTCCGTCATTGCGTACGACAAATTAAAGACAAAAAATTACTCTAGCAAACAGTAAATAATTAATTTATCAATTTTTTTACGTTTTATGAATCACAGTAAACCCCGGGATATCAAAACGTTGACATCATTCTGATTATCAACTTCAGATCAAAATGATCCACTTTTGGGGATCCAAAATTAATTCTTACACAACTTCATTCATATCTGTCGAGTGGCAACCAAACACATAAATTTTCAAGGAAAACAATGAGTAAAAGCAATGGAATAATTAAATTTTTAGTTTTAAAAAATAACTTTCAACCAAAAAGACGAATTTTCAAGAAAGCAGTTGAATTTTAAGCCAAAAATAATGACTTTCTAAAAAATATGTTGAATTTTCAACAAACATGTTGAAGTTTCAACAAAATTATTTAATTTTTTACCAAGAAGATTAATAATATACCCAAAAAAACGGATTTCTAAACAAATATTTGAATTTTCAATGAAATAGTTAAATTTTCAACCAAATAGTTGAATTTTGAAGTGAAGATATATTTTTTACTAAAAGTGAAATTTTCAAATAAAAAAATTAATTTTTAATTGAAAAAATTTTTTTTCAGCCAAAGAAATTAAGTTTTAAACTACAATTGTGAATCTTCAGCCAAAAAAATTAATTTTTAACAAAGGTATGTTAAATTTTAAATAGATGTTAACCAAAAAAATGCGATTTGTTATCAAAATAGTTAATGTAATTTTCAGCCAATGGGATGAATTTTCAGCTATAAGAAGATTAACTTTCTGCAAAAAATACCAATTTTCAGTAGGTAAATTTTCCACCAAATACATGATCTTTAAACAAAAAAAGGTAAATATTCAACAAAAATTGTTGAATTTTTCAGTTCAAAAAAATTAATTCTTAACCAAAAAAACAAATTTCCAAGAAAATAGTTTTATTTTGAACCAATGAGGTAAATTTTAAAACCAAAAAGACGAAGTTTCATCGAAAGAGTAGAATTTTCATTGAAAAAGATAAATTTTCAAACCAAAAAGAATGGCTTTCTAACAAAATTGTTGAATTTTCAAAAGAATAATTAAATTTTCAACCAGATGATGAAATTTTTAACCAAGGTGGATGAATTCTCAACTAAAAATATAATAGTAGCTTTTTCAACCACAATTTAGTTAACTTCCAGTAGTTAACTTCTAATAGTAGAATTTTCAACTAAAAAAGATAAATTTTCTAATAAAAATGAAATGGTTGATAAATTTTCAAACCAAAAATACAAGTTTTCAACAAAAGAGTTGAATTTTTAACCAAGAAAGATTTATCAGTCAGGATAGAAAAGAAATTCGACCAATTTTTTTAATTTTCAAGTCAGAAAAGTGAATTTTCTACAAAACAGTTGAATTTTCAACCCACAAATAAAAATTTTCCATCTAAATTGTTGAATTTTAAATAAAATAATTAAACTTGTAACCTAATAAAATATTTAACCAAAAAATATAAATTCTCAACTCAAAATATATTAGTAGACTTTTAAACCAAACAGAATCTGTTTGGTTTTATTTAAATTAATTAATAATATATAATATATATATATATATATATATATATATATATATATA
>CAKNYM010053137.1:513275-543254 GCA_932195095.1 Andricus curvator | reverse complement strand
TTGAAGGCAAACTTGAAGTCCCAGTAATATAACATTAACTTAGAAACTCCTACTGATTTTTTTTAAATTTAATTAATACTTATTATCAACCTCTACAAAATGGTCAGTTCTTTTTTTTCATTTCTGTTGCTTGTAACTTTAATTTAGTATATGAACACCCCAAACGTCATTACCGTACGGCGTCCCAATCTCACTTTGCACAAGGATAAACTGATTTTCTCCTATTTCTAGACAGTAACCTGAACAGCGCTTAACGTATCAAGTTTATAAACTTTAGATGAACATAAATTTAATTTATGCACATTTTTTAAGTCAAATAAATAATATTGTAAAAACCTTAAAGTCTGTCCTTCGATTTTTGTTATTTCAGACGTCATTACCGTACGTCTTTCTTTCTAGTAAAATATTGTAGTTACAGTTGAGTAATAAATACAGAAATATTAAGCGTATCATTTAATACAAGATTCTATAAAATTGAGCTTAAAATATTAACTCTTTTTTTTGAGAATCTGATATTAAAACTGAAAAGTGCATTTTGACAACAAAAACGTCATTCCCGTACGTGCATTAAAAACCAGTTTCGGAGTTAAAAAAAAAAAAACCATTCCGTTACTTGCTCAGCGCTGTTTTCTTTCATAATTAGGTGACTTTTTATGATTAAAATCTGTTATTTTTTTATAAATATTAAAACAGGCATTAAAACATAAAAAAAACATTAAAACATCATCATTGTTCTCGCATCATTACCGTACGGTACAATAGCTAAATATTTCATTTTCCCTGAATGGCATGCGTTACATTATTCACTTTTGAACTTTTTAAAATCTCGCGCTCTCTTTCATCAAATCCCTTTTGGATTTAAAATTTCAGATGCGATAAGATCAATTTCCGTTATGAAATATTTAATTCCTGATAATAATGTGATTGCCACTATAGGTGCTAAAATTTGCCTACAATTTGACAATTACCCATATACATATATATATCATTTTAAATTAACTTTAACTTTAACTAACTTTAATTAAATAAATAATAATAAAAATTAATTTTCAACTAGAAGTAGTTGGAGTCCCAATATTAAATTTTCAGTTAAAAAAAAAAATTAATTTTTAACAAAAAAAAAACAAATAAATATTCAAATCTGCGAATGAATTTTTTTCTTTCTAAATTGATTCTGTAGATTTACCTACAGTTCTGACTCCCACTTTTTGGAAGATTCACAACTTCCCAGGATCCACAAGGAAATTTATGGAAAATTTTGAATTGCAGGGTCGAAAAAAATTCTAATTTTCATATATTGGGCGAAAGTTCAGTATTTAAATTTCAATGCGCATATCATGTTGATAAATTTCAGGATCAAATTGATCAACTGGCATTTACTGTGATTCAAAAATATTCAATTTTGGTAAAATAAATAACTTGTTCTTGCAAATAGAAACTGTCTCCAGCCTTCATTGTGATTTATTAAAAAAGGGACTAGAAAAGGGAACTTTTTTAATACTGAAGAATTTCATAACAGATTTGGTAAGACCATTCAATTTTTTACTGATATGAAACCCTCTCAGAAAGGATCTAAACAAGAGTATTTATGGGTGATGGGGTAGGCTTTTCTCCAGTAAGCCATCAGACTTTCGAGATGTATCAATCCAGATTCCAGAGGAAGGGGTTTCCATAAAGAAAAAAATATTTTTACAGGAAAAAAAAAAACAGAATTTCTAGTATCACTCATGGGATATTTCAGTGATAAACTCACTCACTACATAGCGCAACCTACATCAGCGTTGTTATAAGCAATATAAGCTTAAGGTTGTCCTATCATCTTCTACTGTTCTCTACTGTTATATAACACACACACTTCATCCTTCCTGTTTTTACTTAAAGAAAATACCAGGATATCCTGAAACGTCATATAACATTTTTCTACCGAGTTATTAAGTACGGTGGGAAGTAAATTTGTTTTTAAGTCGAAATAATTTTTGTGAAAGTAAATGTTAGGATAACAGAAGAAAAAAAAAATTATTTTGAGAACACAAATTGAGACATTGCAAATGAGAATGCGAAAATATAATAATCTAAGTAATATGTATTTAATTTTTTTAATGGCAATTATTACTTTCACAAAAGTAAAATGCTTAGATACTTATTTAGGGGCGCTCTTACGCTTTTTATCCCTTTTTAAAAAAAATTTCTATTTTTCCCCTGTTTTCAAAAAACTTCCCCTTTTGCTCGTTTTTTCGCTTAAATGCGAACTGAATTAATAGAACCCAATAAGAAAACCCAACTTTTTTTAGTTGAGAATTAATTTGTTTGAAACTGAAAAGTCTAATGTTATATTTTTCGGCCAGAATTCATATCTTTTCGTTAAAAATTCTACTATTTAGTTGGAAATTCAACTGTTAAATTTTTCACTAAGAATTCATCTTTTTTGGTTCAAAATTTAAATACTTGGTTGAAAGTTGAACTACTTTGTTAAACATTTATTTTATAATTTTACTGGTTGAAGATTGAACTATTTTGTTGTAAATTCGTCTTTTTTTGGTAGGTAATTAAACTTCTTAATTGAAAAATCAACTGCTTGGTTGAAATTCGAATTCATTTGTTAAAAACTAATTTTATTAGTTGAAGATATAACTATTTTGTTGAAAATTCGTTTTTCTGGGTTAACAATCCATTTTTTCAACTGCATATTTATCTATTCCATTTTTTGTTAAAAATTAATAGTTTTCAGTTTAAAATTCAACTATTTCGTTGAAAATGACCTTTTTTGTTGAAAAATCAACAGTTTTGTAGAAAATTCGTCTCTTTGGCTTACAAATTCTATTGTTTTGTTGGAAATTCATCTTTTTGGGTTGAAAATTTTATTATTTTTGTAAAAAGTTCAAATATTTGTTTTAAAATGAATTTTTTTGTTGAAAATTCAACTTTTTTCTAAAATATTTGCTTTTGTGGTTTTAAACTTAAAATCTTTTTTGTTTGAAATATCAACTATTATATTTATCGTTAAGAATTCATCTTGTTTGGTTAAAATTCACCTACTTGGTTGAACTCCTTTGTTAAAAATTCATTTTTTTTGTTAATGATTCATCGTTTTAGTTGAAAATTCAACTATTTTTTGCAAATTAAATTATTTTGTTACAAATTAATCTTTTTGGGTTGAAAATTCAACTATTTGTTTAAAAATTCAACTATATGATTCAAAAATTATCTTTGCAGGTCGTAAATTCAACTCTGTCGAGTTTTTTGTTCGAAAATTCAACTTCTTTGTTTGAAACTTCGTCTATTTGTACTGAAAATTCAACTATTTGGTTAAGAATCCGTCTCTTTTGCTTGAAAGTTCAACTATTTGATTGTAAATGCAACTGATGGTCTAAAATTACTTTTTTTGTTGAAAATTCAACTATTTGGTTGAAAATAACTCATCTTCGTGGGTCGAAAATTTAACTATGTGATTAAAAATACAACTATTTTGTTGAAAATGCAACTATTTTGTTCAAAAGTCATGTTCCAAAATGCAACTTTTTTTTGGAAAATTATTTTTTTTTTTACAAAAGTTCTTGGTTAAAAATTCACCTATCTTCTAAAAAATTCGACTATTTGGTTAAAAATTCATCTCTTTCGGTAAGAGTACTTAAAATAGCGCGACGTAGTTTTTTCAAATAAATTTTTTATTTACTATAGAAAATTTCAGAATTGAAGTTAATTAGCGCTACTCTGCCAAGAATTGAATTCCTTCCTATTTTGCCAGTATAAAATTTACATAGGTACAGGATAATCGAATTTTAATCCCAATTATCAGATGAGAAGATACATTCACTAGCTGTAAAAAAATACAAGTTTTCATTTGATAAAAAATATACTTGACTCTGTCGAGTTAATCCTAACCGATTTCTGGTAGCGATTTAATCGGCCTTGATTTTTTGCACTCGCAGTTTTGATTACAAGCGGCATCAAAGAGACTCGAGATATAATTAGACTGATAATTGTATACAAATCGCTTCGTCTGCGTAAACCAGTTTAAATTCGTCGATAAAAAAACACGCTTAAATTTTTCTTAAGAAAAAGAAGGAGTTGGCAGAAACTAATGGAACGGAATTTTAAAAAAAGTGTTCAAATTCTCTTTTTCTTTGGAGAATTTTCAGACTTCGAGTTAAACGGTCAAGATCCAAAAGCTGTTTTGATTCCAAAACTAATGTGGATTTCGCACGAAATGTTTGACGTCATAATTCGACCAATGACAATCTTCCTTTTAACAGAGCGGGAGGATTAAATCTTACCAAAAATATCTACGATGCAAAAAATCCTGGTAAGTGTAAAAAATTATCAGTAGAATCAACATAATTTCTGAAATAAAAGTTTGATAAGTAAATTCTAAAAAGATATCTAAAATGGGAATTTTTTTTAGTTTGATAAAATTACATACATTTTGAGAATGTATCAAAAGACACAAAAATGAAAGCTTGGCGATATTTTATTTACTTTTATTTTTATTAATAATAATAAGCTCGTGAAGTTTCTATTTTTTCCTCCTTTTAATACATTCTCGAAATTTTTGTAATTTTATCAATAAAAAAATGCAGATATCTTTCAGAACTATGCAGACTTTGATTTACCAAACTATGTAGATTGTACTGATAAGTTTTTACTTGGCGGAATTTTTTTCATCGTAGATGGTTTTGGTGAGATTTCACTCCTTTTTAATACAAATTTTTATACATGAAGGGAAATATATAAACAGCTTTTCCATTTTTCATTTTCCTAGATATTCATTCAACGTTGTTATGTTGAAAATTTGTCACAAATTTGGTCAATAGTGTTATCACCAGGTCGACTGAATTATTAAAAAATCGAATTTTTTCAATTAAAAGTCAAAAATCGTGAAATCTGTACGAAATCTTTGAAATATATTGAAATCTTTTGAAATCTTTAAAATCTTTGTGAAATCATTGAAATTATTACGAAATCTTTTGCAATCTTGGTGCAATTTTTTAAATCTTTGTGAATTCTTTGGAAATTTTAAAAATCTTTCTAAAATCCCCTAAATCTTTACGAAATCTCTAAAATATATTGAAATCTTTGAAATCTTTGTGAAATTTTGTTAATCTTTCTGAAATTTTTTAAGTCTTTACCAAATATTACAAATATATTGCAATATTTTATAATCTTTCAAATCTTTGTGAAATTTTCTGTAATATTTTTGAATTTTTGAAATCTTTGTGAAATTTTTTAATCCTTGTCAAATATTTGAAATCTTTTGAAATATTTGAGAAATTTTTTGAAATCATTAAGTATTTTGGAATTTTTTGAAATTTCTGACACATCTTTGTCAAATCATTGCAATGCTTGTGAAATATGTATATTGAAAGTTTTGAGGTCTTTTAGAATCTTTGTGAAATCTTTGAAACAAGAGTGAAATTTTTTAAGTCTTTGTGAAATCATTGTAATCTTTCAAATATATTGCAATCTTTTTGGTATCTTTGTGAAATCTTCTTTAATCTTTTTAAATCTTTTAAATCTTTGTGAAATTTGTTTAATCTTTGAGAAATCTTATGAATTTTGTTCATTTTTCTGAAATGTTAGAAATCTTTGTGAATCTTCTTTAATCTTTTCAAACCTTTTAAATATTTTGTGAAATTTGTTTAATCTTTCTAAAATCATAGAAATCTTTAAAATTTATTGAAATATTTTTGAATCTTTGAAATCTTTGTGAAATCTTCTACAATATTTTAAATCTTTGAAATCTTTGTGAAATTTTGTTAAGATTTGTGAAATCATTGAAATTTTTTGAAACCTTTGTGAAATATTTGTGAAATATTTGAAGTTTTTTGGAATCTTTTGAAATCTTTGCGAAACCAATGCAATATTTGTGAAATCTTTGAAACCTTTGTAAAATTTTTTACATCTTCGTTTAAAATCTTTCAATATATTGAAATATTTTTGAATCTTTGTGAAATCTTCTGTAATCTTTTTAAATCTTTGAAATTGTTGTGAAATTTTCTTAATCTTTCTGAAATCTTTGTGAATTCTTTTGAAATCATTAAGTCTTTTGAAATCTTTTGAAATCTTTGTGAAATCATTGCAATGTTTGTACGATATATTCAAAGTTTTAAAGTCTTTTAGAATCGTTGTGACATTTTAAAAATCTTTTGAAATTTCTTCATTTTTCTGAAATCTTTACGAAATCTTTGAAATATATTGAAATCTTTTGGAATCTTCAAAATCTTTGTGAAATCTTCTGTAATTTTTGTAAATCTTTCAAAAAGTTCTGAATTTTTTTTTATCTTTGTGAAATCATTCAAATCTTTGTGATCTTTAAAGTTATTTAAAATGTTTGGAAATTATTGTAAAATCTTCGAGAAATCATTGGGATAATTGTAAAATCTTTGAAATCTTTTCTGCAATTTTCTGTAATCTTTTTAAATCATTGTGAAATTTTTAAAATCTTTATGAAATCATTGAAATCTTTGAAACTCTTTGAAACATATTGAAATCCTTTGGAATCATTGAAATCCTTTGGAATCTTTGAAATCCTCGTGAAATCTTCTGAAATTTAAAAAAATTTTAAATCTTTGTAAAATCATTGAAATCTTTTGAAATCTCTGTGAAACCTTTGTGAAATCATTGAAATATTTTTGAAACCTTTGGAAAGCTTTGAAATATTTGCGAAATTTCTTTAATCATTATATGTAATTTTTTGTGAAATTTTTTAAATCTTTGTGAAATCTTTGAAAAATATTGAAATTTTTTTTTAATCTTCTGCAATCTTTTGAAAATTTTTAAATATTTCTGAAATCTTTGAAATCTTTACGATATCTTTAAAATATATTAAAATATTTTGGTATCTTTGAAATCTTTGTGAAATCTTTGAAAAATATTCAAATTTTTTTTAAATCTTATGTAATCTTTTGAATTTTTTTTAATATTTCTGAAATCTTTGAAATCTTTACGATATCTTTAAAATATATTAAAATATTTTGGTATCTTTGAAATCTTTGTGAAATCTTCTGTAATCTGTTTAAATGTTTTGAAATTTTTTTGACCTTTTCTGTAATCTTTTTAAATTGTTGTACAATTTTCTTAATCTTTCTGAAATCTTTGTGAATTCTTTTGAAATCATTAAGTCTTTTAGAATCTCTTGAAACCTTTGTGAAATCTTTGTGAAATCATTGCAATGTTTGTGAGATATATTCAAAGTTTTAAAGTCTTTTATAATCGTTGTGACATTTTAAAAATCTTTTGAAATTTCTTTATTTTTCTGGAATCTTTACGAAATCTTTGAAATATATTGAAATCCTTTGGAATCTTCAAAATCTTTGTGAAATCTTCTGTAATTTTTTTAAAACTTTCAAATCGTTCTGATTTTTTTTAAACTTTGTGAAATCATTAAAATCTTTGTGATCGTTAAAGTTATTTGAAATGTTTACAAATTATTGTGAAATCATTGGGATAATTGTAAAATCTTTATGAAATCATTAAAATCTTTTGAAATCTTTGAAACATATTGAAATCCTTTGGAATCTTTGAAATCCTCGTGAAATCTTCTGTAATTGAAACCTTTTGAATGCTTTGAAATATTTGTGAAATTTCTTTAATCAATATATGTAATATTTTGTGAAATTTTTTAAATCTTTGTGAAATCTTTGAAAAATATTGAATTTTTGTTTAAATCTTCTGTAATCTTTTGAATTTTTTTTAATATTTCTGAAATCTTTAAAATCTTTACGATATCTCTAAAATATATTAAAATATTTTGGTATCTTTGAAATCTTTCTGAAATCTTCTGTAATCTGTTTAAATATTTTGACATTTTGGTGACCATTTCTGTAATCTTTTTAAATCTTTGTGAAATTTTTTTAATTTTTGTGAAATCTTTGTGAAGTCTTTAAAATTTTACTAAATTTTTGAAATCTTTTTAAATTTTTTCTATCTTTAAATTTAGAACCTAAATATGTTTTTCAAAGCAACGCAGGTCACTCTTTGAATTTATTTTCTGCTTTCAGAGAATGGATCCCCGACTCTTTGAGCGAAGTGCGTTCCGGAACGAGAGCAGAAATCCGCGACGTCTTGAAAAGGTTAAACAAAAAATCAACGAGCCGCTACGACGATTGCTCTCAGGATGTCTCCTGGCGCGACCAAAGGAGCAAAACTCTCTCGGGAATCCCGCCAAGCGTGTCGAACGTCAGCCATAACCGACGCCATTGGTAATGCGGTGGCTTCTGTAAAACCATAGAAAGTAGAGTAAAAAAAACATTGGAAGCTATGCCTCGTCTTAAAAAGCATCCGACCTGACTTTCAAGTAAAAGTAAAGACTGGTTCTGGTATCGCGACCCTCCCTCGAACCCCAACTATGATCCCGTTAGGTCACCTATTCTAGGTACCCTTTTTTTTTACTTCTTCCTTTTAGCTTTCTATCACTCCTAAAGTCCCGACTACGAGGGAAACGCTGTTCTCGGGAAATGGAGAACCCATACTATCAAAGAGAAAGGGTAAAAAATAGGGCTGTTCGTGTTTTTAGAAAGTTTGAAATGCTAATGGGAGAACCGTCAGAAGGGTCTGAAGAAATAAGGCTCGTCAAAAGTGGACAATATTGGAAATATTTAGACGGTTTTCCTCATTTCTGAAGTTTCCAAACTTCAAGTTGAGAAAAAATATAATTATATGAAAGTCAAATCTGTGATACTCATATTACGTATTTTACTCATATTACATATTTTATTCATATTACCTATTTTATTCATATTACATATTTTACTCATATTACGTGACACTCTAAACTCTCTGAAGTGCCACACGTGCCACTTTTTTGATCAAAAAATTAAATTTAAATCCGTGTCGATGCATTAAAGACCAATATTATCAAAAATAAATAATAGTTGTATTGTCAATCAAATAGTTGAATTTTCAAGACAAAAAAGACGAGTTTGAAAAAAAAATTGAATTTTCAAACTAAAAAGTTTATTTTCGGCCAAGAGAGATGAATTTTCAACCAAAATAGATGACTTTTTTTACTATAAAAGATGAACTTTCAATCCAAAAGGACGAATTTTTAACAAAATATTTGAATTTCCGACCAAAAAAGATTACTTTAACAAAATAGTTGAATTTTCAAGACAAAAAGACGAATTTTTTACAAAAAACTTGAATTTTCGACAAAAAAGTTTATTTTCAGCCAAGAGATATGACTTTTGTACTATAAAAGATGAATATTCAATCCAAAAGAACTAATTTTCAACAAAACAGTTGAATTTTCAACCAAAAAAGATGAATTTAACAAAATAGTTAAAATTTCATAAAAATAATTAAACTTTCAACAAGATAGTTAAATTTGTTACCAAATAGTTGCATTTTCAACCAAGAAGATTAATTTTCTACCAAAAGACGAATTTTCCACAAAATAGTTGATTTTTCAACCGAAAAAGATAAGTTCGCAACCAAAAAGTAAAATAGTTCAATTTTTAGTTAAAAATACTAATTTTCAACAAAGAAGAAAAGAATGATCAATCAGTTGAATTCAAGGGAAAAAGGACGATTTTAAACAAAATAGTTTAATACTCAACCAAATAGATGAATTTTCAACAAACAAACTTTTTTTTCCCCAAATAGACGAATTTCCAACAAAATAGTTAAATTTCTGATTTTTTAACCTACAAAGATGAATTTTCAACCAAGGAGATTAATTTTAAACCAGAAGACGAATTTTCAATCGAATAATTGAATTTTCAAGTAAAACAGATCAGTTTTCGACCAGTTGACTTCAACGAAAAAGACGAAATTTGAATCAAATAGTCAAATCCTTTACCAAAAAGATCAATTTTGAGATAAAAAACTAATTTTCAACACACTCAAAATGTGTAAACTAATTTAATTCAACTAAAAAAGACCAATTTTTAACAAAATAGTTGAATCCTCAGCCAAAAACTGATTGTTCAACAAATAATAAACCACAAACAGAATAGTTACATTTCCACATACAAAAATTAATTTTTAACAACAACAAAAGGAATTTCAAACAAAATAGTTAAACTTTAAAATAAATAGTTTAATTTTAAACTGACTAGTTTAATTTACAAATAAATAGCTTGATTAAAAACCAAATAGTTTAATTTTATACTAAAGCAGTTGAATTTTCAAACAAAAATAAGAATTTTCGACCAAAAAGTTAATTTGAAACCAAATAGTTGAATTTTCTACCAAACTGTTGAATTGACAAGCTAAAAAGATGAATTTTAATTTTTTTAAGTTGAATTTTCGACCTGAAAATATGAATTTGCAACATAAAAGTTAATTTACGACCAAATACTTCGATTTTCAACTAAATTAATGAATCTTCAACCAGAAAAGATTTATTTGTTACAAAGTTCAAATTTAAACTAATAGAAAAAAGATTTTAATTTTAAATAAAAAACAGTTGAATTCAACTAAAAAAGATGAGTTTTCAACAAAATAGATGAATAATGAACCAAAAAAGATTAATTTTCTACGAAAAAAGACGAAATTTTAACAACAAATAAAGGAATTTCAAACAAAATAGTAAAATTTTCAAATAAATAGTTTAATTTTAAACTAACTAGTTTAATGTCCAAATAACTAGTTTGATTATAAACCAAATAGTTTAATTTTCTACCGAAGCAGTTGAATTTTCAACAAAAATGTTAATTTTAAACCAAATAGTTGAATTTTCTACCAAACTGTTGAATTTACGAGCTAAAAAGATGAATTTTCTACAAAAAAGTTGAATTTTTGACCTTAAAATATGAATTTTCAACTAAAGTAATGAATCTTCAACCAGAAAAAAATTTATTTTTTACAAAGTAGTTCAAATTTAAACCAAGAGAAAAAGATTTCAATATCAAATCAAAAACAGTTAAATTCAACTAAAAAAGATGAGTTTTCAACAAAATAGATGAATCCTCAACCAAAACAGATTAATTTTCTACGAAAAAAGACGAATTTTTAAGCAGAAAAGATCGATTTTTAACTTGAAATATCAATTTTCAGTCCAAAATGGAATAGTGACAATTTACATTTTCAGTGAAGAAAATTAATTTTAAAAAAATGAAATTTCACTAAAGTAGTAAAATTCTCAACTAATCTAAAATTATGAATCTTTAACCAAAAAACTGAATTTTTAAGAAAAGAGTTCAACATTCATCCAAATAGTTGAACTTCCAATCAAACAGTTGATTTTTTTTCCAAGAAGATTAATTTTCTACCGAAAAAGATGAATTATCAACAAAAAACATGAATTTTCAATCAAATGGTTGAATTTTTAACTAAAAAGGGCAACTTTTCAACAAAAAATGGAATAGTTAAATTTTCAGTTAAAAAATTATTTTTCAACTAAAAATGAAACAAATTTTCAACAAAATAGTAAAATTATCAACCAAAGAGATGAATCTTTAACCAAACAAATTAATATTTAGCAAAGCAGTTCAACTTTCAACCAAGTAGTATTATTATTGACAAAAAAATATGACTTTAAGAATCTTGTTGCACGTTTAACAATGTAATTAAATTTTCAACCAAATAGTAGAATTTCCAACCATACGAGATGAATTTTAAACCAAAAATATAATGTTAGATTTTATAAAAAAAAAATTAACTTTAAACGAAGAATAATTAGATTTCCTTATTGGGTTCTATTAATTCAGTTCACATTGAAGCGAAAAAATTAGAAAAAGGGGATGTTTCTTGAAAATAGGACAAAAAATATGAATTCTTGAAAAAAGGGGGAAAGCGGATCATCTCCAAATGGTTCAAATTGGTAGCGTAGTTTATGGACGGCCTCTAATCTATTAAGTTAATTGGTCTAAATAAATATTTAAATTATATCAATTTTCTCAAATGAAAAAAATGTCTCATAAATTTTGTATTTAAAAATAGGATGGAATCAGCTTCATTGTCACATGAATTTTGAGGGTTCACTGAAATGTTACAAATTATCACAAGAGGGAGGTTTGAGTCAAAAATCACATTTGAGTTCCACTGCAATACAAAAATGAATACGTGTGAAAAATGCTAAGCTTACCCTGCACTGGGTGAGATTTTGGAAAAGTATTCGTCCGGTTTTTATAATTTCCACTCCAGGATCTTCTGAATTCTAGTCTACACTCAGAAAAAAATGGTCTTGAACCAAAAAAACTGATTTCTTGGATATACATGAAAATTTTGTAGAATCAAACCAGTTTTGGTTGATTCAACAAAGTATTTGATTGACCCAACCAAATTTATTTGTTGAATCAACCAAATACTCCATCTACCAAAATATTTGGTTAAAACACCGAAGAAATTTAGTTAAGATCAACCAAATAAAAACCAAACAAATTTTGTTGATTCAACCAAATCGTTTTCTGAGTGTAGCTTCTTCTAAATTCTGCACTAGAATTTCCTTGCTCAGAAAGTACCTCATTCTTGAAGTTCGAAAGAGTCACTGCAATAACTAGTCGCTGAGCAGTACCTCTTATAGTTTCAGGTACATACCTATTGTGCATGTATGCCTTATTGGTGCCAGATACGCCAGTTATAGATTTGTATACGACTCTTATCGGTTTGCGGGAAGTATTTTTCTTACTGTGATGCAGTATGCTGTTACTGCTATATACCTCACGATCGCAAATAAAGCATGGAAAGTGTCCATTGTGAGAGCAAAGTGTATTAAATAAACAATCCCAGCCCAGCCAATTTTTACTCTACGGGCTATTAATCTCCGATTATCGATTGTGCTACACTATAGCTGTACTCTTTGAAGAGGGTAATCAACATATTTTAATGAAAATAAGTTAAACGTGGAATTTCATTGGCTCAAACCATTCAGTTTGGCATCCAAAAAAGGGCTACAGATGCTGAACATTTTACGAGAACTGAAACCCTTCAATATTTTTGAAAAATGATGAAAAAGTGGGACAAAATCAGTTTTTTGAAAATTGCCTTATTCCAGTTCATCCTATGTTCTAAATACCTCAACAAGAATTAAAGTGCTTGAAATTTTCTGCAAAATGAAAAAAATCGAATGTTCTATCTCTAAAAGTTTGGGAGTTATGGTCCTAAGAAGTTGATTTTAAGCGAATAATTTGAATGAAAAAAAATATATATAGTTTTGGGGAAATAACTTATTCCCTATGCATGTCTGGTAAAAATTGCCGAATAATCAATTAAAGACGACTAAATTTCTAGTAGATTTAAAAAAAACAATGCTCTAGCTCTAATAGAACCAAAATTATGGGCTTCTGAATATGGCCCTTTTTATGAAATTTTGTTCAATATCAATTTTATAAATAAAATTTCTCATTTTTCAAAAGAACTCATTTCCTCGGCGTTTTAGGTGAAAGTTGCCAGTAGATTATTTAAAAAAGACTTAATTTTGAGTAGATCTAAAAAAAACATTGCTCTAGCTCTAATAGAACCGAAATTAGGGCCTTCTGAATATGGCCCTTTTTTATTAAATTTTGTTCAATACAAATTCTTTAAATAAAATTTATCGTTTTCCAAAAGAGCTCATTTCCCGAGCAATTCAGGAGAAAGTTGCCACCAGATAGGTTAAGGAGGACCTGATTTTTAGCAAATAAAAAAAAATGCTCTAGCTCTAATCGCATCGAATTTATGGCCTTCTGAATATGATCCTTTTGTAATCAAATTATGTTAATCAACATTTTTTCATAAAAAAACGTCATATTCAAAAGGCCATAATTTTGGTTCTATTAGAGCTAGAGCAATGTTTTTTTTAGATCTACCCAAAATTAAGTCTTCTTTAATTAATTATTCGGCAATTTTTACCAGATATGCATAGGGAATAAGTTATTTGCCCAAAACTATATAGTATATATATATATTTTTTTCATTCAAATTATTCGCTTAAAATCGACTTCTTAGGACCATAACTCCCAAACTTTTAGAGATAGAATAATCGATTTTTTTTTCATTTTGCAGAACATTTCAAGCACTTTAATTCTTGTTAATGTATTTGGGACATAGGATCAACTGGAATAAGGCCATTTTCAAAAAACTGTTTTTTTCCCACTTTTTTCACCATTTTGCAAAAATATTGAAGGGTTTCAGTTCTCGTAAGATGTTCAGGACCTGTAGCCCTTTTTTGGATGAAAAACTGAATGGTTTGAGCCAATGAAATTCCACGTTTAACTTATTTTCATTAAAATACGTTGAGTAACCTCTTTAAAAAAAATAAAAAAAGAGTTTTCTCAAAAAGAGCAAAATTATTTCTAAATTAAAGTTCTTAATTAAAATCCACCCCACTCTACGGGCTATTAATCTCAATCATTAAAAATAATTTTGAATTAAATCAATTAAATATTAAATCAATAATATATTTAAATAAATATTAATATTAACTAAAATATTAAATATTAAATCAATTAAATAATCCAATCCCTTTGGTTGATAATATCACTATTTTGTTGAAAATTCGTTTCATTTTTAGTTGAAAATTAATTTTTTAACTAAGAATTTAACAATTCCATGTATGTCCCATAAGAAAAAAATACGTTTTTGTAAATTTTATTCAGAATCGTCAATATTACGTGAATCGAGTTGAAACTCAACATCTCTCTTCAAAGTTAGCCATATAATACGACTAAAATATTACTTTTTCGATATCATCCCCATAAGTCTGTTTTATAGGGTCCCAAAAAAACCCCATAAGTGAAAAAATATTTTTTGCGAGTTTTTGGCGCTAATTATGATTTTCTGTGATTTTTTAAATGCCAGTTCTATTTAGAAGTGGGTCAAAATTAACTTTTGGTATTTTCTTTTTATAAAGTAATTATTACATATTTTTGCTTGTTCTTGTCGTGTTTCAATAAACTCCCCATCATGAATCTAAGAAATAGAGTTAGAAATTCGCAGTTTTTTCAAACATTTTCCACTTTTTGTCCATTTCTCAATTAGAGTGATGTAATACTTAATTAACGTCGAAAAACATTGTTTAAACAATTTATTATTATTGCTAATAATATTCTCTTATAATAATGCTAAAAATTGCAGTTTTTTTCAAAAAAATTCCACTTTTTGTCCAATTTTGAATTAGAGGGAGGTAAATAATTAATTAAAGTTAACAAAATTAATTGTTTATACAGTTTATTATTATCTAAAAAAAATATTATCTTTGTATAATGTTAGAAAGTTTGCGGTTTTGAATATTTTTTATTATAAAATTAATCTTCTTCAAAGCAAATTTTTTTTAATTAAACTAGTTGATTGAAAGTTTAAACTGCTTTTTTAGTAGAAAATTAATCTTCTTGAAGGAAACTTTTTTTTTATTGAACTAGTTGAAAGATAAACTGCTTTGTTAAAAATTCATTCTTTCTGTTAATAATTTATCATTTTAATTGAAAATTCTTTTTTTTTAGTAGAAAATTAATTTTCTTGAAGGAAAATTGATTTACTTTTTAAATTAAACTACTTTGTAAAAATCATTATTTGTCACACGTTATTAAATTGTAATAATATTTATAAAAATATTCTTGTTTTTAAAAATTGTACTAAGTTACATGATGAGTACAATCATTATTTGAAATTTTGCGACTTTTTTGCACCATGTTTGACCCCAGGCTAGAATCAGGGGGTAAAATACTAAAAATATTTTAATAATTGTGAAAAATAGTGTACAGACCTATCCTTAAAATGAGCCGAAAAACTTTGAAAAATGTTAATAATTTCAAGAGTTATTCCAATTTTTTGAAAACATCGAGATTTGACGTTTTGTTTGCAATACCTTTTTATTAAATTGACATTTTACTGCCGGCGCTGCATTTCAACACTTTTACTAAGAATAAATCTTCCTTACGAACATTTTTTTTAACTGGAATAGGAATGAGTTCTAATTTTTCATGTTTACCCTGGTGGAAAAATTTTTACAAAAAAGTACAAAAAGTAAAATTATTCTTACATGAATCTACAAATAAATGCAATAAATTACAACCAAAATTACAGAAAAGTACAACTTTTTTCTATTATTCGGATGAATTTCGTACTTTGTTTGTATTTTTTGGTATATTGCTGTATTTTATCGTAATTTTAATTTCTTACAATCAATATAATACAATAAAATGCAATAATAAATTTAATTTCCTCAATATTTTCCATCCTAGGTCGAAAAAGAACAATTTTTTGACTGCAAATACAAATTGAACAATTGCGAACGAATTGATCACGGTCATTGAAATTAAAAGCTTCGAACTCTTGAAGATAAAAATTTTTTCATTTGAAGTTATAAAAAATTAACTGCAAATTAAAACAGTTAAAATTAAAGCTTGAAACTTTTTAATTCAAACGCTTAATAATTTACGCTTTAAAATGGAAGCTTTTAACATTTTTCAAATGAAAAATTTGTGATTAAAAGCCGTTGAACTGCAAAAGTTTGAAATTTTTACTATTATACATTGTAAAGTTCAAAGATTTCAAAAAATAAAAATCCACGCTATCATTTTCAATGCTATAAATTGAAGAATAAATAAAAAAAATAACAAATTTTCCTTTAGAAGATCCTGCAAGATTAAAAAAAATTGCCTCAAAATCTTCTGTATTCTTTTTTAAAAATTTTCGAAATCTTGTTAAATATTCTTATAAAATTAATTTAAATAGAAATAATTTTCAGTTTGTCTATGAATTTTTATTTAAAAAAATTTATTCTCTTGAAATCTTTCAAAATGCTTTAAAAGCTTCTAAATTTTTTATTCGAAATATTCAAAAATCGACATTTTGTTTCAAATGTTTTGAAATCTTTTCAAGTTTCAAGTTATTTTGTCATCTTTTCAAAACTTTTCAATATATCTTAAACTTCTTAGAATTTTTTCCAAATTAATAATGGTTGAATTTTCGTTTATCAAACAATTTTTTTTATCTTTTTAAATATTCTCTAAACATTAATTTTTCAAACAAAAAAAAAATAATTTCTTTTCCCAGCAATCTTAAGGAAAATTTTTTATTTTCTTAGGTGCGCTTCCATTGCTTTATTATTAATTACTGATCAATGAATTATTAATTAATTTGCATAAAATTAATTTGAAAAATGTACAAAAACGCATATTCCAAAAGTATTTCTTGTAACAATTTATATTTTTTTTGTTTAAATTTGTACATTTCTACAATAAACTACCAGAATTGACAACATAAATTTAAGCACAGCTTCCCCATACTTCAACTTTGGTGAAATCTTGTATTTTTTGTAAAGATTTGTAATTTTCTACAATAATTCATGTAAAATTAAAAATGTAGATTTTTACAACAAAATAAAGAAAATATTAATAAAAAGTTGTACACATTTTTTAATTGTAGAAACTTATAGTTTATTGTTAACTGTTTTACTTTTCTACAAAGAAAATACAAGAAAAGATTAGTCATTTGTATTTAATTGTATTATTTTGTACATTTATTTACAAAAGAAGTACATTTTTTATTAAAAAATTACCATTGTAAAAATGTTGTACTTTCTTGGAAAAAATTGTTCCACCAGGGTACATATTTGAATATTTA
Source organism: Andricus curvator (assembly GCA_932195095.1). Taxonomy (NCBI): domain Eukaryota; kingdom Metazoa; phylum Arthropoda; class Insecta; order Hymenoptera; family Cynipidae; genus Andricus; species Andricus curvator. The sequence goes on along the minus strand of CAKNYM010053137.1, from coordinate 525,770 downwards.
TTTATAAATACGTACGCAATTATATATTTATAACCCGAAGGTAGGATGCGAAAAGAAAGTGTTTTGAAATTGGTTCAAAACGTGTTTGTACTATACCAGTTTTTCATTTCAGTCTTCAGAAAAATTGTGTCCTCAGGGATTGTTAGGGTGGTGCACCTTTTTTTGCTCATTTTCGTTGATTATACAGAAAAACATGAAAAAATAAACTAGCAAGGGTCTCTCTGGACACCGAGCAGAAAGAAGGTCAACCCATAATTCCCAGCAACCTATGCGATGTTCCCTCCACCAGAAAAGCAATAATACTCAGAACAATTCCCTTCGCGATAAGAGCAATGAGTATACTTGTATGTGTAAGTGGCCGATAATCTTCATGGTACACAAGTGCAAGAAAATGTAAGTATTGCCCTCTACTGTACCATGTCCGTCGCTCTTATCCATCAGCACAAGGCAAACTAATTCGTTATCAAATCGAAAAGGCAATTTAATTAAATTCGTATAATTCGCGAACGTAAACTTCATTACATGCAGAGTGCATGAGACATTCCACCACATGAAAAATGTTTGCTAAAAATCAAACAAACAGTTGCTTGATCCTATATCCAAGATATAATTTATTTTGTTCGAATAAAATTGGTTTGAATTACACAATGGTTTGAATCAAATAAATTTTGTTGTATAAATAAATTTTGTAAAAGAAATACTTTTTTGACCTTATATCAAAGAAAGAATTTGATTCAAACAAACATTTTGCTGAGTGTATATACCTTGAGAGCGTGCTTCAAAGTCAGCTCAAGTCGCATGCTCTCATTGAATCACCTATGCTCCTACTTTGAGGATTTACGACTCGCATCTCGATGACCTAGTAACCTCGGGATGGAGACTTTAGTCCTTATTTGAAAAGTATCTTGACTCTTTTGGAGAAAAAAGAAAAAAAAATTGAAAACAGTAGTTCTGGGTGAAGACAAACAAGACACTAAACTGAGCAATTTGGAAGTTTACGACTTTCTTCTGCATTTCGCCCGACGGGCCTAGGAATGCCGGGAAAAACAGGTTTTTTTTCTATAACTTATATCAAGACGGGATTTTTGCTATATGGGTTCAAGAGTCTAAATTTATTGTTTATTTGTATTCAGAAATTATTGGCACAATAATTAATAGAACAATTTTTTAGTATACTATAAAAAATAGAGGATATCAGACCATGTTGTAGTAGAAGATTAGAAGTTTGAACTCATAAATCCAGAATTTGAAGAAAAAAGGTTTACATCATCAAAATCAAATTCAAACCTTTTTTCTGATAATAATAAAAATGGATTATATTAGCCATTTGTTCAATATTTTATAATTTCAATAAAATGGAATAATTGTGGAACAAGGGGTTTAATTTTAATGCATCATTATGGGAGATAAATCAGCAAAGTAAAAATGTATTCAGACAAGTAAAAATGTGAAAAAATAAAAAGTGATTGGTGCAAAAGGATGATGATTTTAGAAGGAGATGAAAGGTTGAATGGCGTTCATCCTACGTATCCAAGATGGGAGACGATTTGCTTCCATGCCTTTTGAGATCGCCCTCGTCGGATATAGAGAATTGACCCTTCTCTCCCGGGAAATATGGAACCATACGTGTATCCGCCCCAATAGCTTCGATGTTTTTACCCGGTAAAAAAAACACATTTCAAGATATTTTTTTGTTTTTAGAGTAAAGTCCCATTGGAATAAATGTAATGGGTATATGCACGAAATAGCTTGTCCATACATACCTCGAAATCTGAATGCAAAATTTTGTACTAATTTTTATTGTAATTCCAGGAACCGCCAATAGGGGTGAATATTTAATTCCTGGGGTATTTTTCTTATTACGTTGAAATTCAATGATTTGTAAGGCTTTTTCGACTTTAAATAATTCTCATTGGTTGATTGGAACACAGCTTTTTTTGTGAATTTTTCAGGGTTGCCCAATAATCCAACAATTGAAATTCCCTGAGAATTTAACAGAATCGTGACGAATTAAAAGTCGAGATTCTAGCAAATTCATAAAATTTCTATCGAATTTAGCATATTTCTAATGAATTCAACTGATTATTGGTTATTTAAAAAGAACAATTGTATAGTTAATATTACAAAATTCTATTAAATGTAACAGAATTCTTGTGACTTAAATAGAATTATAGAAGATTCAATATAACTATAGTTATTTAAAAATAGTTCTAGTGAATTTAATAAACATTTTGTAAACTCTTATCTTATAATATTTTTAAATTTTAATATAGAATATTTTATAAATGGAAAAAAACAATTAATCAATTTTTATTTTTAATTTGTTAATCCCTGGGCCTGGGGGATTGTATTGACCCTCAATAATAAATTTTGTAGAAACTGTTGATGCACGTTATTGGTTTTAAGGCCAGGATTATTCTCAACTACAATGTTTTTGATAATTTCTACTACAATTTGATTTAAAACAAAAAATGTTTACTTTCACAGAAATAATTTTTAATGATAACAAGAAATTCAGTATATTTTAATTTAAAAATAAAAGAGGTAAAGACAAAAAATGTTTACTGCAGTGTAAATGTTTTCATCAAATGTTCTTCCCTAAAAACATTTTTTTTTATAAAATATTAGAATAATTATTCAACTAAAAAATGTGTATGATAATCTCGTATTTTTACTACAATACGATTTTGGAAGTAAAAAAATTATTTACTTTTACAGATATAATTTCCAATGATAACAGAAAACAGTGTGATTTTTGCAACGATTTTACTTTCATAGGCATAATTTTCAATAACAACAAAAAATGCAGTAAATTTTAATTTCAAAAATTAAAATAAAAAAATTTTCAAAAACAAATTTTTTTTTAAAGGATTGTATAAAAGAAATTAAAGAATTTTTGTTTATCAAACAATCGTCGTTAAAAAAAATTGTTTGGATGCAATGTTTCTTGACAATTTTTATTCTTACTATTGAGTACAATTTTTTTCATCAACTTTTCGTCGATGAGGAAAAATTTTTTTTTAGAGAATATTTGAATAATTATTTAATTACAAGGTTTTTTTAATTTCATATTTTCACTACAATGTGATTTTCAAGAAAATTCATTTTACTTTTACAAATGTAATTCCTCATGGTAACAGAAAATTCATTGACAAAAATGATTTCTCTCATACGCAAAAAATTTTTTTAAGGGTATTTTTAATAAAAAAAGATTGTTTAAAAAATAAAAATTTTTTCAATTAAATATATGTCACCAAAAAATAATTTGTGAAGATTTCTTCGACTGTAATGTTTTTTGACAACTTTTAAAACAAAATTGTTTAATTTTGTTAAAAAAATGTTGTACTACATTCTAATTGTTTTTTAATCAATTATGTACTTCGTTAAAAAATGGTTTAAAACTACATTGTGTATAGAAACGTTTGAAGCAACTTAATTGTTTCTAACTATTTCTACAAAATTCAAATTTATTATTCTTGACAGCTAATTAAACTTCTTTTTTCAGAAATTCCCTGACCTGCGGTCACCCTAATTTTTCTACTTCAATTTTTCTACTTGAAATTTGTAAATATATAAAAAAGTTTATTTCTCACCTTTGAACATTTTCAATTGAAAATTAATGCATTTTTTTTAATTATATATAAATGTTACGTTTCTTAAATATTTCCTTCTCAAAACATTGATAAACTTGATATATTTCAATTTTTAAATTATAAAAGGCCCTCTGTCTACGGTTCGCTGAAACTCGGTGTAGTCAAGGCACTTGAATTATACAATTATACATTTAATTATAGAAAATTTGTTTTGATAATTATTGCATTTCCTCATATTAATTTCATTAATTGTCATTTTTTAACTTCCGCTTTCTTCTAATTCCAGACGTGCAAATTTTATGAAAATTTAAAACTTAAAATTATCCAATTTTGTTCGTTTCCAATAAAAAATGTTGAAATCTAATGTTTTTCCCAATCTTAAAGAAATTATATTATTTTGTTTACATTTTCATCTTTGAATTTTTTATGGTTGCAATTTGACATTGTTATTTCAAAATAAAAGTTAAAAAATTTCAAATGCTCATGATTTTCATATTAATCGAGTTTCAATTTTTTTATTGTTTCAATATTCATTTTTAAATGATCATTAGAGGATTATGATTAACTTTCAAAAATAAATTTCTTTGAGGATGTCCATAAATGAAATTGCAAACGTTTTGAAATTAAAGTTGTTCAACTTTTTGCTTAAAAGCTAAGTTTTTCATCTTTAAATGCTTTTAATTAAAATTTGTAACTTTAAAATTGTTCTCTGTATATTCTAACTAATCTAAATTCAAATGTGATTTCAACTACAATTTTTAAATTTTTGTATTTTTCAGTGTTCGACTTTGAGAATTTGATACCAATTGAAAAGTTGTCAATTCTACATTGAGAAATTTTATATTCTTTATAACAGAAATTGTTTATATATTTTTTCCAATATTTGCATGTTGAACTTGATAAATTTGACAAAATTGGTAAATTTGAATCCGAAAATTTTATAATTGTCAAGTCGTGAATTCTTTAATTGGAAATTTCGAAATTTTTCAAGCATTCACTGTCATGTTTTAAATAATTAAGATTTAATGTTCTTATCCACTTTACTTACTTTAATTAACTTTGAAAATTGAAATAAAATTTTTGCTCTTTGCAATTTTAAATTGTTTAAATTCGGCGGCTACAACATAAAATTGTTGATGGGCTTCATCTTGAAATTAGTGCACCATTGCAAAAGTAAACTTTTAAAAAATTTATAATAAATTAATAAATTATTCAAACCATTTCTAAATCAACAAAGTTTTTCGAGTGAAATTGGGATATAAAATAGAAAAATGTAATCCATGGAAATATAAATTCTTTTTCTTTTTCTTCAATTTGGCAGAAGTTGGACTGAATGGACCTTTCGATCGCAAATCAAGGAACAGGTGGGGCGGAGTAAAGGGCTCAGAGGATTGGATACCAACACAATTTCAACATTTCTACATGGACAGACTACTTCACGTTTGTGTGAAAATGTAACATATATACACATATATATATATTTAGCTAACACGTGTCTGGACTTCGCAGAGTGGAACCTAGCTAGAGGAATATCAGCGTCAGCAGAGGATTCCTGATACCATTTTATCCAAACGTGATCTCGGCCAAATACGAAAATTCGTACGTGGCGGAGATGTATGATGACTGTGCACGTGCCAAATAGAAATTGCTGCATGAAGCACACAAAGAATAATGCGAATTCTTGAGAAAACGGAAGAAAAGGCGCAAATAAGGACTGGGTTTCTATTTCAAATCACTCTGTGAAGCTCTTCGCCTGGGATGATTACTAGAGAGATTGATCAGTGATATGTGTCGGAGGGGTATAATAAGGCCAGAAACGAGTGAGTTATGCTTACACCAAACGAGATTTGGCGCAATGGTGTATAATAATAATAATAACTATTTAAAAAAAACACATTTTTTTTTAACAAATTCAGTTGTTGAAATAATTTACACTTCACAATTTAATTTTCGAATTTTAGTGAATTTTACTGTCTTCTTTTGAAATCCATCGAAAAATTTGAGAATGGTTTAAAATTTTTTTTAAATGACAACAATTTGTTTGAATACATATATAAAAAGTCGATTTTCATAAAGATCTCACACTTATATTTTTGCCAATTTTTTTTTAATTTGGCATTCTATAAGGAAGAACTCATAAAGTTTTATGCAGGATGAACAAAAATCCCTCTTGCTCTTTTGTGATATCTTGTATCATTTACGAAAAAAAATAAATATAACTAAAAATTTATAAATTTGAAAAAAACTCCCTGTTTTCGTGTTATTCACAATTATATAAATAAGAACATATTTTTTTAAAGTCTCTTGAATAAAAAACTGGAAAGCTCACCAAATAACTAAATTATTTATTTTTATTGTAAAATCTTGTAAATAATAATGCGGGAAACCCCCACATTTTGTCGATGTCATTTCAATAGCGAAATGTTGAGAAAAAAACCGAATTACAAAACATCCGATACTGCAAAATTCCCCACATTAGAAAATGATTGAATTGAAACAATTAAAAATTTTTTTTTAATAAATCATATTTATTCATTAAAAGTACAATAATGAATTATTTTGATAAAAATTTCTTTGGTTGTGCAATTTATTTTTAAAAATTATTGTTTGAATTTGAAATATAAATAATTGAAAAAAAAATTCTGAATGCCAAAGAACAATACAAAAACAAGATTTTTATTGCAAGAGCAATGATTTTAAAAAACTACTTTAAATTTGAAAAATAATTTTTAAAAATACACTGAGCATTATAGAAATTTTCTTTTATAAAATATTTTATTATTGTACTTTCAATAAATAAATAATATTGTTTAAAAGCCAATTTTTCTTAGAAGATAATTTTCTTTTTCAGGAATTTTATAGTGTCGGGAATTTTATTTTTCGGGATTTTTCAGTCGTCCCGTGTGTTTTTTTAAAATAGACGTCAAAATTCCAACACTCGTGACTACGTGGAAAATTTATTTTTCTTAAATCGAAAAAAATAAAACGTGTTCCCTACTTTTCTTTGAAAAACAACATATTTCATCGCTCAGATATTCTGCGACTTGAAACGTAGAACCTGCCTGATTTAAAATAGATTCGATCTATAAAAATCGAAAAACTTGAAACTGTGCAAATATAAATAAACCTATATTTAAAATAATAATAAAACGTCTAAAACACTAATTTCCAACTTCAGCGCACCATGCAACATTTTACAAAATTCTGAATTCCTTTACAAAGGACGCCGAAAGAATAAAAAATTTCAGACTGTTCTAAGATAATTTAAAAACAAGAAGTAATTTTTTGGGGGATTGTCCCTAATTAAAATTCACTTGCTTGATATGATGGATGATTATGGTCGTGATGAAAAGAACGATCCTTGGAATCAATTTGGACACAGCTGAGACATTTTATGCACGATTTAAAAAAAAATGTAAAGCCCCTATTCCCTGGAAAAATCGTGAGAAAGTTGTAAATCTTTGTGAGACAGAAGACCCTAAATTTATTGATTCCAAATGTTCACATAAGAATTCAGGCAGCGCGTGAAGTCTATAAAACTAAAGAGACTCCTGCAGAACGTAAAAATGTCGGAGAAGGTGTCGATTTTGCGTTCTTTCTTCGTTTTCTTTTTTTCCCCTCTCTGGCTTCAACGTGGAAAGCACTTTGTGAGTAGCATGTAATTAAGCATGAGGGGCCAAATATATTTTAGACTTCCTGGGCTCATTGATTCCCATCTAGCGTGCTCTCGCGGCATTTCGTTCGTTCTGGCCAGGCTTCGAGTTACAAATTACGAAATTCAGTACACATACCGTCGGTGATCGTACATATTTACGACCTTAGAAAGAAAAACATATGACGAGAAGGGAGATAACGGGAGAAGATCAAAAAACTAATGATCAAGGATGGGCGATCTTGGCCAGCAAATTCCTATCTTGTTTTTCCGGCAACGGGATCGTCAAATTCGGAATTTAATTTGTGTGCATTAAAACGTCTTTTTTGGGTACCAATGGAATAAGTGTGTCTTTTTTTTTAGTTAATTCTACTTCGTTTCTTAAATGCGCTGTAAATTTTGCGCTGTAAATTAATTCATTATTCTGTAAAATGTTGCATGGTACGCTGAAGATGGAAATTAATATTTTGGGCGTCTTATTATTCTCAACATGAGGCTTATAATCATCTTTACTCAGTTTCAGATTTCTCGATTTCTCAAGAAAAAAATTACTCCCTAATATTATATAAGAGGAGAAAGGAGGGAATGTGAGGGGAGGGAAGTAGGGAAAATGAGGGGAGGGGAAGGAGAATTAATAGGAAATAAGAAGAAGGAAAGTAGAGGAAGTTAGGGGAAACGAGGGGAGGTGTAGGGGAAGTAAGAAGAAATTACGGGAGGGGAAGTAGTGGAAGTAAGGGGAAATGGGGGAGGGAAAGTAGGGGAAGTGAGGGCTAGGGAAGGGAAGTATGGGAAGGAGAAGGAAACTAGGGGAAGTGTCAACTAGAGGAGCGTGGGGAGCGGGAAGTAGAGGAAGGATTTGAAAGTATTTTAAGGGATTTGCAATTTTATAGGATCTACAAGGACTTTAAGGATTTACAAAATTTCAACGGATTTCAAGGGATTGAAAGACTTTAGGTCCTTTAGGATATCAAAAGATTTATACTACTTCAAGGGATTTTATTTAGGGAGTTACAAAGAATTTCTAGAGAACTTTCGGGAGTAAATGAAATGAAATCTACAGGAAGTTCTACGAATTTTTACGGGTTTTATACAACATGTAAAATACATGTTTTTTACATGTTGTATGCCAGATTTAAGGGCTTTTAAAATGTTCAAAGGATTTTAAAGAATATAGTGTATTTAAAAAAATATTAAGGAATTAAATGAGATTTCAAAGAATTTTGTGGAGAGGGGATGGAAATTGAGGAGGAATGAGGGGAGGGGGTATAGAAGTGAGGGAAAATAAGGGGAGGGGAAATTATGGGGAGCAGGAGAGTTAAGGGGAAATGAGGACGAGGGAGGGGATAGGGTAGGGGAAGTCAGGAGAAGTGAGGGGAGGGAAAGGGGAATTAAGAGGATATGAGCATATGAGGAGTAGGAAAGTAGGGGAAGTGAGGGGAAACGGAAAAGGAAAAGCTGAAAAGGTCAGTGAATTTATTTTTTGACCGGTAATTTTTACCAATTTGTGGAAGAAAAATATATCCAATCAACATCAAATGTCATAAATTTAATATCAAATGATGTAATTTAAAATTTATTTTTATTTATTAATTTATAAATAATTTACAATTTAAAATAAATTCCATTTTACCTTTTTTTCAATGTTAAATTTATTTGTTGTTTAATCATGAACTTATTGCGTAATTCTAAAATATTTTACATCTTAGCTCTTTATTTTTAAGCCTAGATTTTCAATTTAAAGAATTTTTAAATACAGTTTTTTAGGCCTAAATAATTAAAAAATAAAGCGTTTGAGATTTAAATTTTTCGATAAAAAACGTTTTAAGTTGATTAAATGTAAATATAAATTAATTAATGATTTTTAAAATTGAACTGTAGTTCATATGCTAAAAATTGAACAATAATTCATTTTAGAAAATCTAATATTAGATCTTTAAAATAATCAATTTTTAACCAATTGAATTTGAAAATTTTTAATTTAAAAAAGGAACAGTTTTTTGATATATAGAAAAATTTGCCTGTTCACTAAAAATGAGCAATTATAAATCAAATATACAAAATTAAACAATTTTAAACTGAATTAATTGAAATAGAAAGCATTGAATCATTAAAATTTCAGTGCTCAATTTACATTTTGAACGTTACAATTTTAATTCTTGCAGTTTGACAATTTTTAATTTGTAAGTGAAAGTGCTGAATTTGGATATATAAATAATGATTAAACAATTATTAATTTGAAACGACTTGAAATAAAAATAATTTAACTTTGAACATTTACAAATTTATTGGCGTATTCTCTAATTTAGAGCATCGAATATGATATCGTTAATTTATATTTTTTAACCAGAAATCTTTAAACTATTCCATTTATAAAAATTAAATTTTTTGTAGTTTAACAGCATTTAATTTAATTAAAAATATTTTAAGCTTCAAATTTTCTCGACTAAAAATACCACCCTGATTATAGAAAACTTCAAGAGATTACAAAATTTCTCAAGAATTTTAAATGAATTCAGTGTTAAGGGTATTTCAAAAATTCCAAGATATCCAGGATATCAGTGATATCTTAACTCAAACCACTTAAAGTTTTGAGCCAATAAAATTCCACTTTAAAGTTATTTTCATGAAATTTGTAGAATAACCCCTTTATAAAAAAAAAAATTGAGATTTTTCAGAAAGGGCCGACACGACTTTTTTTTTGGCTTAAAATGATCGTGAGACATCACAGATGTGTAAGCAGAAAAACCCGGGAGGTGCAAGCCCTTTTTGGTTGAAGTCAGTCGAGACCCACCGTTTCCCGTCGGATACCAAAGATGAGCCCCCCAACAACACGGAAACTTGTAATTTATCGAACAAAAATAATTAATATTGAAAAAATAAAAAAAATACCGCCTTTAGAATGAATTTTACAGAAAACTGTTTTTTTTCTTCAATTTTTTGTAGTATTTTATGGGCAAAATAAAAGGGGGTTTGGGGCAAAATAAAAGGGGGTTTGGGGGAGTCAAAATTAAAATTTATGGGATGAAAATTATCCCTGAAAATTCCTTAAGAAGTGACTGAACTTTAATTTACAAAAAGTTAATAACATTTAGCTCTTTTCGCCAATTTTTTCAAAAATCGAGTTTTTCCCATTTAAAACCCCATGTTAATTTCAAAAGCCCGGGGGCACGGGTTAATGTTGACCGATTTGAACATAAAAATAGGGAATTTTTTCCGGAAAACGAACGAATTAGTGGGGATTGATTAGCTTTGACTTTCAGAGTGTTTGGCTAGGTGTTTGCACAGAAAAAAATGAGTGTTCACACTTAAAATTTAGAAATTTAGGGTTAACATATTTAATGTTCAGCTATAGGACAGCTATCTAGATCTTGAAGATTAGTTTCTGTGGATATAAAGGGATCAATGCAAGCATGCAAAGCAGAGCTCTCTTACCTCGAAGGTTTTTCTGGAGAAGAAACAGCACTTTTATCAATTATTTTACTCTATCCAAACAATTGACAGCATTATCATTACTATCCTGTCACCAAAATATTAATAATCATTATTTTTCTTTAGACACGAAACATTGACTAAAAGCTTCATCGAGTGAACGATAGATGTCGACATAATTTTTCACGAAATAGACTATAAGCATCATCAAGTGGCCGATAGATGTATGGCGTTTTCCTGCACTCGGAAAACGACTTTAGCATCTTGGATGTTTCAGTCGAACATTTTGGAAGTTTGAGTTTAACATACAAATCTTTCTAAAATCTCAATAAGATAGCAGATGTTACGCTTATTAAACATCTAAGTTTGAACATCCATTTTTCTCCCTGTAGAGAATTTATTAGTCTAGAAAACGAACAAATTGGGGGGAATCGATGACCAAAAATCGAAAGACGAATTTTCGGACCACACCAACGGTCATGCATTAACCATAAAATTTTACAATCTTGAGCTTCGACTATCCGAGTGTTTTCCGAGGTGTTTGAACACCTTAGACTCTCGAGAGTGTTCATATATTTTATATGAGAAATAAACATCGACACTTCGCTAGTGGCTGGTACTTGAAAATCACCTCCGAAAAAAAACGCTAATGCCCATGTCTCGCCGATAAATGCTTTCGCGCCTAACAATTAGTAAGTACACAACGGACAGCCGGTAATAAAACAATGATCGCGGTTTACGAGGCAGTATAGATATAACCCCGGCAATGAACCATTCAAGCTGGGGTTCCGCTCGCCAGCTTGCACGAACGTCCATCAGGCCACTACTATCCAGTATCCAGTCCTTCTTCCACTTATCACACAAGGAATACTTTGTCCTCCGCTCGTAAAAGTAATGCCTTGTAAATTGTCACGATGTGGCGGCCGCGACTACCACCGTCTTTTCGTTTCTCGACAGAAACATGATTTAATCGGTCGGCAAGTGTCTAAGAACTTTGCCCCGACGACCTTCATCTAGAGAAGGGAACATTTTTTTAAACATACTTCATTCTGATGATAACCGATCGACCCACATATTTCTTTAGGATCATCGCCAAAGTGTAAAACAGTGCTCTGTGCTCATATGAATGGGATTTCATACCTCTTCTGCGAATTTGAATTTACGACCGGATTCTCGAGGGGTTGAGGGAGAAACTTGATTTGTAAAACAGAGTCTAACATCTCCGATAGATCTTTATGTCAGTAAGGTAAAAGTTCCTATGAAACAATATTTGAGGGGGTCTTGAAATTTTCATTAAATTTGGAAGGATAAAAAAATATATTTTCGAAATTTTGATATCAATGAATGGGCCGAACCTATGTGAATGATAAATGACTATTAAAAGTTTAATTCAAGAAGATGTTCAGGCATTTACTAGGGTAGTATCAAGTGAGGATGGTTATTAAATAATCAAAAAAGTGTTGATTACTGGTCTTGACCAGTTTTGATCATTTCATCGCCATCATCACATCAAAAGATTGATTTAGTGTAAATAAATGATTATATTAAGGAAAAAGCTGAACGGCATAATGGATATCCCTCTGTTGTGGAAAGTTCATGTGTTGACCACGGTAGTATCAAGTCAGGATGGTTATTAAATAATATAAAAAGTGTTAATTACTGGTCACTGACCAGTTTTGATTATTTCATCACCATCCTCACATTAAAAGTTTAATTTAGTGCAAATAAATAATTATATTAAGGAAAAAGCGGAACAACTTAATGGATGTACCTCTGTTGTGGAAAGTTCATGTGTTGACCACGGTAGTATCAAGTGAGGAT
>CAKNYM010053137.1:473766-513265 GCA_932195095.1 Andricus curvator | reverse complement strand
TGTTGTGGAAAGTTCATGTGTTGACCACGGTAGTATCAAGTGAGGATGGTTATCAAATAATAAAAAAGTGTTGATTACTGGTCACTGACCAGTTTTGATTATTTCATCAACATCATCACATTAAAAGTTTAATTTAGTGTAAATAAGTGATTATATTAAAGAAAAAGCGGAACAACATAATGGATGTACCTCTGTTGTGGAACAAGTGCATATACAAGAAAATGCATTTTTTCTCACGTTACAATGAATTTTCTTACAATCTTTTTATTCGCCATTATATTCTAAAATGATTTATTAATTCGATTATTTTTCAAACTCTTTCATAAATGGGTCATGTTTCATGATAGGTACTTTTACCTTAGTTTATGTTATGATTATTCAATTTTTAAAGAAAAATTCTTCACGAATTTCCCATGTGGAAAAGTTAATTGGGGCCAGATTGGGGCCCAACCAGATTGCCCAATTAATAGTTGGGCCCCAATTGGGCAGCCCAATTACTGCCCAACTGGGCTACTGTCTGGGTTGTAACGGTCAGCCCAACGAATGCCCAGATTGAGGTAAATAGCTGGGCCTTAGTTGGGCAGCCCACTTTATGCCCAATTAATAAAAAAGGGTACAATTATTGAATTCATAAAGTTGAAAGTATAATAAATGATAAATATTTGTTATTATTTTTTTTAAATTTGACACTTTTTTATGATTTAAGAGCGTTTAGCATCCTGTTATTCCTTTTGACCTCCATCTCAGTCTCATCGAACAGTCAGCTCAGTCCTAAAAGCATCTGACGTGGTGTTTTCTGCATTAAATTTGGTTTATTACAAATTGTCAATTGAGAATGAGAAACAACACAAGGCAATGACTTATTTTGTTTATTTTTACTATAAAAAAACGAAAGAACTTTGTGAAAATAGTCTGATTTTACGGAAGCTTGAACGGACTCGACTGCAAGAAAAAATGGCGTGCGCGACTGCTTTAGTGCAGACGGCAGAGCCCGTCTGTGGCGTTGCGGGTCGCGCAGCCGCACACGTTAACTAATACAGGCGGGGTTTTTAAAATTAAAAAATGCTAAGTTTAAAACAAATGTTTATTCACTGTTGTTTTACTTGAAAATGTTACTGTACTCTGCTGATCTCTTCGTCGCTTTTAAGAAATTTCGATTTTAATTTAGAGCTTATATCTAATTCGAAAACAGTTTCATTATTTTAAGTATATGAAAAATATAATATGTAAAATATATTATAAACTCACCGTAATGTTGAAAGAGAAATTTTAGTGTATAAACAAAATTTAATGGTCAGAAGTTCTTTTTAAGAATGAGAGAAAAAAAATTTTCAGCAAATTAATATACTTCAACATTTCCAACCAAAATATAATAAACAAGGTATATTCGTAAATGATTCATTCACTATGTAAGGTTATAATGTGAGAATTATTTTCATTCATATGAATGAAATATGGGTGCTGGATTCTGCTTGAATCGCTCAATATTTTTTAACCCGTATGCGTAATTTATTATTCGCACGGCGTTTTTCATCAGAATTATCCCGATTCATATTTACTTCTAAACGGATGCAGTTTAAAATAAATTTAGCTATGTAAGTAGCAGCAGACCACAGCCGACATTTCATCTCTCTACTGCCCTCTATCGATATAACTGGGGTTACTTTTTGGGCCCAGGCAGGTTTGCTCCGATAATGCTCATTATGGGCGTTCTATGGGTAAGCCCAATTTAAGCGCAACTAAAAATAAATAAGCACTGATCGGCTTTATCAACATAAGTTTTGATAATTAAAACTTCTGAATAATTGTAAAAGCTTCAGGATTTTGATGGATTTGAATACACTTACTCATATAATTAAAATAATCTGTTAATTAATTTAGAAAGTCCACTATGAGTGTTCTATGGGTATGCCCAATGTAAGCCCAAGCAAGAAATCAAACACTGATCGGCTTTATTAACATAAGTTTTGATAATCAAAAAGTCGCAATGAATGTAAAAGTTTCAGGATTTGGATGGGATTGCATCCATGTAATCGTATAATAAACATTATCTGTTATTTAATGCATAACGTCCACTATGGGCGTTCTATGGGTATGCCCAATGTAAGCTCAATCAAGAAACCAAACACTGATCGGCTTTATTAACATAAGTTTTGATAATTAAAAAGTCGGAATAATTGGAAAAGTTTCAGGATTTGGGTGGGATTGCATCCACTTACTCATATAATTAAAATAATCTGTAAATTAATTTCACTTTTTGTTATCTGGGCTAACCAGTTGGGGCCCAACTGGCGCCCAATTATAAGTTGGGCTAAGTTGGGCCGATTTCCACATGGGTTGTCATGTTATGATACCAATATTCAAAAATTACAATCTTAATTGGCAATACTCTGAATGTAAAAAGTCGTCCAATTTAAAATGAAAATGTTCTTGTACTAACGAAAGGAAGATGACCTTCGAGTCTCAGAAATAAAGGTTCAACCCGGATCAACCACCTTCCCAAATAAAAAAAAGCCCAATCCCGATTCATGTATCCAACGAAATAAATCCTTTCCCTTCTTTTATTTTTTATTCGCTCATTTTAATCCACCATGTTCTTTCAGTTCCACTTGACTCGTTTTATAAAATACAAAGTTAACGATATCACCCACGAAATTAGACATTTGTAAATTCCCAATAGCAGCTTCCTGTCGCAATAAGAATCCCAGGAATATTTTTCTTGCAATAATATATTCAAATCACGCTGTCTGCCTGTTTTTCGAGAATTCGAGAATACAAAGCCAACGTTTTGTATTTTTAAAGACGGTTTGTATTACAATATATATTTATATGACGATATATGTTTATTTGGATGAAAACGAATGAACCGTGTTGCAATAATTTTGGGTATTCAGAATGGAAGAAAAATGTATCGATGGTTAAAGAACCGATCCTTTCGAAACAAATATAAGTCTTATCTCTGTTTAAATTTTTTTTCAAAAATACATTTTTTTCCACTTAGTATCTTTTAAAATTGTCCATAGGAGGATACATAAATTAGTCTCGAAACATGTGGTTTGCTTTTATTTTTTGTCTTTTTTACCTCTATTTTCATTGTTATATATTTGTCTCTAATGAGCCGAAAATATGTATCGTTAGAAACATAGTTTTCTCTGATAAGTCTTTTTACGTAATTTATTACCAGATGTTTTTGTTAGAATTGATGTTCCTTAAAATATTTCACAAAAAAAAAAAGAAAAATGGGAATCCTGGCAATAAGAAAGACTGGTATGGACAGGCACTCCCATTGAGATGGAGAAAGTAACCAGATTGGACATCTCTCGAACCCCATTAGGGACTTTGGAATTCGTGGCCAATGGCATGTGACAACTGAAAATGTATTTTCAACGCAGTCAGTGGTCCCGTCCCCAAAAACGTTCTTTGACGCCCACTTGAGGACATCAGGTTTGATCGGTGAATTTTTTAAATCCTTAGAATACGATGAATGAAAAGGTAATGTATAAATATATATGAAAGTGAAAATAGTAATAATACATATGAAAACATTAATAAATTTTGATAACGGGAGAAAGTACGTTTTCTAACAAGATGTTTGAAAATATATCAGTTAAGTTCAACTGCTTGCCGCATTTTGTTCTTAATTTATTGTTTAAACCACTCTTCTATCTCGAAAATAAATGACAGATATTTACTTAAGATCATTTTAATCTCAAAAATTAAAACAAAAAACTTAGCTTTTAAACTTGAATATTATTTCTTATGCCTGTTTTTCTGAATAGGATTATAAGGACGATTGCCAAAAAGTTGACCAACTTTAAGACCCAGTAATTTTCTACTTTTTCTTTGAATAACTTGTTTCTAAAATTATCTCAGTAAAAAACTTATAAACTTATATCAAAGCACAATTTAGTAAAGCTTAAAATTTTTGGACGATTTTGTTTAGTAATTATAAATAAAAAAGTACGCAAGTCTTGTCACGCTCTTGTCCCAAACTATGGAAATTAAAAATGTATATACAAATAATTTTGGGATAGTAAGTATTCTTTGATTTGTATGTCCGGTAAAAAACAATGGTATTAATAAAGGAAAAACCCTCTTTGAAACGAAAATGTTTGTTACTTTATTAATACCAAATTTAAAGTGAAAATTATAAAATAAGATTAACACCATTTTTTAAATGTTTGAAATTCACAGATATAATTTATATTAAGTTAAAAAATATAAAAACCAAGAGTAGAGTTCAATTTAACATTTACAATTCTCCATAATTTTTTGCTATGCTATGTTAGTGTTTTTCGTTGGGAATTATTGGTATTTTTAATAAAAAATTATTATATTTCAAGGAATATGTACCATTTTTCAACAAATTTAAGTTATATTGGCGTGTTGCAATGAAATTGATTTGTTTAAAACAAAAATCATTTAAGACTTAAATCCAATGATTTTGTTTGCAATAATAAAATTTATAGCCTGAACAATTAGGAATATGTGAGTGTTTTTTGTCGGAAATTGGTATTTTTAATTTAAAAATAAATTATATTTTGAACATTTCAAAGAAGATTAAAATTTTTGTTCAATTATAGGTTTTAAGCTAGTGGTTGTCACCGGAAATATCGATATTAATTTCAAAGAAGATTTACAATTTTTGAACAATTTAAGGTTATATGAACGTTTTTCACAGGAAATCGGGTATTTAAAACAAAAATCTATACATTTCAAAGATGGTTTACAATTGGGTGTTTTTCGTAAAAAATTGGTATTTTTCATTTAAAAAATCATAAGATTTTTATTATTCTTCAGATTATCATTCCAGAATCATTAAATTCACAATTTTTGAACAATTTTTGTACAATGCTGGATTTCGTTGGCGTTTTATACCAGAAATGGTTTTTTTTTTATAAAAATCATTTGACTTCAAAAATTAAACTTAAAATTTTGAACAACTTTAGATTATGTTAGTGTTTTTCGTCGGAAATTGCGATTTTTTAACCAAAATGCAACCGTTTGATTTTCGGTGAATTTTATAAAAATATTATATATTCATTAAGATTTTTTTTTTTTAGAATTTTGATGTTCGTTTTTGGCTTTTGAGTCAAGTGAATTGAAAATCAGTACATTTCCTCATCAGTTATTAAATCTGTAAGAATTACATAATTTCTCGTAGGCGCGCAATTTACAATTGAAAGCGCTATTCTTTGGTTACTATTGTAGTTGCAAAATTATATAAAATTTTATTCTAATTATTAAAATTATATAAAAATTTCTCTAAAAGTAACATATTTTTCTAAAATTACACTGTACTAAACGTACAAAATTATTAAAAACATTGTGGTTACATAATTATTCAAATATTCTTTGAAGATTTTTGCAATGCACATTTGATCAATTTGATGAAAACTTTACTTTTGTAGTAAAGAAATATGCACACAAAAATCGAAAAACTTGTAGTTAAAGAATTCTTCAAATTTCATGAAAACATTAATACTGTAGTAAAAAATACAGCAATATTAAAAAAAAAATATTATATTTAAAAATAATCTTGAAAAAACAATTGTTAACAAAATTTTTCAGTGAAAAATTTCAAAAGTAACATCAACATTTTTAAATAAATTTTTTATTGACGGTCAATACGATCTCCGAACGATTATAATCGTTATATATAATTATTATTGATTTTGAAGGTAAGATATCAATTTTTTATCGAAAATGGGTTATTGCATAACAAATTCTTAAAACATCATGTACACATTGTGGTAAAAGGATTTTTTCGAAATCTTATTTTTTAATACAACAATTTTAAAACAAAATTTCATAAAATGAAGCCGAAATTTAGTTGAAATTTTAACGTAGTATATTTATTCAACATCTTAGTATTGATATTTCTTGAAATTATTGTCATTCAATAAAAAAATATGTAATAGTTTCCTTTTTTCGAATTTTTACCAAAAAAATGTCTGTCATACTATGATACCGTGATCTTTAATTTTGATTTTCCCAGAATAGGATTTTTTTTGATCAAACATTTTTTTTATTGAGCATCCTCATATCTCGGAAGAAAGTAATTATTTTAGCAAAAAATTGAAAATTCGATTTTTAATCGATATATAATAAAATTGAATTTTTTATCGCAATCTGTAGCCGATCCTACTCGAAATTCAGGTTAGTGCCGCTTTTGAGATTGTCAATTTCAACATCCGTTTTCTTGAACCTGGATACAATTTTTTAATCAAACTTTTTTGACCTCAATTCAGCAACGCCACAGCTTGGAAGTGGATTTTTATTTTATCATTAAATAGTGATTTGGATTTCACAGAATGTTTTTTCGCTCCCGTGAAAAATTTCCATTTTTTTGGTTATCCATTTCTGTACTGGCACCCTTCTATTGTTGAAAATATTATCCTTGCTTTCCTTTTGTATTATTTTAGACAACAGATACTATGAAATACACAAATTTTGTATCAATATTAATTTTTTATTTCAATTAACAAATTTCGTGAGCCAAAAAAAGGCTTGTTCGTTTTCTAGTAATGGAGAAGAATTCATAAGTTTGCGTCAACCCAAAACATAAAATCTAACTTCATATTCCCGATTTACTATTCCATTTTGTACAAGTCTCCTGTGGAAGGGATTGTTCCGAATAATAATTTACTCTAAATTTATGCCGATACTTGAAAAACAGGAAAACATTCGTATCCAAATCCACAATTTTAGAAAACTAGAAATCATTTCCTAGAAGGGAAGTACATATTGGTCGAGTTGGTGTTAAATCGAGGGAATCGAATCAAATCAAACATTTCCTCTGGCAAAATATCCAAGCGAATATCTTTTTGATACCGGCGACTGATTACCAGCCAAGACAATATTTACATTTTATTTTCGCTTGAGCAAGTCTCATAAATACAAATAGCCGCAGCTCTTCTCTTTGGAGTGGACGCTAGAGTGAAGGCGCAAAATCACCAGGATTCGCTCTTGGACGAAAATAAACGAGTATGCCGAGTATCGAAACCACTCTCGGGACGAGAATGTAGCGAATGTCTACTATTTAGTTTTACTCGGGTTCGATGGCACGCCGAGCAATATCATCCATGAAACATTTTACCCGCGGAAGTATAGTGGTACCATGACTTCTTCAGGCCGAAGCCAGATGCGAGTGCAGGAGGGAAGACCCTCATTTTACTCGAGGGGTTTTCCGCTATTCTCCGCCTTCATACCTTTATATAAAAAACTATATAGAGGGTGTTCCATATTTTCCGGGAAATTTCTGCAAATAGCGGGTGCTTCAGAAAATGACAATGGAGACGACGGCGATAAGTTTCTTATTAGCAGTTTAATTCGCAATACAAATATTTCAGGGTGGTCTCTAAAAAAATAATCAAGTTTCTGGTCATTTCACGATTACCGAACAATTTTCCAAGTCATAAAAATTAAACAATTCAAAAAAAAAAAAAGATTTTCTACAAAATAGTTGAATTTTCGACCAAAAAACATAAATTTACAGTTAAAGATTAAATAGTTAAATTTTTAGTTAAGGAACAAATTTAAAAAAAACGAATGACCAATCAGTTGAATTCAACTGAAGAAGATAAAATAGTTAAATTTTCAAGCTAAAACTTCGAATATTTTAGAAAAAGTTGACTTTTCAACCAGGAAAAAAGAATTTTCAACAAGAAAGATAATTTCCAATAAAAAAGATGAATTTTCAAAAAAATAGTTGAATTTTCAACTAAAAAATATGAATTTTCAACTTACAAAGGATAATTTTTAAACCAAATAAAATGGAATAGCTACATTTTCAGATACAAAAAATTAATTGTTAACAAAAAAAAAAAAAAATTTCGAATGAAACAGTTAAATTTCCAAATATATAGTTTAATTTTCAAACCAGTTTAATTTTTTAGCAAAGTAATTGATGTTTGAATGAAAAAACATTATAATTCTCAGCAAAAGATTTAATAGTTAATATTTCAACAACAATAAAAAAGATATAATTTTTAATCAAAAACTGTTCAGTTCAACAAAAAAAGACGAATTTTCAAAAAAATAGTTGAATCCTCAACCAAATCAGATAAATTTCCAACCAAGCTGTTGCATTTTTAACCAAAAAGGATAATCTTTCAACCAAGAAGTATAATGTTCTACCTAAAAACAAATTTTTAATAAAATACATGCATTTTTCAACCAAATAGATAAATTTTCAACTGAACAAGATAAATTTACACACAAAAATTGAACAGTTAAATTCTTAGTTAAAAAAAACTAATTTTCAAGGAACAAGAATAATTTTCTCCCCAAATAGACCAATTTTCAAAAAAATAGTTAAATTTTCAAGCGAAAACTTCGAATATTTTAGAAAAAAGTTGACTTTTCAACCAGGAAAAAACAATTTTCAACAAGAAAGATAATTTCCAATATAAATGGTAAATTTTCAACAAAATAGATGAATTTTCAACTAAAAAATATCAATTTTCTACCAAAAATGGAATCGTTTCAAAAAACAAGATTGCATAATTTTCTATCCAAATAGATGCATTGTCAACTTACAAAGGAAAATTTTTAAACCAAATAAAATGGAATAGCTACAGTTTCAGATACAAAAAATTAATTGTTAACAAAAAAAATGAATTTCGAACGAAAGAGTTAAATTTTCAAATCAATAGTTTAATTTTCAAACCAGTTAAATTTTTTACCAAAGTAATTGATGTTTGAAAGATAAAAATTATAATTCTCAGCAAAAGATTTAATAGTTAATATTTCAACAACAATAAAAAAAAATATAATTTTTAATCAAATACTGTTAAGTTCAACCAAAAAAGACGAATTTTCAAAAAAATAGTTGAATCCTCAACCAAATCAGATTAATTTTCAACCAAGCTTTTGCATTTTTAACCAAAAAGGATAAACTTTTAACCAAGAAGTTTAATTTTCTACCAAAAAACAAATTTTTAATAAAATGCATGCATTTTCAACCAAATAGATCAATTTTCAACTGAAAAAGATAAATTTACAAAACAAAAATTGAACAGTTAAAATTATAGTTTAAAAAAATAATAATTAAAAAAATAAAGAATGATCAAACAGTTTAATTCAGCGGAATGAGACGAATTTTTAACAAAATATTTGAATTCTCAACCAAAAAGACGAAATTTCAACAAAAAAGGTTACTTTTGTACCCAAATAGACGAACTTTTAATGAAATAGGTAAATTTTCAAGCTAAAACTTTGAAGGTTTTAGAAAACCGATGACTTTTAAACCGGGAAAGAAGAATAATTTGCAATCAAGAAAGATGAATTTTCAACGAAATAGTTGAAATTTCAACTAAAAAAGATCAATTTTCAACAACAACAAAAAAAAATGAATTTTCAACCAGTTGAATTCAAATAAAAAAGACGAATTTTTAACAAAATAGTTGAATCCTCTACAAAAATGAGGAATTTAGAATAAAGAAGATTAATTTTCTATATCCAAGAAGATGAATTTTCAACTTAGAAAAGAAGAATTTTCAAGCAAAAATTGAACAGCTATATTTTCAGATAAAAAAAGTGATTGATTTAACTGAAAAAAGAAAATAATTTTCAACAAAGTAGTTAGATTTTCGAATAAATATTTTTATTTTAAACTAAATAGTTTAATTTTCTGCGAAAGTAGTTGGACTTTCAGCCAAAAATATGAATTTTCAACAAGAAAATTATTTCTCAACCAAAAAAAAAAAACGAATTTTTACCAAAATAGTTAATTTTTCAATCAAAGAGAAGAATTTTCAACTAAAATGATGAAACTTAAAAAAAATTAAGTTGTAAGAAAATAGTTCAACTTTCAACCAAGCAGTTGAATTTTTAACCAAAAAAGATCACTTTCGAACAAAATAAATGACTTTTTAACAAAATTTTCAACCAAATAGTAGAATTTTTAACCAAGCGAGATGGATTCCGAACCAAAAATATAATGGTATACTTTTCAACAACAACAAAAAATTAACATTCAACCAAAGAGTTGCATTTTTAATAAAAAAGTTAATTTTTTAATCAAGAAGATTAATTCTCTATAAAAAAAATGAATTATGAACGAAACAGTTGAAATAAATTTTCATGCAAAAATTGAATTGTTAAATTTTCAGTTAAATTAATTAACAAAGTCGTTCAACTTTCAACAAAGCTGTTGAATATTTGACCAAAAAAGATCACTTTTTAACAAAATATTGGCATTTTTAACGTTCAAAACTATCAGTTTTTTTCAAAACTATAGTTCAAAACTATAATTTTAAATTGAAGATATAAAAATTTTAAAGGTGATAAAAATTATTAAGAGGTATATCATGTAGTATCAAATTACATTTAAAGTGATTGGATAGATTTTATTATTCAAAAATGAAATTTCTTAAAAAAAAAAAACATTTACTTTCATTTTCACCTGTCAAATTTGGAGAATGTTAAATAATGTAAGCCCTCCAAGTTTAATTATTCTAAAAATTTTGAAAATTATATGCTTTCTAATTGTAAACTTTTAAAAATATTAAAAAAAAAAATTTTTTAATTTTAAAAAATTTTAAAAATTTTAAAAATTTAAAAATTAAACAATTCCAAACTTCGTTGAATATTGAAGTGTTCTTTAATTAGGATAATAAAAACTAAGTCGTTAAAAATTAATAATTTTCAAATTGTGCATCACGCTTTTTAAACTTCTTCATTTTAATCTAAAGTCCAAAAGTAATAACTTGAAAATCAATATTCATGCAGGCGGAACAACTTCATGTTCCTTCAAGTCAAAGATGATGTCAAAATTGACGTATGCTATAATAAACTGTCAAATTGACAAGACAGAAAAAGCCGCCAGACAAAAAACACGCGAAAAAATAGCGGAAACATATGATAATCTCTTGCAATCATTCAAATATTCATATTTTTTATAATTTTTCTTCATTTCCAGTGAAAAAAAATGTTAAGGTAAGTCAGAAAATCCTTTTCTATAAAAACATTAATTTACGCCCGCTTTAATATTAAAACGCAACATTATGTCTATGGTAATAAACATCTACTACTTCGATAAAAATGCCCATATCTTTCTATCAAAGGATTAGCGGAAGGTTGTCCAATAAATAAAAAGTTGATTCCATTGGCTTTTAAAATTGAAGGGCTTTTATTTAATCAGCTAACGCAGTAGTTTACTCGACATTTTACGATGCACCGTCACATAATTCCTGCAAAATGGATCACCCAGTAGATGAGAATCGCTTTACCGGAATGAAAAGTCAAAGTCTATGATACTCTCTGAACCCACATGGGTGGATCCTTTGCTTCGGGTTGAAGGATATTGAGGCAAACATCATTCAGAGTAATACAAGCTTGGCTAGGCGAATAAAATTTCCAGCAGTGAAGCCAAACAAATAACTTGACATTTTTTTCCGGCCAGACATTGGTCCTGACTTCAAGGATGAAATACGAAATGGCCCATCTCCTTCTTCAGATTTTCAGGATCATGACCAAAAGCGTGAGTCGTCAATCACTTTGTATAAAAGATGAGAGTAGCTTTTATAACCTTCATTTTTATACAAAGTGATTGGAAAGAATAAAATCTTTTTATTTTTTATTTTATGAAGAGAGTCAAATATACTGATGCTTGAGTTGTACACAGACTCGTTAAAGTCAAAGAGTTTTTTCTAATTGAATAAGAGGGCGAGGAAAAATTATGATATTACAAATCTAACCATTAGAATTTAATTCTTCTTTAATTGGCCAGTTAGGCGCAATAAGAGCCTACTTTTATTTTCAAAAGTCACTTGCTTTTAATTTGTTTTGCACATAACTCCATGAAGATCAAATAAAAAGCAAGTGACTTCTGATTAATGCAAGTAGGTTGTTATTGCATTCAACCGATCAATTCTATAGAAATAAATTAAACTTTATACACTCTAAATTTGAATCTATCAAAAGTGACTGATTCAAAGTAAATTTTGATTGATGCACATATTGCGGATTCAATGTCTGACAAGTCAGTCAAAAGTGACTTTTCAAATCAGTTAATTTGACTCACTGATGAAATCAGTCATTTTTAATTATTTAATCTATTGAATTATTAACAAATTTAATTTCCAACAAGAAAACTAAATTTTCAACAAAATAGTGAAATTTTCCACAAATAATATGAATTTTAAAAATAAAATGATGAATCTTCAACAACAAAAATTTTAACAAATAAATTCACCTTCCAACCAAATTATTTAATTTTCAACAAAAAATGAATTTTCAACCATGAATATTAATTTTCTACCAAAAAAGGCAAATTTTCAACGAAATTTAAGAATTTTCAACCAAATAAGTTGAATTTTCAACTACAATAGATTAATTTAAAAAAAAAAACTAATTTCCGAAAAAATAGTTAAATTTTCAACAAACAGATGAATTTTCTACCAAAAAAGACAAACTTTCAACAAAATACATCAAATTTCAACCAAATAGTTGAATATGTAACTAAAAATATCAATTTTCAAGCAGAAATGGAATAATTAAACTTCCATTTAACAAAATTAATTGCCTACTAAAAAAAACATTTTCAATAAAATAGTTCAATTTTCAACAAAAGTGATAAATTTTCAACCACAATGATGAATCTTAGCCAAAAAAGGAATTTTTAACAAATAGTGAAATTTTCAACCAAAAAAGATGAATTCTAACAAAAAATGTATTTCATCCAAAAAATATTTTAATTTTAAATAAAAAATAGTTGAATTTAACCAAAGAGATGAATTTTCAACTAAAAAAGATCTTTTTTTCAACCATAAGTTAAATAGTTCAATTTTCAAATAACAACATTAATTTTCATAACAAAAACCGAATTTGCAACAACATAGTAAAATTTTTACCAGAAAGAGGAATTGACAATTAAAATGATGAATCTTCAACCAAAAAATGAAGTTTCAACTAAAAAAGATGAATTCTAACAAAAAATGCATTTAATCCAAAAAATATTTTAAATAAAAAATAGTTGAATTTAACCAAAGAGATGAATTTTCAACTAAAAAAGATCTTTCTTCAATCATAAGTTAAATAGTTCAATTTTCAAATAAAAAAATTAATTTTCGTAACAAAACACGAATTTGCAACAAAACATAGCAAAATTTTCACCACAAAGAGGAATTTACAACTAAAATGATGAATCTTCAACCAAAAAAATGAATTTTCAACTAAAATGGCGAATCTTCAACCAAGTAATTGGATGTTTAATCAAAATGTATGAATTTTCAAACATCAAGAATAATTTTCTATTAAAAAAAAAGGCGAATTTTCAACCGAAAATTTGAATTTCTTAAAAAAAAGTTTCAATTATACAGTTAAATTTTCAAACAAACAGATGAATTTGAAACAAGAATGATGTATCATTAACCAAAGTAATGTCTTTTTCATAAAGTAGTTCAACTCTTAACCAAGTAGTTTAATTTTTAACAAAATACATCAAGTTTAAAGCACAAATTTGAATTTCTAACTAAAAATGTTAATTTTCAACCAAAAGTGGAATACTTCAATTTAAAATCAACAAAATTAATTGTCCACTAAAATTAAAAAAGAATTTAAATAAAGATGAATTTTCAACTTAAAATGTAATAGTTGATATTTCAACAAAATTTTTATTTTTATTTTTAATCAAAAGCGGGTCATTTTGAATGATCTAGCTAAACTGTAAATTTATTGATTAAATCAGCCATTTTGGATGACATAATCAATACCTTTCACTAATTAAATCAGTCATTTTTGACGTCAGAATCCCAGGCGGAAATATTATATATAGTTTATATATAGTGTGAAGTATTATATATAATATTCATTTGTTTTATACATTTTTTATATAAAACAAATGAATATTATACATAATACTTCACACTATATATAAACTATATATAATATTTCCGCCTGGGATCAATCACTTTCACTAATTAAATCAGTCATTTTGAATTATATAACCAGTAACTTACACTAACTGAATCAGTCATTTTATTGATCATTTCAATCATTTATTAAAATGTAGGAATTTAATCAAGAATTTTACTTTTTTATTGTAGCAGACAAATCAGTCACTTTTACATATTGACAAAAAATCAGTCATTTCAATATAATAATAATAACCAGTAATAATTACTGTTTTGACAGTCAAATTTCGACTGATTTAAATTTAGAGTGTATATTCTATATTTAGTTGCCCGTGCTGCTCGACAGTGCATCGAATTCTATTTCGTGCCCAGGAACATTTCTGGACTGATCCTCTTCTGCAATAGACAGGAATAGGATCGCTGATACAGATACGAACTTCATTTCATGAGTTTTTATACCAAGACATCAATGGGTATCAGACAGATTGGAAAAATATATGATGGGTATCAGACAGATTGGAAAAATATATGATGGGTAGTCATAAAACAATGAGATCCGAAGGAGGTGATATGGGAAAAAAACGTGGTCTCAATTACATTCAAGACAGTTCCAAGAGAAATGCAACAAAAACAAATCGATCTGAATTAAAAAGCAACATATTTTGAAATTTCCTTTAGGAAATTTAATTCTCAGTTCCAAAAAAACTGAGGATTATACATTTTGGTTTCACTACCAATGAGCAAAAATTCTTCAATGGTGGTCAGTATCCAAACTTATTGTTAAAAACGACTAATTGGAAAATAAAATGTCAGCCAGTGATACATTCAGTTATAATCCTTCACAAGATTTGAAGAGAATTTCAGTGCTTTTAGTGACTTCATGTGAATTCAAATGACTTCTGATATTTCCGAAGAATTCAAGAGAATTCAAGTGACTTCAAATTAATTCAAGTGATTTCAAGTTACTTGTCTCACTGATTACAAGGCTCAATATTAACTAATTTGGGTCAAATTTGGAGGACATTCTTTTTTTGGCATTTGTACCAGAATGTAGACCTGACTTTGCGAGATGTTGACCCCTGGAATTGAACTAATTTTGAGTAATGAGCAGTCAGACATCAATTTGATCAAACATCAGTTAGGACAAATCGTTTTTACTGAGATGGAAAAGTCAATTGCTATAATTGCTCTTTTCAATTTCGATGCTTTTACCAATGATGGTGAAGTGGAAGGGTATAAAAATGGTATTTTCAAGGGCAGCGGCTATCCACCTTTATGACGAAGGTAAATGGGTTAATGTTTCGTGGCAACAGGTGGTCGCTATTCGACTGTAAGTTTACGGCTTTACGACGACCTAAAACTGCAATGTGGTAATCCCATTGGCGTAGTCCGAAATGAGAGTCTCGTGTCGACAAACGATTAAGCGATTACGGACAAGTGGGTGTTTCAGGAAGATGCTTGGATTCTATAAAGATCCTCGCCAGCGAGAAGAATCGAGATTTTCATGTCGTTGCGGTACTAAAACTCGCTTTACTGCTTTCCATGAGTGTGACTGTTGTATGGGGTCGAAGCTCAAAGGAATTAGCACACTATGGAAAAAGCTATAAAGCTTCCTACATTTGCTTGAACGGGTGATATAGGTTCATTGGCTTGCATAGAGATAATAGATACTCTTAATGATAGAGGCTACCAAAATTTTTCAAAATTAGGGCTTTATAACTGAAACTGTTGTACATTTGTAATTATGGATAAGAATTATGATATTTGTCATGTTATGAGTCTTGATGATAATTGCTTTTTTTATAATGGGTGAAAATTCACTGATGTTCAACAATATTTCTGTACTGACATGGTCAACTATAAATTTGCATTGGCTTGCATAGTGCTAAGGGATACTGTTAATGATAAAGGATACCAAAATTTTGAAAAATTAGGGTTTTTATAACTGAAAATATTGTAAGTTTCGAGGTAAGTTTGTAATTATGAATAAGAATGATGAAATTTGTCATCTTATGAGTGCAGATGATAACTGATTTTTGTTATAAAGAGTGAAAATTCACTGATGTTCAACGCCATTTCTATACTGATATAGTCAAATAGAATTGTTCATTGGCTGACCCAGATAATAGAGATACTGTTAATGATAGAGGTTATCAAAATTTTGCAAAATTAGAGCTTTTATAACTGAAACTGTTGTACATTTGTAATTATGGATAAGAATGATGATATTTGTCATGTTATGAGTCTTGATGATAATTGCTTTTTTATAATAGGTGAAAATTCACTGATGTTCAACAATATTTCTGTACTGACATAGTTAACTATAAATTGTTCATTGGTTTGCATAGTGATAACAGTTTGAAAAATTAGGGTTTTTATAACTGAAACTATTGTGAGTTTGTAATTATGAATAAGAATGATAAAATTTGTCATCTTATGAGTGCAGATGATAACTGATTTTTGTTATAAAGGGTGAAAATTCACTGATGTTCAACAACATTTCTGTACTTACATAGTCAAATAGAATTGTTCATTGGCTTACACAGATGATAGAGATACTGTTAATGCTAGAGGCTATAACAGTTTTGAAAAATTAAGGCTTTTGTAACTGAACTGTTGTACATTTGTGATAATGGATAAGAATTATGATATTTGTCATGTTATGAGTCTTGATGATAATTGCTTTTTGTTATAAAGCTTTAAAATTTACTGATGTTCAACAACATTTCTGTACTGACATAGTCTGTTCATTGGCTTACACAGATAATATAGAGATGCTGTTAATAATAGAGGCTATAACAGTTTTGAAAAATTAAGGCTTTAGTAACTGAAACTGTTGTACATTTGTGATAATGGATAAGAATTATGATATTTGTTATGTTACGAGTCTTGATGATAATTGCTTTTTGTTATAAAGCGTTAAAATTTACTGATGTTCAACGACATTTCTATACTGACATAGTCAAATAGAATTGTTCATTGACTTACACAGATGATATAGATACTGTTAATGCTAGAGGCTATAACAGTTTTGAAAAATTAAGGCTTTTGTAACTGAAACTGTTGTAGATTTGTGATAATAATGGATAAGAATTATGATATTTGTTATGTTATGAGACGTGATGATAATTGCTTTTTGTTATAAAGCTTTAAAATTTACTGACGTTCAACAACATTTCTGTACTGACATGGTCAACTCGAATTGTTTATTTGGCTCAGAGAAATGTTTGTTTGAATCAAACAAACTTTTTCTTTGATATAGGGTCAAACAAATATGGTTGACAAGCCAATATTTGTTTGATTCAAACAAAACTTATTGGATTCAAATACACCACTGTTTAATTCAAAAAAATGTTATTTGGTTCAAACAAATTCTAGCTTTGATAAAGGGTCAACAAAGGTTTGTTTGATTCAA
Source organism: Andricus curvator (assembly GCA_932195095.1). NCBI lineage: Eukaryota > Metazoa > Arthropoda > Insecta > Hymenoptera > Cynipidae > Andricus > Andricus curvator. The sequence continues at coordinate 495,991 of CAKNYM010053137.1, read as the reverse complement.
ACAAACATTTTTGTGAGTCTGGCTTGCATAGAGAATAGATACATACATTTTGAAAAATTACGGATTTTATAACTGAAATTATTGTAAATTAATAATAATATGAATAAGAATGGTGAAATTTGTCACCTTATGAGTGTTGATAATAATTGGTTTTTGTTATAAAACGCAAAAATTCATTGATGGTCAACAATATTACGGCCCCAAGTTTGAAAATTTTTTGCTCATTTGCTAGAGAACTTTTAGAAAAACACTGTAAGACTTGAAAATGTGCAAGCATTTAAAGAAGCCTCAATTAAAAATGTTTTAAATGATAAAAATTGAATTTACAATTTATACCAACAAAAAGTGAAAAATTGATGCAATATCCATTGCATTTTTTCAGATTTCATTTTCAGATACTATCACACGTAAAAATTGAAATTTTCGTTCATGTTTTTGCATCATACAAGTGTTGTTTTTATAGCAGATTGTTTTGAAAAATAAAGCCTTTTTAGCTACATATTCGTGATCTTTATCAGGCTCAACGTGCGGAAATTTTGTTGAAAAATGTAATTTATTCGTTACTTCAAAAAATACTTTAAAAATTGATAAAGTCGTTGGCTTAACAAAGGGTTAAATGTGACATTTTAACCGTAGTTTTTCAAGGAAATTTTACTAGAAAAAATGATTCCTCTTTCAGATAATAAGATAAGATCAGCATATACACATTTTGAAGTTTTTAAATTTATTTTATGCCTTTTCAGTTAAAAATGTTCCTTTTTCATAGTACAGTTTTTGTTGTAAATAAAGGTGAAAACCTTTCAAGTTATTAGAGATTCTTTATCAGCCTCGAATGGCAGAACGAACTTTAAAAATAATTGTAAAATAATATAGCGTGCGTTAAACAAATACTTTTCGTTTAAAAGAAATTCAGTTTAACTAAATAACATTTTTTTACTTTTGATTCAAATGCACTTAATTTAAAAGTAGCAGGATGCAATTTTTTTCAAACATCGGATTTAGGTTCATATAATTTACGTAATTTTATCAATATCCCGTAATTGATTTATACCTTTCCAAAGATTCCATTATCCTACCTCGTAATATTATGTATAAAGTAAAAAATTCGCGAAAGGAAATAAAACTCTCGAAAATATTACAGTTCGAAAATTTTAAAATTCCCTAAAATATTACATTTCGTGGAATCGCTGGCCAAAACATTTTTGCGGCCATAAGAATGTTTTTTTTTCGAAAAATTGAATTTTTGCATTTTTCTTACAAATAACAGATTTGACAAAATGCTAAGAAAAAACTTGCTCACTTTCAAAAGTTGTAAAAAATACTTCTGACTCTTTTATGTTATCTCGTATCGTTTGCGAGAAAAATTAAAATAATCATTTTTTCAAAAAAAATGTTCATGTGGCCGCAAAGATGATTTAAAACAAAATATTGGTAAACAAAGGAAAGTGGGGTTATCTATTAAATTAGACCTTATCTTCCCGGCTAAATTCTAAAAACATGGATGTGTAAATTAATGAAAATTTTGCATTGCAACGAAAAACCGTTTCTTTAAACCAAAGAAATTTCTTACGATTTACTGAAATTGCTTTCTAATAAAATGAAATGATTTTAAAAATTCAAAATTATGGTCTTATTTTTTTTAAGTGTATGATATAATTAATTTTTAACGTGCTGTTTTTTAATTGTTTCCAATTTAAATTTCTTCACTTTCGATCGCTTTTCAAGACAACTTTTCTCAATCTTAGACGTTTTATTTTTCAATTTTTCAATTAGAAAAAATTTATTTTTTTATTTTTAGAGGCGACATTTTTGATCAAACACTTCCTAGTGAAAGATCCAAAATTGTTGCAATATTGGACCAATACTGGTCGCTAATATGATAAATTATAAATTGCAAATAATAAATAAAATAATAATTAGCAATAATAGTGTATTATTGATAATCATATCTTAACTGCATTGTCGATATCGACACAAGCTTACAATTTCTCACAAAAATTAATACTCGTTTTATTGGCGATTATATTTCGCCAAGTCTGGGTCCAATATTGGACCAATACTGGCCGCTAATATAATAAATTATAATTTAAAAATAATAAATAAAATAATAATTATCAATAATATCATAATCTATTATTGATAATTATGTCTTAACTAGTGTCGACAATTACCGTCACTAGTTTATAATTTTTCACAAAAATTAATATTTGTTTTATTGGCGATTATATTTTTCCAAGTCTAGGTCTAATATTGGACCAATATTGAGAGCATTGGCTCACAATATTGCGACAATCATGCAATGATAAAAATAAAATCATGAAAGAAAAAACAATATTATACAATTTGCGCAACACGCTTGAGGAGCGTTCACATATTACGTAACGTCATTTTCGACCTTTTTAACCCCCTGCATATAACAGACCGTAACATTTCCTTCTGACCACCCCCCCCCCCCAGTTACGTAATATTTTTTGTATCATGTTTAAGAACATAATGGACGTTTTCTAAATAAAAAAAAGGATTTTTAAGATGAAGTGCTGTATAGAAATAAATAAAACAATATTTTGATGTAACACTGAATGCTTTTCAAATATTTTTTTAGTCACACAAATATTGAAATTATTATCAGTTTGTTTTTAAACTTATATAAATATAAATTTTACAAGATTATTGAGAAAATTAAAAAAGATTTTTGAATATTTCAGAAATGTTAAAAAAGAATCTAGATCTAGAAGATTAAAACTTCATTTCACAGGATTTTACAAAATATTAGGAAAAATTCGAGCCTTCTTCAAAGATATTTAGGACCTGTCGAAATTTGGAAGAAATACAAAAATATTTGATAAATTTTCGGAAATGCTTCCAAGTTTTAAAATATTGTAAATCTATTTAAAATCTCTTAAATTCCAAAAATATTTTTAGCTGACTCGAATTTTCTTTTTAAATTTTGAAAAATCATTCTAAATGTAAGAAAATTGCTTTAAAATCTTCTACTCTTTTTCGAAATTCAAGGAAATGTTTTGATCTCTTTTTAAATTTTCTCTTAAAGTTCATTTTTCCAAACAAAAACTCATAAAAAATTCCCATAAATCTTAAGAAAATTATTTTCTTAATGATCCTTCCAAAAATGTTTAAATCTTCTAATATTTTTAAATCATTCAAGTTTTCCGTGATTTTTTTTAAATTCTGCAAAATAAAAAAAATGGTATCTTCATAAATTGGTAATCTTTCAGATTCTTCTTTGACAATTTTAGAAATTCTTTGAAATATTTTGAAATCTTTTTTAATATTCTCTTTAAATTAATTTTTCAAAATAAAACTTCATTTTAATTTTTCCTAGGAACCTACAGAATTTTTTTCATTTTCTTGAAACCTTATAATATTCCTAAAATATCTTGTAAGTTTTTATAATTTTTGAATAGTTTCAAAATTTCTAAGTAACTCTGAAACTTGGTGAAAATTTGTTCTAAAATTATGAATTATGGCAAAATTTTGCTTTAAAACTTTTTACACTCTTTTTCCAAAATTTAGGAAATAATATAAAATGTATAATCCACTTCTAATCTAGTTAATTCTGAACTATTTTGTTGAAAACTTGTGGGTTTTTTTTTGTTGGAATTTAATTTTATTAACTATAAATTTAACTATTCCATTTTTGGTTTAAAATTGCTTTTTTAGTTGCAAATTCATGTATTTTGTTGAAAATTGAAATATTTAGTAACAAGTTAATCTACTTTGCAGGAAATTCAACAATTTTAATTTGAATAAAAAAAAATTTTTTAATTGAAAATGTAACTATTCAATTTTGGTTGAAAAATCAAAAGTATTTAATTGAGAATTCATGTATTTTGTCGAAAATTCGTCTTTTTGATTTCTCTTAGAATTCATTTAAAAAAATCATTTGGAATTTTCCCATGAATCTTAAGAATATCTTTTTTCCATTCTCTTGACGACCTGCAAAATTGAGTTTACTTAAAAAATTTTCAAATCCTGAAAAATGAAAAGAATTATCTTAATCTTCCATATTATTTTTCCACACATTTTGAAATCTTCAAAACTTAAAATTATTCTTTTAAAATTAAACCTAAGTCGATAAAAATTTTCCCAGAAATCCTCTACAAAATTTAATCTCAAAATCTTTCAAAATTATTCAAAAGCTACATTATTCATAAGTTTTTCCCATAATTTTTATCTCTTTGAAAATGTAAAAAAGTTTAGAAATTATAGTGTAGTAGCAAAATTTAAAAAAAGGATTATTTCCCAATATTAAACAATCAATTATAATTCAAATGTTCTCTCCTATCAATAATCTTTAGAAGCATTTAGAAATCAATTTTATGGTGAAGTAAAATTATTTATTTGGAAATTTTGATCTATAGAATGGATGGTGCAGAATATTCATAAATCTTTATTAATACATAAACAACCTGAAAATAGTTACTAAAAGTTACATTCACGCAGTGTCGCAACCAATCAGGTTTTCGCCAACAATGTCTTTGATATTTTCAAGATATTTAGTAACATGGCTTTTTTTAGGCAATTAAAATTGTGACGTACTCGAGTCAAAAATACCCCCCACATAACAAACCGTAACGAAAAAAAACCCACCCCCCTTTTTAATGTTACGTAATATGTGAACGCTCCCTTGCTTCTAAATTATTGTATCTTTCTTCTTCATCAGCAAAATAATTTTTCTACTAATAAACTTCCTTCTTAAAACCATACCGTCCTACAATTTTTGCATAATTCCCTCCATATTTTTAAACTCAGTCTACATTACAAACTCAACTCTTTTTCATGAAAGAGTCACGCACACCGGAGACTAAAAAAATAAGAATTATACGTCCGCGGCTCACGCCAGCAGCATTTCTGTTCATAGAGCGTGGAAAAGAGTTTATTTGCATAAAGCGTGAGGCCTGCATTTTTTCATATTTACCTTAACGCCATTCTGCACCACTGCCGTATATGAATAACCTGGATATTTTTTGCCACCTGGACATTATCAACCAAGTCGAGTTATTAAGGTGTTTCGAGCGTATTTCAATTTCATCAGCCATGTGAGCCATGTTCGATAGTCTGCGCGCGCAGATCGAACCTGCAACATCCAATCATTATCGCAGCGGCATCTGTATGGCGGTCATTGAAATAGCTCGTAGAAGGCATGGCCGGCTGACTGGTCCATTCCGCTAACGGTAACGACCTGCCGTGAGGTTCGAGTCCAGGCTAAAGGCTGACAACGGCAACGGGACAGGCGTGGCGCTCCTTCCTTTCCTCCCTTGCTCTCACTACTTTATCTCTCTCACTTTTGCCTCTGGGCAATTTTCCTCTCACTCCAGGGACGGCTCACAGTGTAGCGAAAAGCACTTTTTGTGGGCAAAAGCGAGGGGTCGACCACTCTGATATTCCTGGTACACTCACTAAATATTCCCATATATTCTGTCAATATTCCCAGATATTCTTTCAATATTCCCAGATATTCTTGATATTCTTTATCTTCCCAAATGTTCTTGATATTCTTTATATTCCGAGATATTCCCTAATATTCCTAAATCTTCCCACATATTCCGAAGTATTCCTAAATATACACAAATATTGTAAAAATGATTTGATACAAATCAATCCTTTTCTTCGACCGACGATGTTTAAGAATTTTAAATTGTGATTTTTTTATGTCTTACGGTCCACATACAAATTAAATAAAAAATGAGCCAAAAACATCTTTCCAACTCAAAATTTATTAATTAAAAAACTCCTTACTCCATCCTTTACGTACGTTTCGGTACAATTGCGTACCTTTTTCAAAAGGTTTTTTAAACCTAAATACAATAATATTTGAATTTAGCAATAATTAAACAAAACAAAAAAATTAAAAAAACAATAATAATTAATATAAATTTGTACCTGAGATAAGATTTTCTAAACGTAGACATTTAGTTTGAAAATTAAATTTAGTTTTTTCAAATTGTAATTTAAATTATGAAAATTAAATTTATTTACATTTTGTTGAATATGTGTTGCAAATAAAGCATTGTTTCTGCACCTTATTAAGATTTTTTTAATTTTTTTGTTTTGTTTAATTATTGCTTACTTATTACCAACAGCCATACCACGCTGAAAAAACCAGTTCTCGTCAGATCACTGAAGTTAAGCAGCGTTGGGCGCGGTTAGCACTTGGATGGGTGACCATTCGAGAAAACTGAGTGCTGTTGGCACATCGTGGGTGTGGTGAGCCCACACTTGTAGTTATTTACTACAAGTTATCAACCTAGAAACACTACCCGAATCGGGTAGTGTCACGCCTACCCCGAAAGGGAAATGGCTTAATGGTATACATTGCTAACTTCAAATATTATTGTATTTAGGTTTTAAAAACCTTTTGAAAAAGGTACGCAATTGTATCGAAACGTACGTAAAGGATGGAGTAAGGAGTTTTTTAATTAATAAATTTTGAGTTGGAAAGATGTTTTTGGCTCATTTTTTATTTAATTTGTATGTGGAACGTAAGACATAAAAAAAATTCAAAATTCTTAAACATCGTTGGTCGAAGAAAAGGATTGATTTGTATCAAATCATTTTTACAATACATCAAGTCAACAACGTTTTGGACACTATGGGTTATTTATCCTACATCTTTGAGAGGTATGGTGCTGCCATAAGACAACAAATTGGAGATTGGATACATACCAATAGGAAATTAGTTATTCTTAAAGAACAGCGTACTTTCTTAATAAGGTGCAGAAACAATGCCTTATTTCCAACACATATTCAACAAAATGTAAATAAATTTAATGTTCATAATTTAAATTACAATTTGATCTCTAAATTTGAAAAAACTGAATTTAATTTTCAAACTAAATGTCTACGTTTAGAAAATCTTATCTCAGGTACAAATTTATATTAATTATTATTCTTTTTTTAATTTTTTTGTTTTGTTTAATTATTGCGAACTTCAAATATTATTGTATTTAGGTTTTAAAAACCTTTTGAAAAAGGTACGCAATTGTACCGAAACGTACGTAAAGGATGGAGTAAGGAGTTTTTTAATTAATAAATTTTGAGTTGGAAAGATTTTTTTGGCTCATTTTTTATTTAATTTGTATGTGGACCGTAAGACATAAAAAAATTCACAATTTAAAATTCTTATACACAAATATTCTGAAATATTATATTCCCCAATTACCCTATTCCTTCCCTTCCGTTGACCAATTGTATTTGTATAGCTATGTATATGGTGCCTTTGCTATTATTATGCAATTATTATAAATTGCACATAAATTGAATAATAATTTACTTGTCATTCATACAAGTTTAAAACTTATTGACTTCAGATAACTAATTTTAGATTGTAAGTTTAAAATACTTTAAATTCAAAATTGTCTCAGTCTTAATATATATTATAACTTTAATTTTGAAATTGTTTATTGTTTTATTATGACCGATTATGACGTGGAATTGTTAGGTTTTCTAAATTAATATTATTTAATTTTACATATCTTTTTTTCAACTTAATACAGTTTAATGCTTAACTTTTAAATGGTCTAATCTGATTTAAGGGGCCGTGTATAAATTACCTAGTTGAATATCTAATCTAAACAAACAAGATGAATTCTCAACTAAAAATGTAATAGTTAATATTTTAACCACGAAAAGATATTTATTCTAAATCAAAAACACTTGAATTTAACCAAAAAAGTCGAATTTTCAACCAAACAGTTGCATTTATAACAACAACAAAAATTGATTTTCTACCAAAAAAGAAGAATTTTCAACAAAATACATCAACTAATTTTCATCCAAATAGTTAAATTTTCAACTAACAAAGATGAATTTTTTACAAAAAATGTAATAGTTAAAATTTCGGTGAAAAAATCATTTTCAGCCAAAAAAAAAGAATTTTCAACAAGATAATTAAATTTTGAACTAAAGAAATTAATTTTTAATTAAAATTATGAATCTTCAAGTATAAAAATAAGTTTTTTAACAAAGTAGTTAAACTTTCGACCAAATAGTTAAGTTTTTCACCAACTTGTCGACCTTGCTACCAAATTATTGAATTGTCTACCATATTGTTAAATTTTCGAGCGAAAAATAAGAATTTCCTACGTAACAGTTAAATTTTTAACCAGAAAATGTGATTTGCCAACGACAAAATTAATTTTCAACTTAAACAGATTATTTTTTACCATTTTTAACCAAAATAAATTAAATTTCTACAAAAAGAGAAGAATTTTCAAACCAAAAAGACGAATGTTCCAGAAAATAGTTGGATTTTCACCCAAACAACAATTTTTTAGTCAAGAAGGAAACAAATTTTAATTAAATTGTAGAATTTTCAAGCCAAAAAAACTGAATGGACTTTAAACCAAAAATAGGGGAATGTCTGTGAAGCCTGCGATAAATAAATAGTAATTTTGATAATTTATAGACTAAAGAATAAAAAAGTAATAGAATACACAAAGTGTGTCGGACTTCGCAACATTTCAGGCACTGAAGATATTATAAGATTGCACTAAATTGTACTACAATTGTAACTAAATACTTATTGTTATTGACACATTTAACTTTCAAAACTAATTTCATGAAGCTTCCACGTGTATTTAATTGACAGAATTTATATTTTATATGTAACTTCGTTCCCTAAGTTTATAAAATCTTAGCAAGATTTGGAGTGGGAGGGAGGGGACAGCAAATCTCACGGTATCTTAAATGGGGGGAGAGAGGGTTAAAAATTTCAGAAAAACACCTTACGTAATTTGTGGATGGCCCCTTATTTATTTGTTTATTAATTTATTTGTCTATTCATGTATTATTATTTCGTGAATTTATGATTATTTGTGGATCTCGGGACAGTGAGGGTACGTGGGTTAGCGTTTGCGGATGATAAGGTTGTTATGGCAGAGTCAATCGAAGATTTGTTAAGAATGTTGAGCAAACTAAATATAAGCATGAAGAACATAGGCCTCAAAATTAACATAAGTAAAAAAAATTATCGTGTTTGAAGGAAAGAGTGAGAATGTATATATGTATATGTAATTCAATATACATAATTTAAATATATTCCGAAATATTGTCTCATATTCCCAAATATTCCCTCATATTCCTACATATTCTCTCATATTCCTAAATGTTCTTTCATATTCCTACATATTCCCTCATATTCCAATGTCCCTTCGCTATGATACTTTGCCAACGGATAAGAAAAGTTAATTATTTAAACAATTTTTATAAACAAATTTACATTTTGGTCACTTTTGCAGGAATAGCCTTATTTTTTTTCGTGGAGTAAGCTAGAAATGTCTTACCAATGACTCTTTGTTGCCTTTTTTGTCCAATCAACAAGAACTGTTAATTATTTAAACAATATTTATGTAGAAATGCACAGTTTGACAATTTTTCCATGAAAAATATTAATTTTCTTTGCGGAATCAACAATAAATGTCTTGCCAATTATTGCTTCATGTCACATTTTCTTAATTACGAAAAAGTGTTAATTGTTTAACCAATATTTATAAACAAATTCACAGTTTGACCATTTTTCAATGATTATTATTGGGAATCGTATCTTGACAACAACTCTGCAAAAAAATGTATCATTGGAAAATGGTAAAACTGTGAATTTGTTTATAAATATTGTTTAAACAATCAACACTTTTTTCTAATTAAGAAAATGTGACAAGAAGGAATAATGGGCAAGACATTTATTGTTGATTCCGCAAAGAAAATTAATACTTTTTATGGAAAAATGGTCAAACTGTGCATTGCTACATAAATATTGTTTAAATAATAAACAGTTCTTGTTAATTGGAGAAGTCATTGGTAAGACATTTATAACTTACTACACGAAAAAAATAAGGTTGTTCCTACAAAAGTGACCAAAATGTACATTTATTTATAAAAATTGTTTAAATAATTAACTTTTCTTATCCGTTGGTAAACTATCATAGCAAAGAGTAATTGGAAATACATTTTTAGTTGATTTCGTAAAGAAAATGGAGCCTATTCTTGGAAAAATGGTCAAAACGTGCATTTATTTATAAAAATTGTTTTAAAAATTATTATTTTTTATCAATTTGAACAAAATTACAGCTAGAAGTCACTAACGATAAATTTTTAGTGGGTTCCGCGAAAAATTGCCCCTATTCATGGAATAATGTTAAAAATGTGAATTTTTTATAAATATTGTTTAAATAATTACCAGTTGTTGTTAATTTGAAAAACATGACAACAAGAAGTCATTGGCAAGACATTTTTGGTCGATTCTGCAAAAAAATGAAGCCTATTCATTGTGACATACGAAAACTGTGTATTTGTTTATAAAAATTGTTTAAATAATGCTGCCAAGCAGCAGATATTTTTAAATAATCATAATTAGGCATTAATTTCTCTCATATTCTATATGAAAACTGTGAATTTCAAACAACTAATCATTGCCAAAAAAAATGCATCACAAATGTAGAATTTTCAAGCGAAAAAAGATGAATTTTCAACCAAGAAGATTAATTTTCTACTATAAGACAAATTCTTAACAAAATACATAAATTTTGAACCAAAAAGTGGAATTTTAAAGCTAAAAAGAGGAGCTTTCTGTAAAACAGTTGAATTTTCAATCAAATAATTACATTTTGAACCAAAAAATAAATTTTCAACCAAGAAAATTAATTTTCTTCTGAAAAAGACGAATTCTCAACAAAATATATCAATTTTTAACCAAACAGTTGAATTTCAAACCAAGAATATTAATTTTCTACCAAAAAAAGAAGAATTTTTAACAAATTACATTAACGAATTAACATTAATTAAAATTCACATTAACAAATTACAACAATAATTTTTCATTGAAGAAAAAATAATTTTTAATGTAAAAAAAAACGAATCTTCTACAAAATAGTTGCATTTTCTACAAAACTATTGAATTTTCAAGACAAAAAGACGAATTTTCTATACAAAACATTTGACTTTTCAACCTAAAAATATGAAGTTTCAACAAAAAAGTTCACTTTCAATCAACTAATTATATTTTAAATTTAAAAAAAATTAATTTTGAACCCAAAAATATTAAATTTTTAACAAAATGCATACATTTGTAACCAAAAAGTTGAATTTTCAATCAAGAATATTATTCTTCTACGCAAAAGATGAATTTTCAAAAAACTACAGAAATTTTGAATGAAATAGTTGAATTTATAAGACAAAAAGACGAATTTTCTGCACAAACCAGTTGAATTTTCAACCCGAAAATATGAGATTTCAACAAATAATATTTGTTTAAACATTCGAAAATTAGTTTAAAATATTTGGAAAATTCTCACACATCGAATAAAAATAATTATCTTTGATAAAAATGAATTTTTATTGTAAAATTTACATGAAGCAGCTATTTTGTATATTTAGGCATTTTCCGGGCACAACACAAGGGGGTTGTAGGGGTCAAAATTAAAATGTTGACCCATTGGAAAAAAAAATTTCTTTTGCCCAAAAACGAACAAATTCGGGAGAGTCGATCACCAAAAATCAAAAGTCGAATTTTTGGAATGCAGAATATGGGTTATTGCGTCCCTGTCTTACTCTGGCATTATCTCTCTTTCTCGTGTGACGAGTAAACTTGCCTCATGCGCATGCGCTACCTTGTGTCCAATTCGATGAAATTCCACGGCTATGAAATGTATTCCACCTAGGAAGAGGGAGAAATCCCCCCCCCCTCCTATACACCCCAACAATCTGGAACATATCGAGACAACGCTGCGCGTTGCAATTACGAAAAACCTACTTTCCTCGCTCTCTAGTTCATGAGGAAAGTTCTGATATTCTTGTGAGTTGAGAGATTTTTTGGTTATTATTATTATTATTATAACATTAAGCCAAATCCCTTTCGGAGCAAGCGTAACTTACTCAGTTGTAGCCTCGTTATACTGCCTGTGATCAAGGAATTCATATAAGAAAAGTGAGAAAAGGAAATGTTCCGCAACACCGCTCTCTCTAGCAATCACCTGAGGCGAAGAGCTTCACAAAGTCATCATATGTCATAGATCACACACAAATACGCAAACTGACTGATAATCTCATATTAAGAACCATATTCTTTACTCCTATCATATCCACTAAAAAGAACTCTCCACGAGGGCCCATTAGTATCCAAGATCGTTAGTTTCAGGCGTCCCTACCCCTGCTAATCTGGGAAATATCGATAAAACGTTGCGAGTTGCACTTACGAAAAACCTACTTTCCTCGCTCTCTAGTTCATGAGGAAAGTTCTGATATTCTTTTGAGTGAAGAGATTTTTTGGTTATTATTATTATACCATTGAGACAAATCCCTTTCAGGGCAATCGTAACTTACTCAGTTCTAGCCTCGTTATACTGCCGGAAAGGTTTCGCAACACCGCTCACTCTAGCAATCACCCCAGGTGAAGAGCTTCACAAAGTCACCATATGTCATAGAACACATAAAAATATGCAAACTGACTGATAATCCCATATTAAGATCCATACTCTTTACTCCAATCATATCCACTAAAAAGCTCTCCACGAGGACCCATTAGTATCCAAGATCGTTAATTTCAGGCCTCTCTACCCCCATGAATTTGAAAAATATCGAGACAAAGTTGCGAGTTGCAATTACGAAAAACCTAATTTCCTCGCTCTCTAGCTCTTGAGGAACGTTCTGATATTCTTTTAAGAGATTTTTTGGTTATTATTATTATACCATTAAGCCAAATCCCTTCCTGCGTGAGCCTAACTCAATCAGTTCTAACCACGTTATAATACCAGGGATCAAGGAATTCCTATGAGAAAAGTGAGAAAGGAAAATGTTCTGCAACACCGCTCTCTCTAGCAATCACCCCAGGCGAAGAACTTCACAAACTCATCATATGTTAAGATATTTTGGTAATTTTTTATATCTTGATTGTGCTTCAATTTCATTATTTTTTATTATAATTTTCTTTTAGCTAAAGCATGTTAATAGAAGAAATGTTTCTAGGAATAGAGGAATAAAGGGGTTGGTTTTCCATAATGATAGTTCTAACAGGATGAGTGGATAGTCCCCAGTGGATAGTAGTCAAGTGAGAAACATGGAATTTTTCGTTATCAAGATTCGTGGTAGCGAATTGCGGACAAGTACAAAAAAGGCTACCAAGAATCCTTATCTGTACAGTAAACAAAATTTCGGAAATTTTTCGAAAAATGTTTGCCAACTTGCAACCCGAACATTTGGAAATTTCCCGTTGCATACATAGGTAATTAGGTATAGTCGAATATAATGCCAATGTGTAGTTGAAATTTCTTACAACAATTCCGCAATTTTAAACAATAAGTATGAAATTTTTTAGAAACTTTAGGGATTTTTATTATTAAAATAATGAAAAGTTTTTAAAGTTAAACAAATTCAAAATCGAAAGTTTCAAAATTATATAATTTGCGAAGAAAACATATTTTGAATTTTACACTTCGAAAGTGGAATCTCAAAATTAATTAACTTTCATTTTTAGGCTTATACATACCTAACTAATTGTACTATATACAGCATTTAATATTGCAAATTAATGAATTTTTTTGCAATAAAATAGGCGTTCGAAAGTAACTAATTTTTAATTTGAAGCCTTTAAAATTGTACGATTTCAAAAACTGGAAGCCTTTTTTATTACAAAATTTACAATTCACGGGTTTCAATATCTAATAAAAAATTAATTATTTTTCAGTTTATCTTTTTAAAGTTAGAAAATTCCAGCGGGCACACAAAAGTGGCATTCAAAATTTAATTGTTTTTAATTAAAAATTTTGTCAAATTGTAAATTTTAAACTCATTTTTATCTGTCAAATGAAGTAAATTTTATTCGATTTTATTTTTTACCTGAATCGTTAAAAATAAATTAATCCATTCGTATTAATTTGATATTTAAACATTATTTCAAAAATTGATCTTAATTAAGAACAAAAATTGAAAAGATTTTTTGAGAATTTCAAATAAAATGTACATTTTTGAAGATTTGAAAAAAATGTTTATGTTAAGGATATTGACAGGTTTTAAGATAATAAAAAAATTTTCTTGATAGTCCTGGATAAATCATTTTTTATTTTGAAGTAACCATTTTTCTGAAAATTTATTGATTCATTTTTCAATTTAAAGCATTGAGAATGATAACGAATTTTTTTTGGTGAAAAAATTTCTGTAGAGGGTTCAGCTATTTTTGATGAAAATTTCTCTTTTGTGGTTGAAAATTTAACTACTCGGTTGAAATTTAAACTGCTTTGTTAAAACTTCAGTTGTTTGGTTGAAGATTCATAACTTTAGTTGAAAAATCATTTCTTGTGTTAAAAATGTTAATATTTTGTTTCAAATTCGTTTTTTTTTTTAGGTAGAAAATTCAATTATTTTGTGGAAAATTCATCTATCAGGTTGAAAATTACTTTTTTTGTTGGCAATTTAACTTTTTTTATAGATAATTCGACTTTTTGGTTTAAAAATGGTAGAAAATTCATAAATTTGGTTGAAAATCCACGTATTTGGTTAAAAATGTCACTATTTTGGTACCAAGGAACTATTTGGTTGAATAGTACTTTTTTGGTTGAAAATACATCCTCTTGGCTTGAAAACTCTTTTGTTTAAAAGTGTTCCTTGTGGTTTGAGAAATTAATTTCTTCCGGTAAAGAAATTTCATATTTGTCGGTTAAAAATACAAATGTTTGGTTAAAAAATCTTTCTTGGTTGAAAATTTAATCCTTCTATTGAAAATTAATCTTTTTGGTTGAAAATTCATACAAAAGGTGTTTTGTTCAAAATTTGAAACATTTTAGGCCCTGACACTAAAAATTGTTACCTGAATTTCAGAATGGAGTCTTAAATCTAGACAAATTTTACTGAATTTAATCGAACCAATTTTAAGGTATAAAAATGATAAGCATTATTTTCTACATTCATGCAAATAGTATTTTCAACTATTTTATCAGTCGACAGTTATGATTTGCATAGTACCGTGAAACGAGGGAATATAATTTCTAGAATTGAATACGTGAGTCATGATTTTTAACTTGAAATTCAATATAAATTTTATTCTAAATATATATTATTGTTCACTTGCCGAAATATATTGTGTATTTTTATTTACTTTAACTAATACCTATTTCTTTTTAAATTAAGTTTGTATGTATTATCATCTCAGTTATTTTCATTTTTAAATGATAAAATTAAGGAACTGAAAAAAGTAACATTTTAGGTAACTTAAAGTTACTTTATCTAATAACTGTAACTAGTTACAGTTACTAGTAACGTAACTGTAAGTAGTTGCTAAAAAAAAGTAAGTTACCCAGCACTACTTTCTTCCCTAGATTTTCAAATTTACATGTAAATTGATAAACGGATAACAGCGCTGCGTGTAGTCCGTTTCGAAAATGGGAGAAGTTAATCGATGAAACGTGGTCGTTATGGAGTGTTGGCAATTATCAAAAAACTGCAGATCTGGATACCCTGCCGATAAGTCCCTCTTGGAAATGAGGTATAAGCGCGCTTTATTACCGACATGTCGATCGATTCCCTACAGTCTACCGCTTTTGAAGGGTTCCATCCCTAGCTTCATATCCTTCAAACGGCTCTTTTAAATTACAATTTTGTGTAATTACAATTTTTTGTAATACCAGTGGTATATTTTTGGGTAAAAGTTCATTATTTTATTGAAAAGGCTATTCGTCTTTTTTGCTAGAACATTAATCTTGCTGGCCGAAAATTAATCTTTTTGGTTAAGAATATAACAATTTTGTTGAAAATTCGTTTTTTTTTTTTTTTAAGTTATTTTTTTCAGCAGAGTTTTTATCTGAAAATTCGAGCACTTTGCTTCCCGTCAGCAAATTATTTTTTTTTCCAACAATAGAGAAACGAAAGTCTTCATTTTGATCAATTTAAAAATAGAAATTTACCAAAAATACAAAATTACAAAACAATACAAACAATTTTTTAAATACAAAGACAAATTATTTAATTAAATCAAAGACAAATCAAAGACAGAAAATGTTACCATTACAAAGCTTCCTCTATGAGGAAGCAAAATTCATTTTTGTCGATTAAAAATGATCTTTTTTGTTTAGAATTCATCTTTTTCGATATAAAAGTCCACTGTTTTCTATAAAATTCGTCTTTTTAGCTTAAAAACTTTACTCTTTTGTTGAAAATTCATCTTTCATAGTAGAAAAGTCATCTTTCTTGGTTGAAAATGAACTTTTTTGATAAAAATTCAACTGTCTTTAAAGAAATTTGTCTTTTTGTCTTGAAAATTAAAATATTTGATTGAATTTTAATCTTTTTTGTTTTAAAATTCGACCATTTGCTTGAAAATGCATCTTTGTCTGCTGAAAATTCAACTATTTTGTTAAAAATCTAATTATTTTTGAAAAATTTAACTATTTTGTTGAAGTAATCACTTTTGGTCAAAAATTCAACTATGTTGTGAAAATTCATCCTTTTGGATTGAAAATTCATCTTATACATAAGAAATGTCATTTTTCTTGATTAAAAATGTATCCTTCTTGGTTGAAATGTATCGTTGTTAAAAATTCAACTGTATTAAAAAAATCCTTCTTTTTGGCTTGAAAATTTTACCATTTTCCTATTTTTTGGAAAATTCGTCTTTTTACTGAAAAGTTCATCTATTTGGTTATTATGCAACTGGTTGAAAATGATTTTTTTTTTAAATTCGTCTTTTTGGTATGAAAATTGATTTTCTTGAGTAGAAAATCTTTTTTGGTTGAAATTGCAACTTAAAACTTAAATTTAATAAAAAACAACTTAAAAATTTAAAGTGTTTCATTTAAAGGATTTTATAAAAATAAAATCCGTCTTTAGCCAACGGTTACGTTACTTTCTGGGGGGGGGGGGGGTCAAAAAATCCCAAAATTGGCGACGTAGTTTATGGATGGGCCATAACACCCATAACCCATAACACCACTGTGTAATACATATTTTTTTCAAAATATGAATTGCATTGAGGGATGTAATCGAAGAAGTGAAACGTGTTTTGTTATCG
Source organism: Andricus curvator (assembly GCA_932195095.1). Lineage (NCBI taxonomy): Eukaryota > Metazoa > Arthropoda > Insecta > Hymenoptera > Cynipidae > Andricus > Andricus curvator. The sequence continues at coordinate 478,980 of CAKNYM010053137.1, read as the reverse complement.
CAACAAGTTATTTAGAATTAATTAACTTATAAATATGGGTATTGAGATTCATATAAAATAACTGGTTCTTTAATCTTTTTTTAATTATTTATTTCTTGAATGCATTCATTTTTAGAATATTTTTTTCTCCTTGTGTAAATTATTCGTCAGACTATACATGGTATCATCTAATTACATTGTGCATGTCAAAAAATTAATTTGTTTTGCAAAAATATCAATATAGTTAGCTCAGAAATTAATTAGTTGATGAAAACAGTTAATTAGTTGCCTGAGTGACTTTAATAAAGTATGGGATGCATATATTATCGGCTGATTGGCAAAATAAAATCGATTTTTCCCTTGGTTTACATTTTACACATAAATTGTTAATAATAATAATAGAATTCCTTTCTTTCTACAAAAAAATGTCTGGGAACAGTTTTAAAATTTTTAAGATACTAGAAATAATTTTTATTAAAAAAACTAATAATTTCTGACGAAAAATACCAACATAAAAAACTTTTTTTTCAGGATTGTAAATCTTCTTCGAAATCCAGTGATTTTTGTTCAAAATAAACGATTTCTTGCGAAAAATGTTGATTTTTAATGAAACTGTTCAAAAATTGCAAATCTTGTTTGAACAATAATGATTTTTGTTTTAAAATATGATTTTTTGATGTAACACGTTAACATAACCTAAATTTGTTAAAATTTGTGAATCATTGAAATGTTTTTTTGTTGTTAAAATAACAATTGCCGACGAAAAACAATAACATAATACAAAATTGTTAAATGATTCTAAATTTTGTGAAAATTATAATGATTTTTGTTTCAAAATAACAATGTTTGGTGTAAAACGCGAAAGTAACCTAAAATGGTTCAAAGTTATGAATCCTTTTAGAAAAATATATATTTAAAAAAAGTAACAATACAAGTTTCCAACGAAAAACACTAACACAATCCAAAATTGTTAAATGATTCTAAATATTGTTCAAATTAATAATGATTTTTCTTTTAAAATATCAATTTTTCGTGCAAAACGCTAACATAACCTAAAATTGTTGCAATTTGTGACCAGCCCTATCCTACTCCTCGTGTCTGCAACGGCTCAACGTGCTTCCCTTAGTGATTATAGTTTCTATGTGCAAAATTTTCTCACCAGAGCGCGTTGTACGCGCCACGCTCTACAAAAGCATTGTGCCCATTGTGCTGCACGGTGATTTTCTAAAAAGATGTAATAAATAATTTATTATAATGAGTAAATATGGTGCATTTAAATGATTTGATGAAATTCCTATATTTGATATTGACCATAATGACCAGAATTATGTTTTTAATAGAGCAGTTTCGTAATCTAAAGTTTTTATTTCAACTTTTCCGAACCTTAATATTTTAAATATATGAATATCATGTATAGAAAAATCAGCTGAGCAATTCCATGTCAAATCATCCGAAGAATTTCAGCTATTGTTAGTAACTTTGATGAAAATTTTAAATTTTGTTCCCTCAGGTGTTGAAAGAAAAAATCACAAAATAATTATTGAAAAAATCAAAAAACTTGGAAGATATTCAAAATTGAAAATTTTGGTCCTGTTTTTCTTAACTTTTTATAGCATTGGTGATTTTAGCGATATTAAGGTCTACTTTTTGTAAATTATTCGTAATAGAACGCAGTTTTGAAAATATATTTTTGGAAAAAAAATTTCAAAAACTTCTTTGATATTTCAAAAACTCATTTTGAATCTGAATTACTGAAAAAGAAAACACGTTTTATTTTTTTCATTTTTTTATGTAGATGGCTTCCAATGTCCTCTACAAGTCCTGTAATTATCAAAATGGTAACTCGCTTAATTTTCGAGAAATAATTAAAAACGTACGCCAAAACCACGAAGAAATAGTGAATAGACTATTCCTTTCTTGCCAAAAGGACAAATTTTATCTATATATAAAATATCTATATATATATATATATATATAATATCTATATAGCTAATAGCTATCTATATATAAAAAATGAAGAAAATGAAAAGTGTTTTTTTTTTCAGAAATTCAGTTTCAAAATTAGTTTTCGAAAAATCCAAGAGTTTTTTGAAATTTTTCTCTTCAGAAAATATTTTTCCAAAACTGCATCCTATTACGAATAATTTATAAAAAAATAGACCTTAATATCACTAAAATCACCAAAGTTATGAAAGTTTAAGAAAAAAAGGACCAAAATTTTCAATTCTGAATATCTCCTAAGCTTTTTTATTTGAAAAAAAATTATTTTTAAGTTTTTCTTTCAACACGTAAGAGAACGGCTTCTAGAATTTTTATAAAAATGACTAACAATAGCTGAAATTCTTCAGATGATTTGACATGGAATTGCTCAGCTTCAAAAAGGTAACGATGAATTGTTGCATAGATATATTTCGTTTCTTAAATTTTATATCAGAAAATGTATATCATATTTTATTACAATTGGAATGTTTGTTAATTTTGATGTGGTTTTTAACATTCATATTTAATGAAAAAATTTAAATTATAAGATAGAATATTACTGGTTCCAATGTGTATTGCCGATCTAGCAATTCTTTTGACCTAATTCTAAACGATTTAATTTCATCCAAAACAAAATTTAATTTTCAATGCAAAGAACATGCAAATGTAGCTGTGGAGGTATTAGCATATATACTTTAATTTTATTTACAAATAAGGATGAGACAATTTGTAACACAGGAAATGGCTGAAATTAAAAAAATTAGCGTCTTGAAGAAAAAAGCAGCCAAGCTTTGCGACACTCAACTAGACTTTAAATTAATACATGGAACTGGAATTCAAATTAATGCATGTTAAATTAATAATGAATATGTTTTGTTAGATTTTCAAATTTTTAATAAAGTATATATAAATCTCCCTTTTATGCGTTTTTATGGCGAACACAGGGCTTAACAATTTTTTTTATTTCATTCGTATGAAACTGAAAAAAATAAAATGGAAAATATTTCTGTTTAGAAGCTTAAGCTTTTTTTTCCTTTTTTCAGATATTTTTAGTTTTATGGGGATAACATAAAAAATATTTTGTTCAGTGTATCAAGAAATTCTTACTGCATATCCACTGTATACATTTTACGTAATTCCATGTGTTCTTTTTCTATTTTATATTAAATGATTAATGGAGAAGGTGTATTTTATGTTCTAGAATCATTTTAGAAAATTTGTTTCGCCTCATATTGTTCAAAAACTTAATTATTTTTAATTTTTAAATATTTGTCTATTAGTATAATGCATTTTTAAAGCGTGCCGCGTGCAGCGCCGCTCTGGTGAGGAAATTTCGCACATACAAACTATAATCACTAAGGAACCGCCATTTTTTTTTTAGTCGGATAGGGCTGTTTGTGACTCTTCGTTCAGACCTTATTTTTTAAATTAATAATACAAGTAATTTCTGACAAAACACAGTAACATAAATCAAAATTGCTATAAGATTCTAAATTTTGTTCAAATGATAATGATTTTTGTTTTAAATTATTAATTTTTGCTGTGAAGCACTAACATAACCTAAAGTTGTTAAAATTGCTGAATATTCTTTGAGATCTGAGTTTTTACATTAAAAATACAAATTTTCGACGAAAAACACTATAATAATCAAAAATTGTTAAACGATTATAAATCATGATCAAATTATAATCATTTTTGTTTTAAATGACCAATTCTTCGTGCAAAACACTACAACCTAACCTAGAATTATTCAAAAATTATAAACCTTTAAAATCTCATGATTTTCGTTTTACAAATAATACAATACATATTTCCGACGAAAAATACTAATATATTCAAAAATTGTTGAAAGATTCTAAATCTAGTTCAAGTTATAACTTTTGGTTGAAAATTACAATTTTTGGTCTACAACGCTAACATAACCTAAAATGGTTGTAAAATAATGAACGTTTAAAAAACGCTAAACGGTAAAAAAAAACTACCAAAACCGAAAAACGTAAATTGCTGAAAGGATTTTAAACTTTGAAATCTAATAAAATTTCATTAAAAATACCCATTTCCGGCGTAAGACGCTAACATAAAGGTAAATTGTTGAAAATTGAGAATATTGATTATGATTTTTGTTTAAAAATGCTGAATTCTCGTGAAAAAAAAACTGACACGGATTTTATAACAAAATACTTTTTTTTAAATACTAATTTCCAGCAAAAAGCACTAACATAAAACATCTATAATATTTACAATAATTTATTAGCTAATTTCAATGTTTTTATTTGAAAGCGAATGAAGAAAATGATTTTTTGAGGGTATAAGAACTTTATAAATTATTTTATAGAGGATGTCTAACTTAGAAATTAATAAAATGTGAGAAATAAATAATAAACGAAGCATCAGGTATAACTTTTCACTTGAAATACCTATAAATATAGCATGAAGGCTTGTAAATTTACAGACAAGAGCACATATATGAAATATAAATGCTCAAACTTGACCCTTTTTGTGGCATCAAAACTCAGGTGTTGTGGTTATAAGTGCTTTAACCTGTAAAGTTTGGGAGTGGATACTAAAGAAACTTGTTCCCTCTAAAAAGTATTCTTTTTAACATTTTTAACCTCGTTTTTTATTTAATTTTTAATTAATTATTGAAATTATTATTGTACGAGAAGAAAATTAAATCAGGATTTTTTAACTTAATTTTTTTTAACTATCTTTTTAACTTTATTGTAGAAAAGTAATGACTATCAAAATTATATTTTGAAAATTTCCAGGCATTTACCCGTTTTTCCGGTTCGGAAAAAGTTTTTCATGGTCAATGAAATAAAAACATTCGAAATTTTAAAGCTAAATTTGTTTTTATTATAAAATATTTTGAAATATGTGCTTAAAATTATTTTTTCAAAATAGAAAAAAATTTCCAGGAATATCAAGACCATTGTTTAAATATCTTAAAACCTTTAAAAACCCTTAAAATAACTGCAACATTTTATTTCCAAATCTTCAAAAATCTACATTTTGTTTTAAAGTTTTTGAAATCTTTTCAAATTTTAAATTATTCGAACAATATTTTTAAAACTTTTAAATATATTTTTGAAATGATTCAAACTTTTCCTAAAATATTTTTTAAAATCCTGCAAAATTAAAAAAATGCCCTTGACAACTTCCAGATTCTTTTTTGAAAATTTTGTAAAGCTTTTGCAAACTTTCAAACTATTCTCTTAAAATTAATTTTTCAAAATAAAAATCATTTTCAATGCC
>CAKNYM010053137.1:455252-473756 GCA_932195095.1 Andricus curvator | reverse complement strand
TATTCTCTTAAAATTAATTTTTCAAAATAAAAATCATTTTCAATGCCGAAATGTTAAAATAATCTGAATCTATTCAGAAATTGCAATTCTTTCTGGAAGTATAATGATTTTTTTTTTAATAACAATTTTTGGTTTAAGACGTTAAAATAACCTAAAATTGTTAAAATTTGTGAATGTTTGAAATCTTTTTTTGTTGTTGTTAAAATACCAATTGCCGACAAAAAGCAATAAAATAATCAAAAATTGTTAAAACATTCTAAATCTTGTTCAAATTATAATGATTTGAATATTTCCCAAAATATTTTGAAAATTATCAAAAATTGCCTTAAAATCTTCCAGATTCTTTTTTGGAAATTTTGGAGATCTTGTGCAGTCTTTTGAAATATTCTCTTAAAATTAATTTTTCAAAATAAAAAATTATTTTCAAGTTTCCCTGGAATCTTAAGAAACTTTTTTCTTTTTTTGAAACCTCTCACAATTCCTGAAAATCTTCTAGATTTTTTTTCAAAATCTTTAAAAATCTACATTTTGTTTTGAATGATTTGAAATCATTTTAAGATTTAAATTAATTTTGAATCTTTTCAAAACTACTAAATATCTCTTCAACTTACTCAAATTTTTCCTTTATTAATAAGTGTTCAATTGTTATTCATACATCAAAATTGAATAATTTTACTTAGAAATTAAAAATTTTGTATATAGAACAAACAAAATTTGTAACGTTCAAAGTTTAATTTAGGCTCTGTGAAATTTTTACAATTCAAGTCTTTCTATATTAAACAATTCAGTTTCATATTGTTTTGTTTTGAATATTTGACTTATAATTGCTGGTATCAAATGAACAGTCAAATATTGCTAAATATTACATAATTGTTCTTATTCTTATGTAATTAAAATTGATTATTTAAAATTTAATTCACTAGTTAAATTTAAAGATTTTAGAATTTTAAACTGAATGATATAATTGAAAAATTTAACAATTCAACTTAACATAAAAAAGTTGAAACTTATTTTAAATTTGTAAACAATTTCTCAAAAATGGGGAAAGGCAGAAAGATTATTTTTAATTGCATGAAATATTAATGTGATACGAAATTTGTGATATTTCAAGTGATTGGATAGATTTATTAAAAAAAAAAAAATCGCTCGCAAAAAATTCCCGGTTTTCCCGAATCAGCGGCCAACCTGGAATCAACTTCAACTCCTGTATAAATATAGGGAAATAATGGCAAAAATGTTAAAGTCACGTGAAATAAACCTTGAAATCTCCTCTTAAAAATGAGCCCAAGAAACTGTAAAAATGTTCACTGGTTCTTGAAATATCATCAAAAAAATCTGCCCGCTTCGCGGGCACATTCTCATCGCGCGCTTCGCGCGCGGCTCGCTTCGCTCGCAAGTTTGAGCGCGCCTAGGGCGCGCAACTGTTGGATCTCGCGCTTCGCGCTCGATCATATATTTATCTCGCGCTTCGCGCTCGATTATGTATTCACCTCGCGCTACGCGCTCGGGCGTATCTACATCGCGCTTTACGCTCGGTTGCTCTAGATTTTTCAACTTCGTGTTCGACTTCGATGAAAAGAAAAAGTTTGTTTGCAAATATTATAAAATTATAAAAACCTCTACATATTAAATGATTGTTAAATTTGTTTTTATTTTAGACTGAAAAGGAACTTCATTTACTCAAGGTTCTATCGACCTTAAGGAACACATTCTCATCCAGACACTCGCGCTTCGCGCTCGATATTTGATTTGAAAATCATTTGAACCTTGCGTTCCACGCTCGGTTCTGTGCATTTGATTTTCCTATTTTCAATGCTGTTTTTTACGAATAAAACAAAAACTACGCGTCATATCAAAAAGTGAATGATAAGAAATTTGTAGATCTTTGTTGGGTGCACAATTTTGGTGGAATAATCTTTTCTCGTATCTTGCATAGTTTCACAGCAAAATGGAATTTTTGATTATTTTTTTGTGCGATCAAAATTTGAATTTTTTATTTTTCAAAAAATTCAAAAAGTTGTTATGAAAATATTATAGGGCGTTCAAAAAGCAACGTTTTTCTCCTCTTGACTTTTTTTCATATCATGCGTTTTTCGGCTTAAAATGTACATTTTCGTTTGTTTTTTGGAATTTTGAAAATGCTATAACTCCAGTAATTTTTGTTTTATCACGAAAAGTCATTAGAATATTTTGTACGTCATTTTGCGTACTACTAATAACCATACATAGAATTTTTAAATCTTCAAAAAAAGTGGTCTCAAAAATTTTCAAAATGTGCTCACTTTTTGAATTTTCATCCAAAATAGCTGGTTAACGAACTTGTTCTCTATTTTTCGGCCATAAAAAAGTGTGCCAAAGCTCAATCAAATCTGATCATTTTTTCGAAAGTTATCGTGGCTACAGACAGACAGACAGACAGACAGACTACAGACAGACAGACACCTTGGTAAAAACCGTTTTTTCTGGCTCAGGGGGTCTCAAAACGTGGAGATTTGATGAAAACCGACTATGTCAAATTTTACATAAAACCAATACCTTCTCATTAGAATGAGAATGTAAAAACGTTGCGTCCACAAAACGAAAATTTCTCGGTTTGTGTCTTGCGCACGCCTCTACATTTTTAATGATAATTCGAGAACCAGTAAACATTTATCCAGTTTCTTGGGCTCATTTTAAAGAAGAGATTTCAAGGTTTTTTTTCGTTATTTCAAATTTTTATCCATTATTTGCCTAGAGATTTTCAGCAGTTGAAAATGAATCGTGAAAATTGGCAAAAATCAGAAATTATACCGGCCTGTCTCACTCATTAACTCAGTCTCTATTGATCAAAAATACTTCAAGTAAAGTTCATTTCACGCAGAATTAATAAAATTTCTAAAGTTTTCTATAAATAATTTTATCTCATTTTGTCCTGGAGATATCCTGCAAGAAGCAAGTGCAGGTTTTGATTTGCTAGTTTTTTTAGGTCTCCTCCTACTCCTAGATGGTACTATAAAACTAAACAAATTATGGTAGTCTTCTTGACATTTTTATGTTTGAAAAATATTTTCCTGATTTTATTATAATTGCAATTATTAATTTATTCTATGCCAGTGGTAACTGGTAAATGGAATGAAAACGCACATATCACCAACACTTATCACGCACACATTTCCCTAAGAAACTAAAGTCATTGGCGAAATTTACAGGCCTTAAAGATGTTCCTAAGCACTATTAAATGCGAATAAGACCCTGGGTGGTAACGTCGCCACCGTCTCATCCAAAAGTTTTTACGTCTCGATTCGCCGTCAGGGCTTTACTTATAATAATTATCACTTGAGTACAAAATTAAACGAAAATATGTACATTGTACAATAATCAAGCAGGAGAATGTATTAAATACCCCTATAAAAAAAGTCACAATGTCGTAATTATGAGGGTCATTAAAACTGAGTGGAGCAACCTGCTGAGACATCCCAAGTTGCCTGTATTTTGTATTAGTGTATCATTTTTTCCAGTCATTGTATTTCATATTTTTTATTAGGCCAGTCTTCCAAGTTCAGATTGGATATTGAGTAACATTTTTAATTTAAGGAAAGCTCGTAAGAATACTTTCAGTTATAAAAAGGAATTAAAAATCAAGGGAGTTCCAAAGATATGATGGGTGATTTTAACTAAAAAAATTTTAAAAAACATCAAAAAGTAAGATTTTTTGGAAAACTCATACGTGCAAAGATTTCAGCTATTTATTAATTATTTTAAGAGACAGTTTAAAGTCGAATGCCCCATACAATATGGAATCAAGTTCAGGTGAGTCCCTATGAGGAATCAGGTTTCAGTTGTTTCCTATATGGAATCAAGTCTAATATTTTTTGTCAACTTGACAACTGTAAATATTATCGAGAATTCCATAAAATTGTATCACGTCCTGCAGGGTGGTCTGCTTTTTTTATCAGAAAAAGTCAAAGTATCAAAATTTATATCAAAATAGGCTTGATTTCCTATACAGAACTACTGAAACCTGATTCTTCATACGGATTTGCCCGAACTTGATTCTATGTTATATGGAGCCGTCGAAATGCAAACTTTTTTCAGATTAAAAAAAGAAATGTTATTTTAGAGTTTAATTAGTCCATAAAAGATTTTGGAGATCTTGTGCAGTCTTTTGAAATATTCTCTTAAAATTAATTTTTCAAAATAAAAAATTATTTTCAAGTTTCCCCGGAATCTTATAAGAAACTTTTTTATTCTTTTGAAACCTCTCACAATTCTTGAAAAACATATAGATTTTTTGTTCAAAATCTGCAAAAATCTACATTTTGTTTTGAATTATTTGATATCATTTTAAGATTTAAATTAATTTTGAATCGTTTCAAAACTATTAAGTATCTCTTCAACTTACTCAAATTCTTCCTTTGCCCGAACTTGATTCCATGTTATATGGAGCCGTCGAAATGCAAACTTTTTTTTAGATTAAAGAAAGAAATTTTATTTTAGAGTTTAATCAGTCCATAAAGTAATTATAAGTAAATTTGTTGGAATTGGTTTTATTTATCAAATTATTAACTTGCTGAAATTACTCATTCCACAATGAAATAATAAGCATTCACAAATAAGGCGATTACCTTCCCTACAATTATCTTATGCGATTACCTTACCTTTTTTACAGTTCAATAAAAATGTTCTTAACGGGAAATTTTGTATTCTTTCATGAAAAATTAAATTTATGGTTATTAAATTACCATTTAAATGATGTATTCAATTTTAATTCCAAAGTTACGTTACAAATGTTGCCGTTTAAAATTTTTGCTGTTAAAGATTTAAAATTAGCGTTGTATATATATTTCCTTCTTTAAAAAAATGTGCTGGATCTGGAATACAAATTTGTTAAAATTGAGAAAATTTTGCTTCTTGTCCCATGTTTAATTGGATCAAGCAAATATTTTCTTCAGGGTGGACGTTTAGTTAGAAAATCCCCGTATATCGTAAATTGCCCAAAAAAAAATTGAAAAAAGAAAAACATGTTTTTATTTGATTAAATGATATTTTTCTTATTGGTAACGATTTTTTATTAACTGAATTAAAACACGATGGTCCACCTTATCCTATAATTCCATTTTTAAAAAAAATTTTACAATTAAATACAAATTCCTTTATTCAACTGATTTGTTTTCTCTGCGTAATGCATCGCATAAAACAATAAGTTTAGGTCCGAATTATATAATTAATAATTTAAAAAAAAAATTTCAATAAAAAATGAAGAAAAATTCTACATTTCTGCTTCAAAATCGATATACTAAAAATATACTAAAAATTAATCAAATATGATTTGGGCTAACAACATATCCATTGTTCAAACTATTTAGTTGAAAATTTATGTAATTAGTTGAAAATTCGTCTTTTTGCTAGAAATTGATCTTCTTGCTTGCAAATTCTACTATTTGGTAAAAATTTTATTTATTTTGTTGAAAATTTGACTTTTCTGGTAGCAAATTAATATACTTGGTTGAAAATGCAATCATTTGGCTAAAAATTTATGTATTTTGTTGAAAATTTATTTTGCTGGTAGAAAATTAATCTTCTTAGTTGAAAATGCATGTTTTTGGTTGAAAATTTAATTACTATTTGTTTAAAAATTAAACTGTTTTGTTGAAAGCTCATCTATTTAGGATAAAAACGTTTTGGAAGAAATTTGTTTTTTAATGCCTGAAAACTCTTTCTTGCTTTCAAATTCGACTTTTTTATTTGAAAATTCATCTCTTTTGGTAGAAAGTTCATATTTTTTGGTAAAAAATGCAACTATTTAGTGGAAAATCAATCTGTTTTAGTTGAGGATTCAAGTACACATTTTACTGAAAATTCGTCTTTGTTGGATAAATCCAACTGTTATTTCTTTCAGCTAAATATCATTTTTCGTTTAAATATCATAACTATTACATGCTTCGTTGAAAATTCATATTTTCAAGTTACATATTCAACTCCTTGGTTGAAAATTAAACTAATTTCTTAAAAGCTAATTTGTTTCGATAAAGAATCATAATTTTAATTGGACATTCAACTAATTGGTTGTAAATTAAGTTTTTTGTTGAAAATTCATATTCTCGGATTGAAAACTCAACTTTTTAATAGAAAATATGTCTTTTGCTTCAAAATTCATCAATTTAGTAGAAAATTCAACAATTTGGTACCAAATTAAACTGTTTTGTAGAAAACTAGTTTTTTTTTATTGAAAATAAATTCTCTCCAATGAAAATTTGACTACTTCATTTTTTGTTAAACATCGATCTTCTTTAGTTTAAAAATTGAACTATTTAGATAAATATTTTCATCAACAAAAAAAATATAAACTAAAAATTAATCAAAATACAATTTGGATTAACATCACATCATTGTTCAAACTATTTAGTTGAAAAATGTAATTTGTTGAAAATTCGTCTTTGTTGGTAGAAAATTGATCTCTACATTTTGTAAGAATTTTGTTTATTAATGCCTGAAAACTCTGTATTGGTTAAAAATTTGATTTTTTCATATGAAAATTCATCTCTTTTGGTAGAATGTTCATCTTTTTGGTAAAAAATGCACCTCATAACGTTTTCAACTTCGCTTCAAGTACTGAAATCCTTGAATAATAAATATAAATGATACAAATGGCCCAACACAAAAAAAAACCACCCTCAAAATACAAACATCTTTTCGCCCATAAAAGTGACCATTTTGACCGCCCTCTTCACGCATCTGAAGATCTTCAAAATAAATCTCCTTGGAAAACGAAGATTACGAGAATATGAGACCTGACAGCAAATTCTACCCACAATTCACACCCACGTCTTGACTCTCGAGAATTCTATTAAGATCAGGGAAACTGCTTAGGCAAAATTTATGGGGTCGGCACATTCTCTTTTTGGTTACTTGATACCAGTTAACTTTCTACGTGAGTGACAAAAGTCGTAAATAATAATGCAGTCCAACCAAGAAAGTAATTTCCTACATTCTAAATTTCTACAAAGTGGTCCACTGGTGACACATGTTTTTTTCAGATGATGATTTTTTTCAGTCCTCTATGATATGCGCGTAATTTAGGGGCCGTCCGTAAACTATAAGTTACCAATTTGAAGTAGGGGAGCTTTTTCAAAGAAAAATATAATCCCTGTGAACTTGTTTTTTTTAATAAAAGTGGTTCCTAATGCCCTATCTTTATCGACATAGTTTCGTGGCATTCTGCATGACATGGCACATTTTACGAAATAAAAAATGTTTTCGGACGTCAAAAGTTTCTTCTGACGCTTGTGGAAAATTGTGTTTTTCTTTTGTATATCATCTTCCATTATAATCTAGGTATACTCATCTAAAAAATTAAAATATTTTTGTTGGAAATATCAACATTTTTGATTGAAAATTCATTTTTTTTATTGAAGATTCATATCACTTTGGTTGCAAATTTAACTATTTTGTTCAATAGTCCTTTTTTCTTATTTGAACTTAATTGTTTAAACTGAAAAATTAATTGTAAGAAATGTGCTCAACGGGAATGTGTTGTTAAATTTTGATTTTCAAATGATTTTCCATGTTTTCCGAATACCAATAGACAAAATTGACGCGTGGGGCTAAGTCGACACCGAGTACGTCATCGTGCCTAAAGGATACATACATACATACATACATACATACATCCATACATACAGACAACTAATATATACATATTAGGTATTGTTGGATTGAGAATTTAGTTGGCTACAATAATAAAATATTTAAAATGTGTCCTATTTTTCTTTAAACATTATAGTCAAGTGTCGACTTAGCCCCAGGGGGGTGTCGGCTTAGCCACACGATTTTTCGTTCGAAAGATTTTCCATTACTTAACTTTTTTGCTAATAATTGCTAAACAAAGCTTCGCACTTCAAAATCATCAGTAACATTTTGTAGCCAACTAAATTCTCGATCCAACCATACCTAATAGACTGTCAAACAAATTTTTTTTTAAATTAAAAAACGACTTTAAAAAAAGAGGCGGCTTAGCCCCACTCTCCCCTAAGGGACCGTACTTAAATTAAGTAACAGCTCAAGGGGCGGGATGGGTCCAGTGATTTTGTTACGATTTGTTACGGCAGGGGAGGGGTCTTCATTCATGTATGCAATTTTTGGAAATTCGCAATTGCGAATAACTGCTACTTATTTATTTCATATGAAATAAATAACTAGCAATAATTGTACAGAAATTTAATATGAATTTAACTATACGCGCCAAAGACAACTGGTGAGTGAAAAATGAACCTAGCCAACAGCAATTTAAAACAAATCCAGGGAATTTTCTCGATCAGAGAAAAGTCAGGGATTTGGAAAAAAACCTTGCAAAAGTTAGGAAATTTCTATAACTTTAAATAAATATCAAGCAGAATAAAGTTAACAATTTTCAATTTTGATTTTTAAATGGTTATATTCCGTTTATAAAAGATTCTAGGTTAAATAAATTAAAATTTTAAGATTCTGATCTTCAATTTTATAATTAAGGGTCAGGGAAAATCAAAAATTGGTCAGGGAAAAATTAGGGAATTTTTAAAATGAAGTTTGACGGTAACTCTGATATAATATTCTTGTTAGTATTTTTTTTTTGCAGTTGCTTCCTACCGAAGATTATCTTTTGAGTTATACATTTTATTATTTGTTTGAAAATTCAACAATTTTGTTAAAAAGTCATCCTTTTTGAGCTGAAAATTCACCTATTTCGTAGAAAATTTACTTGTTGTTGAAAATTCATATTTTGGTGCTGAAAAGTCAACCAAAATCTTTTTCAGATGAAAATTCAACTATTTTTTTGAACATTTCTCTGTTTAACTTAAAATTTCATCTATTTTAGTAGAAATTGCATCTTTGTTAGATGAAAATTCAACTGGTTGGTTAAAATTTAACAATTTTGTTAAAAAGTCATCATTTTCGGTTGAAAATTGAACTGCTTTGTTGAAAATTCGTGTTTTTGGATGAAATTTCAACTCTTTTTTTGAAAACTTATGTTTTTAATTTAAAAATTCATCTATTGAAGTAGAAATTGCATCTGTCTTGGATAAAAATCCAACTTTTTGGTTGAAAATTCAACTATTTCGTAGATCTTTTTTTAATGAAGATTCAAATATTTTTTCGAAAATTTATCTTTTTAATTAAAAAATTCATCTATTTTGGTAGAAATCGCATCTTTCTCAGATAAGATAAAAATTAATTTTTATGTTATTGAAAATTCGTCTTTTTTGGTTTAAAAACTCAACAATTTGGTAAACAATTAAACTATTTGGTTAAAAATTCGTCTTTTTTGGTTTAATTCAACCGGTTGAAAACTCGTTTTATGTTAAAATTAATTTTTTGCACTGAAAATTTTGAAAATTCTATTTTTGGTTCAAATAAGTTTTTGTCGTTAAAAATTCAACTGTTTAGTTTAAAATTGTTGTCACTGCAACTGTTTAGTTAAAAATTATTTTGTTATTGAAAATTCGTCTTTTTCGGTTTAAAAATTCAACAATTTAGTAGAAAGTTAATCTATTTCGTTAAAAATTTGTCTTTTTTGGTTTAATTCAACAGGTTAAAATCCCTTTTAATGTTAAAATTAATTTTTTAAGATGAAAATTTAGAAAATTCCATTTTTGGTTCAGAAAAATGTTTTTTTAGTTGAAAAGTCAACTATTTGGCTTAAAGTTGTTGTTATTGCAACTGTTTGGTTGCAAATTAATTTTGTTGTCGTTGAAAATTCTTCTTTTTGTATTTAACAATTCAACAATTTGGTAGAAAATTAAACTATTTGGTTAAAAATTCGTCTCTATTGGTTCAATTCAACCGGTTGAAAATTCGTTTTAGGTTAAAATTAATTTTTCAATCTGGAAATTCCATTTTTGTTTCAAAAAAATCATTTTTAGCTGAAAATTCAGCTATTTGGTTTAAAATGGTTTTTATTGCGACTGTTTGGTTAAAAATATTTTGTTGAAAATGCAATATATTTCAACTTGAAATCTTAGGAATTAGAAAAGTGTTTCATAATGAATTCAATATGCAATATTCACATTATTTTATTCAAAACAATTTACGCTCCTATTATTCCCATATTTTCGTGAAAAATCACCCCAGGCGTGACGGCGTGGGGGGGGGGGGGCAAAATAGAACAACATTGGTAACGTACTTTATGGACGACCGTGACAAGTGTATTTGGAAGCTGCTAGACGGAAACCAACATTTGCTAAGTACATCGTATATATATATATATATATATATATATATATATATATATATATATATGCAATTCCTTCATTTGTGTGTCCCTTTTTTTCTCTGTGTGCGTATTTATCCCTGGAGAAGTCCGAGTGCGCGCGCGCATTCATGATGGAAACTCAGAGGGAAAGAATGTGAACCGAAATTCTGAGGGTGGGGTTTCAGAAACGAGGGTGGAGCGGATCGTGGCAGGGCTGAACTTTCGGCAAATGGGTCTCGCTCAGCAAATTCCCATGATGTAACTAAAGCAAACGAATCTCGAAAAATGGAAAAAGCTTCTCCGCTCTCAGGAAACTGTAAAAATTTTATTTGTTCCATATTCTTTACGAGTTTTGTACTTTTTTTAAAAAGCAGACCATTTTCATCTAAACCCCTTTTTATTCAGAGTACCTCTTTGAAGTTTGAATCAACCTGGGTTGCTACAAAATCCCAAGTTCAAAATTTTAATTTTCTCTGATCGTTCTAAATTGTTCTTTAAGGTACAAAAACAATCTTTGCATCTAGGAGATCACGAAAAGTCAAAGGTCATTAACGAAAATGAAGAATTAATTTTTCAGTTTAAGCAATTAAGTTCAAATAAGAAAAAAAGTACTATTGAACAAAATAGTTCAATTTGCAACCAAAGTGATATGAATCTTCATTAAAAAAGATGAATTCTCAATGAAAAATGTTGATATTTCCACCAAAAATATTTTAATTTTGAATAAAAAGCAATTGAATTAAACCAAAAAAATACGATTTTTCAACAAAATAAATGAACTTCATCTCAAAAAAGATAAATTTTCCACACAAAAAAGAATAGGTAAATTTGCATTTAAAGAAATGAATTTTCAATTAAAATAATGAACCTTCAACTAAAAAAATTAATTTTCAACAAAATAATTGAATTTTCACCTAAAACAGATCAATTTTCAACTTAAAATAGAATAGTTAAATTTTCAGTAACAAATAGTATATTATGCAACATGTGCGTAAAATGCGGTTTTACACACGCGATCACCACAAGTGGGTAAATCGTACGCACATGTTGAATACGATATTTTCTCGGATTTTTTTTGACACAGTGTGCGTAAAAATGCCTGTTTACACACACATATGAGTGCGTAAAAACACATATGGGTGCGTAAAAACGCATTTTACGCACACTGTGTCAAAAAATAATTTTTCAACGAAATAGTTAAATGTTCAATCAAGCAGATGAATTTTCAACCAAGAATAGGTAAATTTTCAGTTAAAGTGAAGAATTTTTTACTAAAATTATGAATGTTCCACAAAAAAAATGAATTTTTAACCAAATAGTGGAATTTTCAACCCAAAAAATTAATTTTCTACCAAAAAAGATAAATTTTTATCTATAACAGATAAATTCTCAAATAGTTGTGGTTTTTAATCAAAAAAGATAAAATTTCTACAAAAATAGCTCAATTTTCAATAAAAAAAGACGAATTTTCAACTATGAAAAAACGACTATTCAACCAAAGAAATTAATTTTGGATCAAAAATAGAATATAAAAATTAAGTTTCAACCAAATAAAATAAATTTTCAACATGCAATAGTTGAATAGAATAGTTAAACTTTCAGATGAAGAAATTAATTTTCAACAAAATAGTTACATGTTTAATCAAATAAGGGTTTTCAACAACAATGATGAATCATCCACTCAAAAAATGAATTTTTAACAAAATAGTTGAATCGTCAAAAAAAAGATTAATCTTCAACCAAACAATTGTTTTTTTTAAACAAAAAATATGCAATTTCTACCGAAATATATGAATTTTCAACCCAAAAAGATGAATTTTCAACCAAAGAAACGAAAGAAAAACAAAGAGTCAACCAAAGAAATGATTTTTTAAGCAAAAATAGAACATTTAAATTTTCAGTAAAAAATTAATTTTTAATCAAATAAAATAAATTTTCAAAGAAATAGTTTAATTTTCAACCAAACAAATGAATTTTCAACCAACAAGATTAAATTTCTATAAAAAAACATCAAGTTTTCACATAATATAGAATATTCAAATTTGCAGTTAAAGAAATTAATTTTTAACTAAAATAATGACCTTCATCCAAAAAAATGCACTTTTAACCAAATAGTTGAATTTTTGAACCAACACATTAATTTTCTAGCAAAAAAGACAAATTTTCAACAAAATAGTTGAATTTTCACATAAACCAGATAAATTTTCAACTTAGAATAGTCAAGTTATCAGTATAAAAATTAATTTTCAAGCAAATATAATAAATTATAAACGAAATAGTTCAATTTTAAATCAAACAGATAAATTTTTAACAAAGAAGAAAAAATTTCAACCTAAAATGGAATAGTTCAATTTTTAGTTATAAAAATGAATTAAAAAAAGAATAATTTGCAACAAAATAGTTAAATTTTCAACGCAAAAAAGGTTTTTCAACTAAAATGATGAATTATAAACCAAAAAATGAATTTTTAACAAAGTTCCACTTTCAACTAAGCAGTTGACTTTTCAACTAAAAAAATTAAATTTCTATCAGAAAAGATAAATTTTCCAACTTAAATGGAATAGGAAAATTTTCAGTTGAAAAAATGAACTTTTTACTAAAATGATGAACCGTTCACCAGAAGGAGGAATTTGTAACCAAATAGTTCAATTTGCAACCCAAAAGATTAATTTTCTATCAAAAAAGACAAATTTTCAACAAAATAGTTGAATTTTCACCTACAACAGATAAATTTTCCAACTTAAAATAGAATAGTTAAATTTTCAGTAAAAAAAATCAAGTTTCAAAAAAATAGTTAAATTTTCAACCAAACATGATTTTTCAACGAAGAAAAAAATTTTTCAATCGCACATGGAATAGTTCAATTTTCAGTTGAAATTTAGAAAAATTAATTGTTAACAACATAGTTAAATTTTAAACAAAAGAAAAGTTTTTTGAAACTAAAATGATGAATTATCACTCCCAAAAAGACGAGTTTTCAACCAAAAAGAATGACTTTTTAACAAAATTGTTGAATTTTCAACAAAATAATAAAATTAGCTTCAACTTCAGTTTATCGAAAATTCCCTGACAATCCCTGCCCAGTTTTAAATTCACTTAATTTTTCTGACCATAATTTTAAATTTCCTCAATTTTCCTAACTTTCTGGAATTCCCTGACCTGCATAGCAACCTTGGTCAACCTACTTTGCTTTAGTTACTGAAATCACCGAATATTTTTAAAAAATATAAAAGATTGTTAACAGATCGCATAAGAGGGTCTAAAATTTGGATGTAAGTAAAAATTTTTCCATGATATTTATCCTTAAATTATTTTGCAAAATGTAAATAATTTTAAAAATTGGTTATTGCTTTGAAGAAAGCGTATATTTTTCTCACGTCCTTTCTGAAGTGCTAAAAACTTCTTCCCATATGGAGCAAAGACAAAACTTGAATTTTTCAGATCCTTTTCCTAGAATGAACTAGGATAGTGAATTTCTCGTGTATTTCTTTCCCTGACCCGGTTGACCCGATACCATTTCTTCCCCTAATTCCGCCCTGAGGGAATAACACCCAAGAAGACGATGGCCAGATCTCGACATTCGTGACTTCCAGAAGTGTGAAGAATTTATTATTTTTGCATCACTGGAGGGTTGGCCTCATGTTACAATTTACATCAATGTTCCAAAGTAACTCAATTCGGACACGCCCGATTATTGGAAAAAAAAAAAAAAAATAGAAACGGAAGAATAAATGCGAGAGCTTGACCTTCAGAGAAATTATTTTTCGGTTTCAAGAAACCTGCATTTTCAAATTTAGGCCAAGAAATTCAAAAATATTTTCCAACATATTATGGGTTAGAATTTTTAAAGACAGAAACTTGTGAATGTTGAAAAAGCTACAGTTATTTAAGTTTTTACAATAATTTTGTTTTTGTTTTTTAAAGGTTTGTGCTTCAAAATTGTTTAATTACAATTGCTCAAATTATGAATATTTCAATTTCAAATTGAGCAATTTTTAAAAAGCCTGAGATTGAATATCGACATTTATTACCTGAAGTTCTGAACAAAATAAAACTATAAAAAACAAAAAATAAAAAACTATAGGTTATACGTTTCTTTTATAATGGAATTACTTTCAATATAATGAACCATTATTTTTGCAATTATTACAATATAATACTATATTATGCTATTATTAACGCTTCCAATTTCGAACCATTCATAATTAAATTCATAATTATTTCTTTTTTTATGTTTAGAAGACCTTGCAATTAAATGTATCCAATTTCTAACGCAACTATAATTATTATTGAAAGAACGAATTACTTTAAAGCACCAAAAATTAATGTAACTAAATATTCAAAAATTTCAATTAACCGATTTCATGTGAATTATGAATTAATGAATTAGTAAGTTAAATTATTAATATTACAAGCCTAAATTTGGAGCTGTAATATATTGTTTTCTGAAGATAATACAAGACACGTATTTTATGTTATTTACCAAAAAAAAATTTTTCGTGAAATTAGGGCTACTTGCATATTTTTTCTTCGGTATTGAATATGAACTCCTGAATATTACTCAAAAATTGCAATTGACCGATTTCATATGAAATTAATTTTAATATTATTAATATTACAAAATCTAAATTTGGGGCTTTTTCCGAAGCAGAATATGAGACACGTATTTTTGTTGTTTTGCCAAAAAAAATTTCGTGAACTTAGGGCTACTTAAATATTTAAGTGAATTATGAAAAAATTAACGACAATTTTCTTTAAATAGTCGTATTTTGGGAAGAAATTTAAGAAAATTTAATTTCCTTTTGGCGAGCCTTTTGGTAGCTTGAAGTGCAATCTACACTATTTTAGATTTTTAGAAAAAAAATAAAAAGTGAATTTTCTCAAAAAGGCTTCCTTCCCGAATGTTGAAAAATACCGAAAATATATTTACCAAACCAGAAAATTCCCGAAATTTCTAATTACTAAAATTTGAAATTCCCTCCACAAATTAATTTAATATTTTTTTATGTCTGTTGGAATTATATTTAATTTTTTATCGTGTATACTGCATGCTGCATAGATTTCAATTTTAAGGAGCAAAATAAAATATTTAGATATTTAAAATATATTGAATGTACTGATCTCGGTAATTTTGAATTTTTAAATTCATGTAATTTCGGGAATTTGATAATTTTGGAATTATGCTATCCCGATGATGAATTTCGAAAAATTATGATAAATTTGGGGAAATTAAAATTTTCGTAAATTTGAGATAATTTTAGGAAAATTCAATTACAAATTTCGTAATTTTCAGTTACAATTGCGGAAGTTTCTGATACATTGTATCGGAAAATTCCGAAACTTGTAACACAAAAGATTTACGTTTCGAGTAACGGAAGTTTTATGCCGTTACATATAACAAAAAATTACGAAACTTTTTTCGTTGTTCAATGTAAATTTATGAAAATTCCGTTACAATTTGGTAATCTTAAGAAAACATTCGGAATCTAAAAAAAAATCTTGAAAAAATCAAAGCTGGCCTGTTTCAGAAAATTAATTTTTTTTCTAAAAATGTACACCATTTTAGTAATGTTCAAATTTTGTAAAGTTTTCTTTAAGGTCGATTATTCCCCATTAAATTACATTTTAAAGAAAAATGTCGTTAACAAAAATCGGCCAATTAAGTTACGTTATATAGCACAGTTTCAATTACATTTTTTCTTAATTTGACTTGAAAATTCATCTCTTTGGTTGAAAATATAATTCGTTTTTTTATGTTTGAAAATTAAATTTCTTAAAGGAAAATTTAACTATTCTTTTTTTGGGTGATAATTTATTTTTTTAGTAGCAAATTCAATTATTTGGTTGAAAAGTTATCTTTTTCTACGTTGAAAGTTCGTCTTTTTTGGTAGAAAATTTATCTTTTGTTTGAAATTCATCGGTTTGGTTAAAAATAAATCTTTTTTAGTTGAAAATTCATGTCATTTCTTGAAAATTCATCTTTCTCGGTAGAAAATTAATATTCCTGGAGGATAATTCATTTTTTTAAATTAAACTACTTGTCTGAAACTTGAACTGCTTTGTTAAAAATTCATTCTTTTTTAAAATGATTTATCATTTTAATTAAAAATGTATCTGTTTGGTTAAAAATTTTACTATTTTGTTTAAAATTCATTTTAAAAAAAAAATTTTCATTTCGAAATTCAACTTTTTTGTTAGAAAATTGATCTTTTTTTATTGAAAATTCAACCACTTGGTTGAAAGTTCAACTAGTTTGTTGAAAATTCATTTTTTTGTGTCATGATTTATCATTTGAGTTGAAGGTTCATCTCTTTTGTAAAAACTTTAACTAGTTTGATGAAAATTAATTTAGTTTATTCAAAATTTAACCATTCCATTTTTAGTTGAAAACTGTATTTTTTAAATTTTAAATTCAAAAAATTTGAGCATGTTGAATGACTGGTTTAGAGAAAAAATTGTCTCGATCCCATCTGAAGCCTATGGCTCCCGACAAAAAATTCTTCAGAAAAAAGGCTTTAGAGAGAAATATTCTGCTAAACTTACAGTAGTTTCTGTTAAAATAAGGATAACATAGCTTTTCTGTAAAGCTTACAGAATGTTCAGTAGATTGACAAATTTACGGATACTTTCTGTAAAATATACATACTTTTTAAATTAAGTTTACAGTTTGAAGAAGTCCATTCAACAAAAAGGTTCAGTAACTGTTGCAGAAAATATCTGTAAAATTATTAAATTACTGAAAATTCTGTCAACTCTGCAATAGATTCGCTAATCTTTGCAGAAAACCTATTCTGTCCCGATTTTAACTGACAATCCTGTAAGTTTATCAGGATTTTTTATAATTTTTTTTAATAACTGAACTTATATTCATAATCATAGTCCGAAAAGATAAAGTCTTTCACGATTTTTCCTACCTCCAGAGGCTTCTGGTTAGCATTGCAAAGCAGAGATTGCAGGTAAGGATTTTAAATTTTGCTGTAATGGTTTGAGTCGAGCACTTTAGGCAGATTTTACAGGGATTTGCGGTTCTCGACGAAACCCCTATAAAATACAATCAACTGATCCCTGCATACATAATTACATATTTCTAAAAATAACACGAAAAACCCAAAGGACGCAATGTTCTTGAAATTCTTATCTTATTGGTAACGGAACACTTATCGTTCGATGAGAAAAAGCGAATGTACTTTCAAGTTCGACCACCCATTCACAAGAGAGGAGTAACGGGAAAAATAAAGTAGAAAAAAAAATCCAAAAGAGATAAATTGCCATTAGAGGGAAATGCAGTCCTTGCTGTCTGAAAGTGACCCTTAGGACCCAAGATACGATAATTGTCTGACGACTTGTAAATATTTGTGTCACTGCGGTTTTAAATTAAAGAATTTTAAAACGAGGCCTTTGATAATGAAAATTTTTAAGTGACGTAAAAAAAATTAGCATTAAAAAATGGAATATAATTATAAAGAGATGGAATTCTTATGCAGTAATAAATGACATTTTTTTATGCAGCTAAGTTTAATACATTGAGTATCAAAAAAAAGTCTCTAAAATCTGCTATATTTCTATTTTCCCACGTGGATAAGTGGATTTTTCATATATTTTATATAATAATCACCAAGTTGTCAAGAAATCCAATATTATAATAAATTTATTTAATCGCCAAGGCAGCTACTGGCATTACCAACACTTAGCAATTCAAATTTTCTTCCTTTCCAAGTTTTTAACCCTGACCGCTTTTTAACTCACTCATCACATTTTTTTTTGAAGCCTACATTTACTTATAAGCTTTACTTTACTTGAGCTTATAATTTACGCATATTAAATTATTAAAATTACTGAAAGAAGAAAAAAAATCAAAGCGTTGCGCAATGGAGAAACAGTTACCTTTGTTCACACATTCCTTATAGATGTCAATGCTTTTCCATTGTACAACGTACAATGGAAAAGAAAAATTTTTGTGTTATGAATGTTTTGATGATGAATTTGGTCAATTTAAAAGAGTTCGTAAAATTTGAATTATTTCAACCGATTTTTAAGGATTTTAAAAGATTTACTAACCATTTCAACAGATTAAAAATATTTCTGATTAGAAACAGGAACTTTTGGAAAAGAATCCCTGTTTACAAATTTTGGAAAATTCTGAGGAATTTCATGAGATTTCAAATTATTTTGTAGGATTATAGAAAATTTTAAGGGATAACTTCTGAGGGATGACTTCTAAGGATCTCCCATAATTTAAGAGATTTTCACATTTTCAAAGGATTTTAAAGAATATAGTCTATTTTAGAAAATTCCGG
>CAKNYM010053137.1:429459-455242 GCA_932195095.1 Andricus curvator | reverse complement strand
TAAATGAGATTTCAAATAATTTTTTAGGATTATAGAAACTTTCAAGGGATTTTTAAGGAATTTGAAAGGATTTTGACGATTTCAATGAATTTTTTTTTAATTCTCTAACATTTTCCAGGAATTTTAGAGGATATTAAGGATTTCAGGATGCTATACAGTATACGGACTTTTTAGGATTTCTAGCAACTTCACAAGATTTACGAGATTTTGACATTTTTAAAGGATTCTAAAGAATATAGTTTGATTGGGAAAATTCAAAGGAATTTAGTGAGATTTCAAAGAATTTTGCAGGATTATAAAAGATTTTGAGGCATTTTTTAGGAATTTTAAATAATTTTGAAGTTTTCAATTAATTAAGAAAATCTAACATGCTTTGAGGAATATTAGAGGATAGTAAAGATTTCAAAATGTTATACGGGATTTGAAAAGATTTCTAGCTATTTCACAGGATTTAAGAAATGTTGATATTTTCAAAGGATTTTAAAGAATATAGTCTATTTTAGAAAATTCCGGAGAATTAAATGAGATTTCAAATAATTTTTTAGGATTATAGAAACTTTCAAGGAATTTTTAAGGAGTTTTACAGGATTTTGACGATTTTAATGATTTTTTTTAATTTCTCTAACATTTTCGAAAAATTTTAGAGGATATTAAGGATTTGAATATGCTATACGGAATTTTTAGGATTTCTAGCGACTTCACAAGATTTACGAGATTTTGACATTTTTAAAGGATTCTAAAGAATATAGTTTGATTTGGAAAATTCCAATGAATTTAGTGAGATTTCAAAGAATTTTTCAGGATTATAAAAGATTTCAAGGGATTTTTGAGGAATTTTCAAAGATTTTGCGGTTTTCAATTTAAAAAAATTCTAACATTCTTTGAGGAATTTTGAAGGATTTTGAAGATTTCAAGATGTTATACGGAATTTCTAGGGATTTCATAAGATTCAAGAGAGTTTGAAATTTTTAAAGGATTATAGGAATATAGTGTATTTTCGATGATTCAGAGGAATTTAGTGAGATTTCAAAGAATTTTGTAGGATTATAAAAACTTATAAGGGATGTTTCATGAAATTTACGGAATTTTAAAGGATTTTTACGATTTCAATGTATTTTTTTTTAATTCTCGAACCTTTTTGAGAAATTTTAGAAGATATTAAAGATTTCAAGATGTTTCCTTTTTTGCTTGGGGACTCGTCTGTCTTCACTGTTAAAAATGTTTGCAATTTTAATATACATTTAATATACATTTGTACATTTGTATATTAAATCTAAAACCTAGGTATACGAAATCGCCATTAAGGCACTATGTTATTAAATTTCATATACCGCATATTGATCATTTAGCAGAAAAGTCAGATATTTAAAACAAATTAAAAACAATTTTGGCAGCAATTTTCAATTATAAATAATCAAACATAATATTTTTTCCTAGATAAATATAAATTACACTGGTTTTTAAGAGAAAAGTACAATTAAACAAATAATTAAGAAACCTAACTCCCAAGCACCTGTACTCACGTTAACATTCTAACATTCACAGCGAATTTTAGAAAAAAATCCACCCTTACGTTGTACTTTAATTTAAAGTAGGAAACTAAATTTTAGTCAACAAATTTAAGGTTATTACTTTATTTTTTAATATTTGACAGGATCTGAAGGCATCAAAGAACTTGTTGTTTTCACGCACTCTGTTTTACCGACTTTAATATACATGTATATTAATTTTACAGCATGATGGTATATTAAAATTAATTTACGGTATATGCAAATGATTTTACTCACATGTATATTTTTTTCGATCTGATTTTTCTAACAGTGTTGTTGCGGGCGGTGCAATGTTTTTGCTTGAGGGGTAGAGTTGAAGCGGTTTAAATTAAATTTAATCATTTTTGATTTACAGGTAAAATTAAGGGAAATAATTGTTTGTTATAATTTTACATAAACTCTGATTCGGTATGACATTTTTTTCCAAAAGGCGCAATTTTTGATTTTCAGCTAAAATAAAGGAGAATTCTTAGATGTACAAAATAGTTTCAAAGATGTTTTAGCAGAGGGGATGCTCTTATAAAGCAGCGTGTCCAATGTAAACAAAAAAAAAAGAGAAAAGAAAACACATGGTCTCTTCCAAATGTGTCAGTTTTGAAGAGACTCGACGGTGGTCTGTCTAACAAGTCTAAAATCCTCTCAAAACCCTCCCAGTGTTTTTCCTGCGCGTACATGTGTCAAATTTCGACCATTTCCAGTACTTTTAGATTATTGCAGATATAATAATAACAATAAGATATGTACAATATGAACTGTTAGAATTTAAATTAGTTGAAAACTTAGAGTACAAAGTTGCAAAATATAAAATTAAATAAAAAGAGCTTTAAATTCATATTGTAAGAACAATGTAAGTGTTTTGGTAGAGTCACAGAGTTTGTGGTTGAACACTGTGAACCGAGACGTCGGTTTCCGTTTACTGCTTTAACAGAAGCACCCTTAAAAACGCATCATACTCTTTTATGAGTCAGCGATTATGCCCTAAACTCCCAACATCCCGCGCAAATACCACCAGCACAGCCGGTGCTCTGTATTGCTATAACCGTCGGTTTGAACCACGTTTACGTCCATCGTTTAACACGCGTCAGATTCACCATTATATTTGACGTATGCATGTAAATCGATCCCCGAAGTATAATGCACAGAAATCTGCATCTGTTGGACGAATTATCAAATTTCTGATTCCATCAAAGCTAGATACATCATTTCCATCAGATATTGTTTAATAGATATTTGGAAAGACATTTTCCAATTTTGCATCACGCTTTTTAAAATTCACTCATTTCAATCTAAGGTGCAAATTATTAGGTCTGCAAATTAATTCGGTGCCTTTTTTTTACGTAACTATTGATAAAACTTGAATTTTTTCCCCGTTCTAAGTTAGTTTCAAAGGGCGAACCTTAAACTTTAAAACACAATATAATAGGTGGCGGTCCTGCGGACTTAACCCCATAAATCATTAGTGAACACAATGGCGTCCGACAAGGAGCATTTGAGACACTGCATGCATTTTGAATTCTAATTGAAAAATCATGTTTGTAAAATCTTTGAAACCACTTTTTACACGTTTTACGTGTCACCGCACCTTCTCCTAAGGCTGGGCAAATAATTTCGGTCGCCTCTGCTGCATTTTTTGCAGTTTGAATGCAAAGAAAATGCAGTGTCTCAAATGTTCCTTGTCGGACGCCATTGTATTGACAAATAATTTTTAAGTCCGCAGGACCGCCACCTATTATATTGTGTTTTAAATATTGAGGTTCGTCCTTTAAAACTACCCAAGGGCGGGAAAAAATTCAAGTTTGACCAAGAGTTACAATAGGACATCAAGGTAATCTGTATCTGTTGGACTAATGATCGAATTCCTGATTCCATCAAAGCTTGATGTTGATACATCATTTCATCAGGTCTTGTTTAATAGATATTTACCACCTATTTTTTTTTATAAAGAAAATTTAATTTGAGTGTCAGGTGATATAAATTACGTTTTAACAAAACTTGAAGATGTTCCCCTTGCAAGGAAATGCTTTATCATTGATTTTCCATTCAATAATTTTGCACTTTAGATAGAAATGAGTGTATTTTAAAAAGCGTGGTGCAAAATTTGAAAATGAATCATTTTTATTGACTTATCTTCAAGATCCTGATTTAGGAATACTTCAATTTTAAACGAAGTTTGGAATTGTTTAATTTTTAACGCTTCATGATTGATTCCAGTGATTCAATTAATAAATTCATTGAATTTATTGATTCATTCGAATTCCAATTCGAAATCATCTAATTTTTTTTAACGTTTTTAGAATAATTAAACGTTAAGTGATATTTTTGAGTACAAAAATTTATCAAATTGCTTTGAATGTAACTTGAATTTTTGCCCTGATAGTTTTGAATTGAATCATTTTAAATTTAAATATTCTAGATTGTTTGATTTCAATTTTAAACGTACTTTTCTGTTTGTTTTTTTAATTTTTCGAAATCGTAGAATATTAAATTGAAAGACTTAATTAATAGTTGCACAATTTTCATCTCTAAATGCCTCCGGAATAAATTCAAAACAATAAAAAATTAAGAAAATAATTGCTCAAATTCCAGCCTTTAAAACGAGATAATTTTAGAACCGGACTTTAAAAATTGAATTATTTCTTATTTAAAAATGATCTAAAATTTCGAATTGAAATGCTTAAAATTGTGCAATTTTGAAAAATTTGAATCACAGCGACCTTGTTTTATATTTTTTTTAATTATTAATTTTCAATGTATTATCTCAAAATTGTCCGATTTTTAGTTAAAGATATAAAAAGAATGAATAATTTAAAATTGGAAAATATTTGAATGGAAGATTTCAAAAATGAAAAATAATTCTAAATTAAGTATTGAACGCTGATTTTTCAATTTTTCCTTGTCACAAGTTATAATTTTGCAATAAACATTGAAATGGTTGTGTTATGAAACGTATAATCAACAATTTGAATATTGTTAATTTTTAAACAATTTAAGTTCACTTCAAATAATTGAAATTTTAAAGAGCGTGTATGACAAAGTTTTAATATCACAATTCTTGGTAATTAAAAATTGTTTCAGTTTTAAATGAAGTTCGAATTGGTTTAATTTTCAATTTTCTAAATAAGAAAAAAGTCATTGAATTCAGTAAGTTTGAAATGAGTTTAGAAAAATTAAAAGGACATTCAAAAGAATTTGAAGAAATTCGTACGAATTTAAGGTGAGTTTAAAAGAATTCAAGATGATTAAACAAAAACTTTTGAAAATCCATTGAATTGAGTAAAATTGAGTGAATTTAGATTAATTCAAAATAATTTAAAAGGCTTCAAAATAATTAAGGATAAATTAATAAGAATTCGGGGCGAATTCCAAATGAATTGCAAAAAATATTTCAAAATATTTCAAAATATTTTCAAATCTTTGAAACCCTACGAAATCTCACAATTCTTGTGAATAAATTCTTTGAAATCCATTAAAATATTAAAATCCCTTAAAATTACTAAAACCCTTGGAAATCCCTAAAAATTGTTTAAATCTCTTGAAAATGGTTTGGAATTTTCTTAAATACCAAATATTTCAAATCCTTTGAAATCCCATTAAATTACTGAAATCAATTAAAAAATTTTGGTAATCTTTTGAAATAACCTAAAATATTTTGAATCCCTTAAAATCTTTTAGAATCCCTTGACATTTTTTAAAACTCTTGAAAATGCCAAGGAATTTCAAAAAATACCTTAAAATATTTGAAAAAATCATTTGATCCTTTTATTAATTGATCCTCAGGAGTAAATAAATAAAAACTTTTAAAAATTCAAAAAAATCTATTCAATTAATTAAAAATGAGTAAATTTAGAAGAATTCCAGGAAATTAAAAAAATTCAAAAGAATTTTAAAGAATTCAGGATAAATTGATAAGAATTGAGGCTTTTGAAATGCCTGAGAATTTTTTAAAGTATCCTAAATCTTAAAAATCCCTTCAAATTATTGAAATCTATTAACAAATTTTTGTAATTTCTAAAAATAACCTGAAATATTTGAAAAGAATTCAAGACAATTCAAAAATAGGTATAGACATGAATTGAATAGTGATTAACCCATCAGTTAATTTATTTAAAGAAAAGTGACTAATGTGATCTTTGCATTTAAAAAATAATGTGATCTTTTCATTTAAAAAAGTGACTAAAAAGTGATTTAAGAAGAAAAGTGGCTAATAGTGACTATGTGGCAGCCCTGATTATTCTTTACAGTTACTTCTTACAAAAATTCGCTGATTTTGGCTATTTTTTTTTAATTCCTGACTCTTGGAAGCTTTGATTTTAATTTTTATTATAATTTTTTTTAAAGTTCCACTATGGGCTGCAAATATGGTACCATAGGGACCAAATCTGGAAAATATGGTACTTCAGGGACCTTAACTGAATATAGGGTACAACAGGCATAAGGGATATAGGAACCGGTCTGTGAGACCTGAAATATAAATAAAAATAAACTATAGTGTTTAAAATTCTGGAGTGAATAAAAATAAACTGAAAAATTCCGACTCAAGGTTTGTTCAACTTTCTCACAGGAACAAGTACTTGAGAACCTGGCAAGTAACTTTTTAAGTGTATCGTTCATGAATCTCCTTGTTAGAGGCTAGTATCATGGCAAAAGAACGATAATCTTCTCATTATCCTTTATTTGAGAATCCCATGAATTATACTCCTGTGGGCGTTCAACCGTGAAAATGAGATCCAACTAGATTCTAGAAACAACTTATCTTTGCTCCGAGTCCTAATCAGGACGGTTGCTGATTAGGTGAACCTTTCAATCCTGATGTCATTTAATTATTAATTTTTTATCTCCGTTTTTATGCAAACTCGTAATGAAGGCCGATTAAATCAAGCAAGTTACAAATTTATTTAAAATTATTTCTTGTAAATTAGTAGCTAAATTACTATCATAAACACTGGTGAGTTAATCGATATGCATGTAAAAGACATCGGTTTAAAATTACTATTTCTCTTTTAATTATGTGTAAATTATTTCACAACCTATGTGCTATTTTTATAATATGTAATACTGGAAAAAAAATACAATCCATTTTCAAAAAGGGGTCGTTCATAAATAAATAAATTCTATCGAAACATAGAAAGGAGGGTGATTTTTCACTAAAAATAGGTTAATAATAGAGGGAAAAATTCTTTAAAATAAAATTGATGTAAATACCATATTGAATGCAATATGTAATATGAAACACTTTAAATTCCTAAGATTTCAAATCGAAATATATATTGAATTTTCAAACAACCGAGATTAACTTTTTTAACAAAAAAGACGAATTTTCAACAAAATACGTTAATTTTCTAACAAATAGTTGAATTTTCAACTTATAAAGGATAAATTTCTAACCAAACACTGAATAGTTGCAATTTTCAGATAAAAAAATTAATTTCCAACAACAACAAAAAAACGAATTTTCAACAGAAAAGTTAAATTTTAAACCAAAGAGGTGAATCTTAAAAAAATATGAATTTTTAACTGAAAAAAGATGATTTTTCAACGAAGTACATCCATTTGCAACAGAATTGTGGAACTTTAAAGCCAAAAGGACAAGTTATCTACAGAACGGTTGAATTTTCAACCCGAAAATATTATATTTTAACAAAAAAGTTAGTTTTCTACCAAAAAGATAAATTTTTATAAAAATAGTTTAGTTTTTAACCAAATAGTTAAATTTAAACCAAAAATATGAATTTTTAACCAAATAGTGAAATTTAAACCAAAAATATGAATTTTTAATAAAAAAAGTTGATTTTCTACTGAATACTCTAATTTTCTACCGAATTGTTGAATCCTCAACCAAACCAGATTAATTTAGAAAAAAAACAGTTGCAGTTATAAAAAAAGAAGGATAAATTTTCAACCAGGAAGATTAATTTTCGTCCTAAAATATGAATTTTTAACAAAATACATGAATTTTCAAATAGAAAAGATCAATTTTCAATAAAAATATCAATTTTCAACTAAAAATGAGACAGTTACACTGTTAGTTACAAAAAATATTCTCGAAAAAAATTTTTTTTAACAAAATAGTTACATTTCCGACAAAAGAGATGAATTTTAAACTAGAATTATGAAGCTTAAAAAAAATGAATTTTCAACAAAAGAATTCAACCCAAAAGATGATTTTCTAACCCGGAAGATTAATTTTCTACCTGAAAAAACGAATTTTCAACCAATAATTTGAATTTTCAACTACAATAGATTAATTTTCAACAACAAAAAAACCAACTAATTTTCGAAAAAATAGTTAAATTTCTACTAAACAGATGAATTTTCAACCAAAAAAAAGACAAATTTTCAACAAAATACATCAAATTTCAATCAAATAGTTGAATATGTAACTAAAAAGATAAATTTTTAACCAGAAATTGAATAGTTAAACTTCCATTTAACAAAATTAATTGCCTACTAAAAAAAAACATTTTCAATAAAATAGTTCAATTTTCAACAAAAGTGATGAATTTTCAACCAAAATTATGAATCTTTAGCCAAAAAAAGGAATTTTTAACAAACTAGTTCAACTTTCAACCAAGTAGTTGAATTTTCAACTAAAAAAGATGAATTTTTAACAAAGTAGTTACATTTTCAACAAAAAAATATGAATTTTCCAGCATAAAGATTAATTTTTTACAAAAAAACACAAATTTTCAACAAAACGCATTATTTTCAACACAATTGTTGAATTTTAAAGCCAAAAGGACAAATTATAATTATATAATATAATTATAATTATTTACAAAACTGTTGAATTTTCAACCCATAAATATGATTTTTTAACAAAAAAGTTAATTTTCTGCCAAAAAGTTAGATACTAAAAATCGTTTATTTTTTAACAAAAAAGTTAATTTTCAATCGAATAGTTTCATTTTCTACCAACCAATACAGATTAATTTAGACCCAACCAATTGCATTTTTAAACAAAAAGGATCAATTTTCAACCAAGAAGAATAATTTTCGACCAAAAAAGACGAATTTTCAACAAAAAATAGAATAGTTACATGGTTAGTTAAAAAATTAATTCCTATCAAAAAAAAAAAAGAATTTTCAACAAAGTAGTCACATTTTCAACAAAAGAGATGAATTTTCAACTAAAATTATGAATCTTAAAAAAAATTTTTTTTAAATGTACTTTCAAAAAAGGAATAATTATTATTAATTGTTAAATAATATAAATAATGTGCCACTTACCTTAGAAGCGAAGCGAAGCCAATCCGGGATTCCTGATAACAATCGACGTCTGGGATTCACTTTAAAATTTCTGGTATTCAAAATTAGTTTTGAAATCTGCATTTTTCTGTGTGTTTCCGAAAAAGTCCAAGGATTGTCTGTAAAAGAAACAGGAACAAATGTTTAGTCAAAAGTATGTTTTAAACTATAAAAAGCAATATTATAAACATTTTCAAGTGAAATATTTAATTTTGAAAATATTTTTTAACAATAATTTATAAATTTTGCAAGTATTATCGGAGAATCAAGTCATAATTTAAATGGAAATTACATAAGACATTTTTCATTATTGTGCAAAAACTAAAATGATCATTAGTTGATTGGAAGCGGTCAAGAACCTTTCTGATGAAATTTCTAATAATTATATAAGTTGCTCCTACGCATGAGCTACATTGTCTTGATTCGAACGTCACTCATTATCAAATTATATGTACTACTTGAAGGAAAATTGAATTTATTGCTAATGAAGGCAACGGTCTAGTATAGTTGTACATTTTTCTTTAAAACTTGTAGAAAAATTTAAAAAAAAAAAAAAAAAATACAATTAAATACAGATAGATAATTTCTCTTATATTTTCTTGTATTCTTTTAAAGAAAAGTAAAAAAAAAAAGTACAAATTTCTACAAGTGGAAAATCGGTTTAACTTTTTAATAATAATTTTTGTTTCTTTGTTGTAAGAACCTACAAGGCGTTACAGAAAACTACAGTATTTTACATTTATTATTTTACTAACTTATTTTATTTATTTTGATTTATTTAAATTATTTTACTACAGTTGAAATATTGGAAAACTGTAATAAGAATGGTATTCTAAATTCTTGTAGTTTATTTAAGAAATATACCAATTTAAAAAAATCACATTTTTGATAAGAACTTTTGCTACTATAATAAATGATAGATAAAGCAGAAATTTCATTTATGCCAAATTTTTAATCTTAAATCAGAAGAAGCAATTTTTAGAAAAAAGTACAAAAAACTAAACCCATTTTTACAGGAACCTATGAATAAATATAATAAATTACAACAAAAATTACAGGAAAGTACAACTTTTGTCTATTACACTGACGAATTTTGTAATTTTTTTTTGTATATTGTTGTATTTTATCGTAGTTTTAATTTCCTGCAAAAATTTACAAAAAAGTACAGGTTTTGCAGCCAAAAAGTTGTTCTTTTTCGACCTAGATATTATTATTATATTATATATTATATATATATTATATTATAAATATTAAATATTACAATAATAGTTTAATAAAACATTTTAAATTTATAAATTCGTCCGAATAATAGACAAAGGTTGTACTTTCTTGTAATTTTTGTTGTAATGTATTGAATTTATTTGTAGTTTCCTATAAAAATGGTTTTAGTTTCTTGTGCTTTTTCGTAACAATTTTTCCACCATAGTAGATCGGATTTTATCAATCAAATTTTTTTTTTTAATTTCATAAAAATTTACTATATTTTGTTGAGTGGTTTAACTTCAACCTTATTTTTCCCTGCGGAATTATTAATTAATTAAATAGTTCCAAGTAAATACTATTCTTCTCTTTTTATACCCACAAATTGGTTTTTGCTAATTTTTTATAAAAATCAAATATCAATTTATAATTCTAAGATTATAACTTTTTCATTAGTCTAAAATAGAAATATAATTTTCAATTACCACTTTTATATTTAGTATTTGTCACTTGCGTTTAGATTAGAGTAAAAAATGGAACTCCTCGAATAGAAATAAAAGTTAAAAATAGTCGACTTCAATTTATCTCCTGTCATAAAATTGCAATAAAAAAGCTTTTGTTTTCTGCTCTAGTAAGTTTCATATTTCATATTTCAGAGTGGCCACGACTTAAAAAAAAAAACAAGTTTAGGCTATTTCCCGATTTTCCTGGTTAAAAATTACATTTTTCTCAGTTTAATTTTAAGCGTTTATATAATAATTATTATTTGGTACGAACTG
Organism: Andricus curvator; assembly: GCA_932195095.1. Lineage (NCBI taxonomy): Eukaryota > Metazoa > Arthropoda > Insecta > Hymenoptera > Cynipidae > Andricus > Andricus curvator. Next base: position 444,468 of record CAKNYM010053137.1, on the reverse strand, counting down.
CTTTATTGTATCAAATTAGAAAAGAATTAAAGGGAAATAGGGAAGATATTTTATTTTCAACAAAATAGTCGAATTTTCGACCAAAAAAGATGAATTGTCAACCCATAAAGAAAAACGAATTTTCAACAAAAGAGTTAAGTTTCATAGCTAAAAAGTCGAATGTTTTAGAAAATATTTTACTTTCAAACGCGCAAAGAAGAATTTTGAACAAACAAGTTAATTTTCAACAAATAGTTGAATTTTCAATCAAAAAAATTAATTTTCAACCACAAAGTTGAATTTACGAAAAACTAGTTAAGCTTTCAAGCACAAGAATTGAATTTTCAACAACAAATTTCAATTTTTAACAAAATAGTTGAATTTTCAACCTACGAAGATGAATCTTTGACAAATAATTGAATTTGAAAAAAATTAAAATTCAACCAAAAACAGTTGTATTTTCATGTCAAAAAGACGAATCTTTTAGAAGACAGTTGAATTTTCAACAAAATAATTAATAAGTAACATAAACATAAAAATCTTAAATATAAAATGATGTAAAAGCAAATCTGAAAATTTCCCGGTTTTTAACCAAATTTCCGGGTACTTCCCAGCTTATTCCCGGTGCTCAAAATGTTTCCCGGTCAGTGGCCACCCTGGATTATTATACAGGCAAATAAATTTTTGGTTGATCAAATTCAATTTTGGCTTAACTTAATAAAATATTCCATTGTTTCAACCAAATTACAAATTTTGATGGATTGAATTACATTTTATAAATTCAACCAAAAAGTTAGAATGAGCTAACATTTGATTGAATTAACGAAATCTTCAAATTTATTATTATTGATCTTCATATCACACTTTCTCATCGAAAGCTCATCCTCAAAGCAAATTCTCTTCTTCAGTACTATAAAATCCCCCCCAAAAAAAGTGAATCCTGCATATTTAAAAAAACCCACACGGTTCACCAATCAAACCTCACAATGTACACACCATCCTTTCTTTAGAACTTTATGCAGCCACTTTCATCTTCCGAGGCCGAGAAGGTCTTGCAATGAAATTTTTTTTATCAGTCATCAATGAATCAATCATCAAGTATTCAATTACCGACGCGATCCGACTCCTCGTTAGAGGATCACCGTGGTCTTTCGACCAACGAGGGTCAACCTCGACTACCATCACGACCTTTCGGATCCTTGGAGGCGACCTTGTAGCATCGACTTTGAGTATTAAACTATTGTCGATGGAAAGACTTACATCCGTTACCTACGTTTTTTTTTGCATGCTTTTCCAACAAAACCTTTTGGCCATTACTTGGCCTTGCCTTCTCTGCACGTAGCGGAACAAAAGGAGCAAGAAGCAACCATCAGAAGAGGCGAGAAGCTGTACCGTTAGGTACCAGAAACACCGGAACTTCCGCGACGTTCGTCATTCTGAAGGACTGCTTTATGGTCTCTTGCAGAAAAAAAAGGGTTAAGCCTTCGCTGGAAGAGCTCAAGGTCGGAAGGGTTGCGGACACCGTTATTACGCCATTACGCGAATGTGAAATGTCCTTTTCAGCAGTTCATTTCCCTTCGGGCTGGCGGAAAGTCACGTCGATGTTCAGTGAAGAGTTCTGAACTGGAATCCTCTTTTTGGATTTAAAAAAATATTTCATTCTTGCTAATGAAATTTTCGTTCAAGAGACTGTTCAATTTCGTTTTTGTGTTTCGCGTGTTAAGAAAAGACTTGATTTTGGGTGTTTGTCCGGTGCCAAAATATAGGATTCTTCATGAAACAATTGGTCCTATCTTTCTGTGCGCGGTGTTTAAAGTTTGAAATAGAGGTCGTGACACTCACCCTGAATTTTTCAAAACTTTTTTGCGTAGTGCAATAATAGGTTAAATTTCAGTAAAGAGAGAAAGATGTGCTTGAAGACATCCTGGAGTAAAGATAGAACGGTGTGCTTGAAGACATCCTGGTGTAAAGAAAAGGTACGCGTCCTTCATCAAAGTTTTCCCTAGTTTTTCTTTTCCCTGACCCAATAGAAATTAAAATTTTCGATTTTTTAAAATACGAGGATAAAATTTCATTTATTGTTATAACAAAATAATCCCTTATGCTTTCTGGATTTATTAGAAAAGATTTAGCGGTCGCGACGTATTTTTTTCATAGAAATTGATGTAAATAACTTTTAGAATATTTTACTAGCAATTACAATAAACAAAATTCTTTCATTACCTGAAATTACTTCAATTTTATCGGAGAATATCAACACTTTAATTGTGCTTAAATTATATATTTTTGTGTACTAAGGCCAATAATGGACATCAATATAATTTTTTTTTAATTTAAGGCTCATTCTTCGATAGAACTAACGTAATTTCAGATAAAAGAACGATTTTTTATTTATTATAATTGGGAGCGAAAAAAATGAAAAGTTTATCTCATGAATTTCTAGGCAAAAAAATTCGTCTATGAGGTAACCTATTAGGCAAATATTAGGCAAATTTATAGACCAAAATTCTAGTTTACTTGAAAAAAGTGAAAAAGTGAGCAAAAATGACTGATTTCTAACCCAAAAAGTAAATAAAAGTGACTAATGTACATTAATAATGTAACTAATGTTCTTCTGCATTTAAAATAATTCGACGAAATTCATATGACTTCAAAAAATTCAAATGAATTAAAAAAAACTAAAAAAAAATCCATTGATTGCAGTTATTCTGCAATGAATTTAGAGGAATTTAAGGGAAATGAGAAAAATTCAATGACTTAAAGATGAATTGAACAAATACTAGAAAGACAAGAATTCAGGGTGAATTCCGAATGGATTGAAATGAACTTGAAAATCTCTTCAAATCTTTGAAACCTGACTTAAACCCTCACTTCTTGTGAATTAATTTTTTGAAATCCATTAAAGTTTTATAAAAACCCCTGAAATAATATGAAATCTGATATTTCCTGAAAACCTCGAAAATTGATTAAAATACCTTGAGCCTGAAATCCCTTAAAATCAATTAAATCCTCGGAAATCTTACAAAATCCTCTGGCATCTTTTAAATTTACAGACTCTGTAGAATCCTTCTATATCCTCAAAAATTCTAGGAACTTCTTTACATGAACATTTTTTAGAATCTTTTCAAACCATTAAAGTCCTTAGAAATGCCATAAAATTATTGAAATCAATTAAAAATTCCTTGGAATCTTTTAAAATTTCGTAAAATATTTAAAATAATTTAAAATCTTTCGAAATCCCTTGGAACTTTTTAAAGCTCTTGAAAATGCTTCGGAATCCTTTAAAATACCCTAAAATATTTTTAAAAATTTGAACCTCTAAAAACTTTTTGAAGCTCTTTAAAATTCATTAGAAGTTTTAAAAATATCATAAAATCTTATAAAATCTTATAAAATCCATTGAAATGTTTTTAATTTATACCTAGGATCTGTAAAATCATTCCATATCTTTCAAAATTCTGGGAAATTCTTTACAACCGCATGAAGATTTTTTCGAATCCTTTAAAGTTTAAAATCATTAAAATCCTTCGAAATTCCTTAAAATTATTGAAATCAATTGAAAATGTCTTGGACTCTTTTAAAATTCCTTGAAAGATTTTAAATGCTTTGTAAATTTTCAAAATCCCTTGAATCTTTTTAAAGATTTTTAAACGCATTGGAATCTTTTAAAATACACTAAAATATTTCGAATTAGTTAAATTCCCTCAAAACTTATTAAAGCTCGTTAAATTCCATCAAAACTTATTAAAACTCTTTAAAATTCATTAGAAGTTTTAAAAATACCATACAATTTTGTAAAATCCCTTGCAATTTTTTCAGTTTATAGGCTCTGTAAAATCGTTCAATATCTTTCAAAATTCTACGAAATTCTTGACAACCGCATTAAGATTTTTTCGAATCCTTTAAAATCATTCAAATCCTTCGAAATCCTTTAAAATTATTAAAACAAATTAAAAATTCCTTGGAATCTTTTATAATTCCCTAAAAGATTTAAAATAATTTAAAATATTTTGAAATTCCTTGAAACTTTTTAAAGCTCTTGAAAATGCCACGGAATCTTTTAAAATACCCTAAAATATTTCAAATTTTTTGAAATCCCTTAAAACTTTTTAAGCTTTTTAAAATCCATCAGAAATTTTGAAAATACCATAAAATGTTATAAAATCCCTTGCAATTTTTTTAATTTATAGGCTCTGTAAAATCGTTCAATATCTTTCAAAATTTTAGGTAATGTTTCACTACCGCCATAACATTTTTTCGAATCCTTTAAAATCAATAAAATCCTTAGAAATCCCTTAAAATTATCGAAATCAATTAAAAATTTATGGGAATCTTTTAAAATTCCCTGAAAGATTTAAAATCCTTTGAAAATTTTCAAAATCCCTCTAAACTTTTTAAAGCTTTTGAAAATTCCTCGGAATCTTTTAAAATACCCTAAAATATTTTTAAAAATTTGAAACCTCTAACAACTGTTTGAAGCTCTTTAAAATTCATTAGAAGTTTTAAAAATATCATAAAATCTTATAAAATCCATTGAAATTTTTTAAATTTATACCTAGGATCTGTAAAATCGTTCCATATCTTTCAAAATTCTAGGAAATTCTTTACAACCGCATGAAGATTTTTTCGAATCATATAAAATCATTAAAATCCTTCGAAATCCTTTAAAATTATTAAAACAAAGTAAAAATTCCTTGGAATATTTTATAATTTCCTAAAAGATTTAAAATAATTTAAATTCTTGAAATTCCTTGAAACTTTTTAAAGCTCTTGAAAATACCACGGTATCTTTTAAAATACCCTAAAATATTTCAAATTTTTTGAAATCCCTTGAAACTTTATAAGCTTTTTAAAATCCATTAAAAGTTTTGAAAATACCATAAAATCTTATAAAATCCCTTGCAAGTTTTTTAATTTTTAGGCTCTGTAAAATCGTTCAATATCTTTCAAAATTCTAGGAAATTCTTTAAAACCGCAATAACATTTTTTCGAATCCTTTAAAATCAATAAAATCCTTAGAAATCCCTTAAAATTATCGAAATCAATTAAAAATTAATGGGAAACTTTTTAAAATTCCCTGAAAGATTTAAAATCCTTTGAAAATTTTCAAAATCCCTTGAAACTTTTTAAAGCTTTTGAAAATGCCTCGGAATCTTTTAAAATAGCCTAAAATATTTCAAATCCGTCGAAATCTCTTGAAATTTTTTGAAGATCTTTAAAATTCCTTGGAAGTTTTGAAAATACCATAAAATCTTTAAAAATTAAAATACTTTGGAATATCATCAAATTAAAAAAATCTATTAAACACACATTGGAATTTTTTTAAGTATCCTAAATTATTTCAAAACCCTTGACAATTTTTCGAAATCCTTTGAAACTTTTGAAATTCCTTGAAATCCTTTCAAATTATTGAAATCTATTCAAAATTCCTTTAAACTGTTTAAAGATCCTTTAAATTACTTGAAATTTTTAAAAATACCTTAAAATCTATGATAAATTTCTTGGATTCTTTTAAAAAACATTAAAATATTTCAAAAGAATTCTTAAATCTGGAATATTTGATCTTGAGAGTTCCTGACTAATCCGAAAGTTATTCCCGGCATCAATTTTGAAATAGACAGGTTGGAATCTGGAAAGTGATTCAACACTTTTTATGAAGTGCAACGCCGTAATTGGTGTTATCTCAGCGAGAGTTGCGTAAAGAACAAAATGAGTGGATAAAACGCGCGGAAAACAGCGGAATATGAAGGCAACAATACGAATGGCGATGTCCTAATTCCGTTCTTGTGCAGCTTTTATTCAGTGCTGATTAAATATTTTTTTTATTTTATAGAATAAAAAATAAAATTTGACACCCTAAATTGAAATTAAAGAACAGTTTTCTACTAATTTGCTTTAATAGCAAAAAAGACAATTTCAAATCATTTAATATTCCTTGATATTTTATATAAACAAAACTTTGAGCGACTAAAAGGTTTGAATTTATGTACTTAAAATTCAAAGCCTATCAATTTTGGAAAGTATTTTTTTAATTTTAGTGTTAGAATCGTGAAAAGTTTGTCCTCAAAACTTAATTGTTCAAACGTGAAAATAATTTAATTTTTAAATTCTCAAAATGCAAAGAATCGGAAATTCCAAATTTGTAATCCCGGGATTCAAAAAATAAGATTGAGAATACTTTAAATGTCCTGAAATTTCATTATTTATCCAATTAAAATCGACAGAAAGTAATCATAAACAAATCTTTTTCATAAATTCGTCTAAAATTAAAATTTAATAAAAAACAATTTAAATTAATATATAAATATGATAGGTATTACTAAAAGATCATTTTTAATTTTTGAGGCTAAACGAAAGATTGCCAAAGCGACGGCAACCCACTTCTCTTTACGACTTCACACATAAAGTTGCTCTTCGAAATTTTAAATTCTTTAAAGTTTCAATTTTTTAATAAATTTTATAGTAAATCAAATGAAAAGAATACAAACAAAATATAATTTTATTGTATATTTTATTCTGCAATCTAAACTATATGTACCAAGATATTATAACAGTATTTCAAAAACAAAATACAGATTCATAGAAAGTTCTTAAGAAAATTAAATTAATTTCAATAAATCTGAATCATGATGTCATATTCTTTTTATACCATTCTATAAGAATAAAGTGTGACATTTTTAATAATTATTTATGTTTTTATTTTTCCTCGTGGATAAACATTTTTATGTAAAAATAAATTAACCAACTGCGCGTCAGATAAAATTGTTTCATTCCAATCAATTTGACAAACGTCCAATCATAATAAAAATAAAAAACCATGCAATAAAATATTTGTCTAATCAAACCTACAAGAGTGGAAAGTAAATCCTGAAATATCATTTTAATCCAACCGTATATCAAAACATTTGTACAATATTTAAAACTGGAAAACGTTGCAATATTCTTGAGCGTAATGAAACTTAAAAATAATGAAGGGACCTTTAAACTTTAAAAAAAAATCATCAAGGAATAATTGATATAAATTTAGAACATGACTTTTAAATACAGGGGCATATCAAATGTAAAATCATACGTTAATGAAGTCATAAATCTCTTTCTTACTAACATTTTAAGTATTTTTTAGTTGCTCATTGCATGATTCCCTAATCTCATTTTTAAATTTAAAAGCTTGTGACGCACGACTCATTTAATTTAATCAAAATGTCAACTTCCCTCGAACAAAATTATGCATATTAATAAACATGCAAAGTGAAACATTGTTTAAGAAATGAGCAAGAATAATTTATAATCCAACCTATGTCAAGATTTCTAACTTTATTTTAAAAATCTCTTGTTATTTATGGCCGAATGAAATGGTTATTGCAACAATTACACCGTAATTAATTCAAATATAAGCAATCAGTTCAAATGTTAAATTAATCTTTTGAAGTAGCTTGACTCAATTATGTTATCACAAAGTTACATACAAAATTATATTTTATATTTATAAATTATATTTAAAATTACAAATAAATATATCATTAGTCATCTTTTAAATTCAGATTTAGGGAGTAAAAAGGATTCATGTTAATGAAAGTGAACAAAGTTTGGTTAAATCGACAAACCATTTGGCTTAGTAAAAATAATATTTTGTAAAATTAATAAAAATATTCTACCAAAAACTCTGGTTGATTGAAGGAAATAAGTTTGGTCTCTTTAACACACGATGAACAAAATTTTGGTTCTTACAACCAAATTTTTCGGTTGTTATAGAAGTAATAAAACCATTTGGCTGGACACAAAAAAAAAACGTTTTGTTCGTTGAACAAATATATTTTGTAGAATTAACCACATTTTTGTGAAAGCAATGAAATTATTTGCCTTATTTACGCGAGAAAACGGTAAAGTGAGAAAAATGAATTGTTTCATTAAAATTCGGCAAACAATTTGCTTGTTTAATTACATTTAATAAATTAATCCAAGCATTTTTCTTCTATCTTTTATTTTTTAAACAAGGAATATATGCTTTTTATGAAACAAAATAAAGAAGCTATGATCATGATCCTGAATTCTAAAGTCAAATCGAGGAAAATCACCATCATCACTGTCCCATTTTACAGAAATTTAGCTCTAAACAGCAAAAATGTTTAAATCACAAAATAGTTGTAGCATTTCAGAATACCATATACTAGTCAAACGCAAAAAAAAAGTTTATATTATTCAAAATTGCTTTAAAAACTCACAGATCAAAGCGACAATATGTTGTTTTCTCTGGCATATCAGCTGACATCAGCCATTTTGAAAACTGGGACTTCGGGCATATGCGCATGCGCGTTAACAAGTTTCGTACGAGCAACCAAATTCATTGGTAAAAGTAACCAAATCTTTGGTATTCACAACCAAATTTGTTAAAAACTGAAAAAAATCTTTCTTATGGATTTTCTATTTGAAACACATAGTGACCCACATTATGGCCCGGACACAATACCGGTTTACCAACGATATAATTGGTAAACCATTTTTTTATTATTTTTATTGCTGAATCTTATTTTTGAACATCTTCTTTTTGATGATAAGCTAAGTTTTAACCTTTTCTGAGACAAGGTATGGTTTTACAAGCATGTTCAAAATCATACCTTAACAAAAATGTTCTGAAACTGATGTTGTAATGAAATTCGGCAATAGGTATTTTTCATAATAAAGAATCAACCTAACATTTCCTACAAAGGAAATTAATCTTTGTTTACAATAGTATTTTCCAACACATTGTTTCTAAAACCCAATCCACACTTGGTTCCCTCCCACAGGAAAAATTAGAGTTTCAATTTTAAATCAGTTCATTTTCTTACAGACTCGTTATGAACTTCAACAATGCTCACTGTCAAGATCAATGTCAATTCTGAAAAAACAATTTTGCTTTCAAGGTTTGTATTGCTCAAACATGAACATACTGTGGTTCTATTTTGTTTCAGTAAGTTTTGACACCGGTTTATGTTTCAAATGTATGTTTTTTTTCCGTGTGCCCTGTACACAGAAAAAATTAAGTTTCACTCTGAAGTAACTGAAACAAAATTGAACCATAATTGGTTCATATTCATATTGATTAACATGCAGATTGAAAGCAATTTAATTTTTTTTCAGTTTTGACATTGATCAAGAGAGCGAAAATAACTAAAGTTCAAAATGATTGTCTAAGAAAATGACCTGAAACAAAATTGAATTCCTAGATTTTTCTTTGTAGTCAAGAATACCTCTCCATTAGACAAAATGGCCGACCTATCACAAAAAAGTGATGAATCTCAAATTTACTAGACTTTTAAGAACTTCTAGCATTTCATTTACTCTGCTTCAATGCCAGGGGTGCGCGTGACACTTACCATTTTGACAATGATTACACCGAGCACGGAATTGTTAACAACGCCATAGCATTCGCGCGACTGAGTTTCTACGTCGTTGACATCTGAGTCGAACACATAATGCGTCTTACAAGCTTATAAATTCTACAGTTTGCACAGGACATCCCCCATCTCTGTTAAACTTCCACGAAATATTCTCATCGGGCATCTTCCTAATTCGACTGTAGAATAGATATAGTGCCATTTCGTACGTCCTCCCTTGTCGTTGATGTAACGCGGCAAATATTTTCATCGACCAACTCAACTTTCTGGTTTTACGACGTTGGTGGCAATAGACGGTAGTGCCATCGCTTAAAATGTAAAAATATGCATAATTAAAAAATTGCAACGATACGCCTCTGATCCCCAGCGCTCAATCCAGACGTCTTTTATATTTCGACCAGTCATTTGATACTAAGAATATCCGCCTTTTTTACAAAGTATACGATCCAACGAAAGACGCGAAAATGAGAAAAAAAACAAAGGGGCAGATCTAAAGAATATGCGAATCAAAATGTTTTTATGACAAGTAATGTCTCAATATAACTCAAGATAGATGCTACTTAACTTTTTTCTTTTGCAACATTCGATTATTACATTGTGTATTATGGATGTAGACACCCTCTAATTAATTAATAATAATTTTACCTCTCTTTCGGATAAATAATTCAAGGAGTGTATAGTATTGCTGTTTTATTAGTTGGGACAAAACATTCTTAGTTGCTGTTACTAATTTAATAGTCACTGTCACTGGAATTGTTGTTCCAACAAATAATAGTAACAACTAATAAAATAGCATTATCATATCTTACTAACTAAATAGTTGGCTCAACTGACAATTTTTTCAGTAATATCGAGTCATTCGAGACTTTGTACCAATAATTAGCTGATGTTAATTGATGTTGACAGGGTAAGAATTAGAAGATGTTGGATTATGTTGGTATACTGGTCCTTATAGTTGAGTTTGAATAGAACCTTACTTATTATTAAATGTTTTATGGGTTATTAAATTTCGGGACAAGAAGGAATGGTGTATGTATGATACAATGTAGAGAGAAGTTTAGTGACATTCACATTGTAAATCCAATCAGCGTCCGCTGCCGAATGTAAAGGAATGCCTGCGCGGACCAGAGCGGATACTTTGTAAATTAAAGTGTCATTACTCTCGATTAACTCTGAAAACATTGCCCTCTGCCATTTATCTCTCGGCAACATTTTCTCAGACACCCAAGCCGTCTAGCCTAACCTTCGGCGAGTGACAAACGCTCTCAAGATTTAAGATGTCAGGTGAAGCTTCTTAAATAAACTCTTCTTAAATAAGACCAAAGATGCTTTCGGTCTACTTTAAAGTAACGTGATTTATAAGATTAGTGGATTTAAAAAAACTACCCAAAAAACTACCAAATTTTTTTATATTAACACAAAAAAGTTGTCCTAATCTGTAAAGGCTTTTATTACTTATTTGACGAAGAACAAATTCTCGTTAAATAAATTCAGTTACATATACAGACAATCAACCATGCAGCCAACAATCGGAAAACATTACTTTATAATAGGCTCGTTTTTTCATTGGTTAAGGGTTGGTATTTATAAGAAAAAACTTTTTTTCTGACTTCTTCCAGACTATTAATTCAGAATATTGTACAATAATGTTTCGAAATAGGACCGATTTCCTCATCAGATTATCTTTCACATTTCGCCGAATTAAAAAAAAAAGTATGTAAGAAAATTGTCAGATACTATAAGAAGCCATAAGTTTGTCTCAAATGCAGAAACGTGTTTATATTTAAATTGGATTAACTATCTGGAAAATTAAAAGTAGTTATTACAGTTATATTAGAAAATAAACTCTAAATAGAATTTTACACTCCTCATATTTTATTTTGCAATGTAACTATAATAACTACTTTTTATTTTTCGGATAAAATCTCGAGCAAACTAAAGATGGCTTCTTTTACTTTTTTACAATTTTTTTAGAAACTATTCGTTTGAAATTTAAAAGATAGTCTGATCAGTGTATCAGTTCGATTCCGAAACGTTATTGTGCAATAAATGAATTTATTTTTTTGTGTTATTGTAATTGTACTATTCTGATTAAACAGTCTGGAAGAAGTGGGAAGAATTAGGGCTTCATTTTATCAATATTGTTCTATAATTTAAAACGGTTTTGAGCAAAATCAATATTTCGATAGTAAAATTTCACCAATGTCTCTTCAGGATTCAAATCTCACAATAAGTGAAATTTCCCTTTTGTAGAGAGTTTTATAATATGTTTGAAAATATTCGTACGAACATACGAAATTGTTTAAGGCTTCTCGTCCATTTACTGAAGTTAAGCAGCGCTTGACTCCGTTACACTCGGATGGGAGCCGACGTACTAGATGGGGTGTTTTTATCATCTGTTAAGCTAACTTCACTCCATTATTAACAATAATAAGAATAATCATAGAAAAGAACTGATTAATTTTACTTAAACTTACTCATAGAAATCGTGTTTACTGAAAATTCAGTAACTTTTTGGTTTGAAAATTAATGTCTTTCACTAAAAAGTTCAACTTTTTAAAATTATAAATTGTCTGGTTAAATATTGATCTCTTTCAGTTGAAAATTAACTTTTTTCTTAAAAATTCAACTTTTGATTAGAAAATTGGTATTTTTGGCTCGAAAACTTACCAGGTTTGTAGGAACTTTAATTATTTGGTTGAAAATGTATGTATTTTGTTGAAAATTCATTTTTTTTGTAGAATATAATTTTTTAATTGAAAATGAAACGATTTAGTTGAAAATTAATCTGTTTTAGTTAAGGATTTAAATATTTTGTTGAAATATCAATTAATACATTTTCCGTTGAAAATTCATCTTTTTCGGTGGAAAATATGTTTTTGTTTAATGAATTTTTTAAACTGAAAATTAAAATTTTTGGTTGATAATTTGTTTTTGTTGGTTAAATACAAATGTTTTAATTTTTAATTTAAATCTTTTTTTTTGTGTGGAAATATCAAATATTACATTTCCCGTTGAAAATTCACCTTTTTAGGTGAAAAATTCAACTCTTTGGTTGATGACAAAATCAACTATTTAGTCAAAAATGTTTAGAAGCGAAAAAAATATAAACTAAAAATTAATAAAATAAAATTTTGACTAACATCACATCCACTATTCAAACTATTTAGTTGAAAATTTGTCTCTACTGTTAAACTATTAAATTTCTTGGTTGAAAATTCTACCATTCGATTAAAAATGTATGTATTGTGTTCAAAATTCATCTTTTTAGATAGAAAATTAATCTTCTGTGTTAAAAGTTCATCTTTTTGGTTGAAAATTTAGCTAGTTGGTTAAAAATGCAACTGTTTTGTAGAAAACTCATCTTTTTGGTTAAATATGCAACTTTTTGGTTTGAAAATTAATCTGTTTTGGTTGAGGATTCAACTGTTTATTTGGAAATTAGACCTTTTTGTTTCAATTCAACTGTTTTTTATTTAAAATGAAAATCTTTTCATGGTTAAAGCGTTATTTTTTGCTGACCCCTAAATAAATTCGCGAACAAAATTACGTAAGATTAGTGGGGAATTGCAAAAAAAAATTGTGCTTTCAGTGTATTTTTTGTCCAAATAGTTGCAAAATAGTGTCATCGCTCAAAAAAATAAAAAAATAACGGATGGGTGCCAGAAAGGCTTTCACTCAGAAAACTGTTTGTTGTAGTCAAATGTTTTCTTTCATATAGGATCAAACAAATATTTGTTTGATTAAAAAATATATATATTACTCAAATACACCAGTATTTAACCCAAATAAATTTTGTTTGGATCAAACAAATTTTATCTTTAATATAGGGTCAAGCAAATGTTTGTTTCCTTCAAACAAACACTTTTTTGAGAAATTATTGCATTTTCAGAAGCCAATTCTATTTCATTCATCCTTCATGCAGTTCTACAAAATTTTTACATAAAAATACAACTACTTATTACATCCTTTCTCTCAATTTTGAATACTAAACTTAAGCTTCAAAATCAAATTGATAAAGCTTAGAGTTTAAAGGTGGATAATAGTTAACATATTATCTTAATTTGACACCAGACATCTTCATAAAACCTGGAGAAAAAATGCTTAAAACAATTTTCCCAGAATTCTGTGAGCCAAATTATGCATCTCCTAATCCCGAAACTCCCAAATCGGTCATAAAATGAAAGACTCTTAATAAAGTCTTTTTTTTTTTGCCTGAATTTGAAATTCTCCAGATCTCTGGCATCATGAAAGTTTTAGAATCTTGGGAAGGCGGAATTTGAGAATCGCTGAAGTGTACCTTTCAGGATTTGCGCCTGCAGGTTGCTTGAGAGAAGTGGCGTAGGGTGAATGAGGGGGCGGGGTGGTAATATCTTCATTTGCATTGATGGCGTTCCTCGCCGATTCTGTCCAAGAGCGAACGGCACTCAAGATCCGGGTAGCTTAACCCGGGGGAAATTCACTGGACGAGTGAGTGCCGGAATCCTAGAGCTTTTGCATCACCAAAACCGTGATCGATTGCACGTGAATACCTTCAAGACGTAACCATTTTCGAGAAAAATAGGGACCAACTTTCTAAGGAAGTTTCCAAAGTGTCTCGTAGGGTATAAAAAGGCATCAACGTATGCAAATTTTTCATGAAATGGGATGGTTCTGCAACTTTAAGGTCAAGCTGAAACGTTGACTCAAAAACTTTTTCATCGTAGATATTATGGTTATGTGTCTATCAAGTTAAGTAACCCGAGTGGAAAATTTTCATGGCAGTCTGAAAGATCTGATCTGGCCTAGGTCTGGCTCTAGTCTTGCCCAGGTCTGACTTTATCTAGACTCTAGTCTGGAAGGTCTGCCCTGGCCCAGGTATTTCAGAACAAAAATTCTAAGTTCTGTCTGGAAGACCTCGTCTGACCCCGTTCTGGGTGCCTAAAACGATAGAAAATAAGACTTTTTTTCTTATCATATTGAGAGTCTGGTCTGGTCCAGGTTGAACGCTGATCAGATAAAGACACTTATAGTGAAAAATTATTTTTTTCCAAGATATTAAAAAAATTAAGGGAGTCCAGCGAGCGTCTGACCGGCCTCCAACTAGGGACTGGGCCAGCCAATGCTGACCAGACGGTCTGGCCTGGGGCTAGCCAAATAAGCGTTACACTTTTGGCCAGGCCCAGGCCAGACCATCTGATTCGTCAAAACTGGAAAACAGACAGTTTGGTCTGGGCCGGGACAGCGCCAGGAGATTTTTCCACAAGGATAAGTCTTGGTAATTGATTGTTTTTAGTGCTCCCCGCTTGATCGGTTAAATCTTTAAACAATTCAAATAATTTCTACGGTTAACCGCTTAGTCATTTATCCTGCAGAAATGTTCATTCGGTTAAACTTTCCATCATTTTCAACTTCTTTTTTAATGTTTATTCAAATTGATATTCTTCAGTTTATACATTTAAAAAAAGTTTATTTATTTATCCTAGGGTTCACATTCTTTCCCCTATTCACCTATTTTCCCCTTTTTGTCGTTTTCCATTTAAATGCGATCTGAATTAATAATCTTTTCAGGTTAAAAAAAAAGCAGAAAATTTAATTGTTTTGATAGAAATACAATAATTTTGTTTAAAAGTCATCCTTTTTGGTTGAAAATTCAAAAGTTTTGTTGAAAATT